>KZ505777.1:205411-260064 GCA_002844005.1 Limosa lapponica baueri | reverse complement strand
CCTGTAGATCCCTGTTTCAGTCCTGCTAATGTGGGGCAGGGGAGGGGAACCTGAGGGTTTGTGCCTGCTGCTAATTTAAGTCAAAAGCACCTTCTGCTTGAGGGTAATGGTGCAAGGGCAGGTCTTCGAGGATGGGGGCTGTTGTCGGTCTTTCCGTGGCATAATGTCCTGGTGCTCACAGGGTCTTGGCATGGAACAAACCCATCTCCTCTTTAGTCAGGGGACTGAGGCAACTGTGAAGGAAAACTGGGGTGAAAACAAAGAATTGCAGTCAAATAGTACTTCTGAACAATGGGGCTACATTTTCACACAGAGCCCAGCAGTGAGTTTAATTAAATACTACACATATTTACTTACTGAAAAATCCTGTTTCATTAACATAAACAGATAGGAGAGCATCAGTGCATGACAGCCCATAGGGCACTGGGGAAAATCTGTTTTGAATTTTGTACATCAATCAAGTGATTCATATACATAGTTTTTGCAGCTGATGGCTGCCTGAATGAAGTCTAGTGATTTTTACACCAGGGTACACCACTAAAACCCTCTCATTAATAGATAATCAGCTTCTACTGATCAACTCCTCGGCTGCATTCCAAAGCATCTGTTTCGCCTGCTTTGTGATTTAGAGCTGCTAAGTGTGATGAAAGCAGTTTTGTGTTATTTCTTTACTCATTAACCTTATTATACTATTTCACCCTCAGCAGTGCATTTTTTTTAAAAGAAAGATGATAAAAAGCCACTGAAAAATACATTAGCCCACTAACTGGCCTATTATTTCATTATGTTTGTTCTAACAATGTAATAACAAGAGCCATTCTAAGCAAATAATATTTTTTTAAAGAAAAAAGTCATGAGAATAATTACTTTTTTAGCCAAATTGAATAGTTTATAACTAGACTTTTAGACTTCAAGTGATTTTGTTGGGATTTTTTTCCTAATAATGTTACACAATGAGATGAATGGAAAATTAGTAGGTGAAAAATGGCTTACAGGAATAACATTTTTACTTAAAGTATGCAAAATGTTTATCATTTGCTTTTCAGAGTGATATTCTAAGAGTTGCTTTAAGCTTTTTTTTCCACTGCATGGTAATATACTTCAAAATGCAGGGATTTTTTTAAAAGGTGCTAGCTGTGTCTATGAACATATGGTGGTTTCCAGCTTTGTTTTATGTTACTGCACCTGAAGCTATTCGTGGTCAAATCACTCATGTAACAGCTATACATTGTTTATATATTTCAGTTTGGAGGTAAAGTAGCCAAGGGCTAATCACACCTAAATCAGATTTGCCACTACTGTTTTCTGGTGTCTTATTTTCAGGCCCTATTAATCCTGACACAAAGATAGGTGGAAAGGAGAGAGAAGACTAAATAAATAAACCGACAGAAGGCTTTGAGAAAAGAAAAGCTCTCAGACCAGTTTGTCGTAGCTTTAATTTGTTTCTTTGAAAATCTTCGCTGCTAAAAACCTAACCTACAGCTGAAGCTGAAGTATAAATTATAGCCCCAAAGATATCCCATGCAGGGCTCTGAAAGGGATAAGAACTCACTTATCCTCTGTGCCCACTCTTTGTTTCAAGGTTGCTTTATCTCTGTGGATTAGGCAGCAACCCCCAAAAATGTTATTTGCTCACAAGATCTGCAGAGCTCAGTAGCAATCCAGGATCTCCTGGGTATACTCAGCCAAAGAGGATGCCATGATGCTGTCAGTGCTCTGGTTTTTTGGAAACCCACTGGCTAAAGTGGCCCTCTTCTCACCAAGCTGTGGTCCTTGGCCCATTTCCCAGGATGTTGGCCCAAATGGCAGCTTGCCTCTCTGTGAGATGCCATTTCCTGAATATGCTTGCCCTTGCTCTGAGGGAAAGTATCCAGAGCCAGCTCATGCTGGTATGAGCTCAGTCCAGGCTTCAATCCATCCTCACGTGATTCTGCTTGCGTGGACAAGGAGACGCTATATGAGAACTAGATCCCTCTTCAGTGATACTTTCTGCAATCATAAACTTGTTCCTCACTATTTCTCCACGTATTAGAGCATGTCAGGCTCCTGCCTCACATCTTATTATTATTATCATCATCATCGTCCTGAAACCTTCATATTCTCAGGCTGCTGAAACTTTTCCTTAAGACCTCACAAATTCCATTTGTTAAAATACTAGCCATACTTCCATACATACTGGCAGTGCATTCTGTAAGTGGGCAAGGTTTAGCACAGGCTTTGAAACAAATAAGCATGGATAAATGAAAAATTTAAGTAACGCCATTTCAATGACAGACATAGAACAAATTACACAGTGGTATTGCTGACTCAATAGAAAGTCCAGAGCTGTGGAGTTTTCAAGACACTCTTACTTTTCTGCAACTTATACTTTCCGGGAAAGAGGTGTGTGACATAAACACTCCCACACACTGGGTTTTCTTTTTCATTCATAGCTATTGGCAGCCCCATGTAAATTGTTTGCAGCTTTATTTGCCCATGGCTGGGCTACGTAAGTACAGGTCTCTGCAGCTTGAGGCTGGGGCCATCAGCTTCAGCTATCCTCAAGGATCATGTGGGACCTGGAAGGCTTGTGCTTTCCAGCTGCTGTGATCTTGGAGATGCTTTTGCACTGCAGCATCTACCTTTGATTTTTAAAGGATTTGGCCCTTTTTGTTTTGAATTCCAAGACAGAAACCTTCTGAGAATTAAGTTATCATAACTGAGATTAATCAGCAGTTGAGCAAAAGACTTTCTACTTAGTAGTATAAACAGAAGTCTGAAGGCACAGTTAAAACATCTCTTACCGCTGAGTCAAGCTCAGGTGCAGAGCAGTCTTCAAAACACCCTCTAGTGGCTCTCTGCATCATTTCAAGTTATGGGTCTAGTTTCCACAACCACTTAAGAAATAGCTCCACGTAAGTGAATTAATTTACTGTATTTTGCAACTGAATCTCTTCCCAGGCAGAAAATTATATTTTTTTAATTTATTTGCCTACTTATCAGTGAGAAGAATAATCTGCATCAGCATAAACGGATGCTTTGTATGCAAAAAAACATTTGTAACTGCTACCCATTTTTTTCTATTCACAGAGGAAGAGATTTATACATTTGTAATGCCACAGACTCCTTTTTGGTTAAAGCTGTGATTTATATTTCAGAGTTTGGGTAGAGAAAACTGCAACATTTTATCACTAGATATAACCCAAATATCTCAAAGCAAGCTCAGTTGCTTTGATCACCACTAACGAGCTAAACATCACTGACAGTTTTGCTGGCTTAACTTTATGGGAGTCCATGGAGTTAGGGCAGAATGAAAACTAGATATTCCTCACCTACAGGGACATGGTATTCAGCAGGTCTATGTGTGATTTTCTCCATCCACAGGATATCAGCAATGTCATTCACTGTGGGATTTCCAATGGTAAATAGTACATGTGAAATGCAGGATAAAGTATGTATGTCAGTAACCAGTGGAATAAGATGTGAAAGACGACAGAATTTGATCCTGGGAGGTCTTTTTACAGCACCAAAGTGAACTTGCTGTAGTTTCACACCTACCTATCTTCCCACAAAGAAAAGCAGACTTTGTCCACCGACTTTCTGGTAGTGTCCATGTTACAGCATAAACTGTTTGACCCAGAAAGAGGCATCTACTCAGAAACTGAGAACTGCAGACCAAATGCATGAGCCTCCTCACTGCATAAGACTTGCAGGACACTGAAAGCAGACTCCACTGCTGGTAGGAGCAAACACTGGAGGCAGAGGAGTCTTCCAAATACCATCTAGGAACCTAGACTGAAAACTTCAGAGGTGCAGAGATGCTGAATGTCCTTGTCTAAGACAGCCTCACCTGGACCCAAAGTTTCATTGAAAGTTGTTGCTACTTTCACTCTAGTGTGCCAAAGCTAGCTTTTGAAAATGAAATGTAAATTTTTAAATCACATACAGAATTCCAATTATTTTATTTGCAATGGAAGTAAAGAAACGAACAAAAAAGAAACATCACCTGGGAGACAAGAAAATTATCTTCTATTAAAGACTCATTCTATTAAAGTCTCATTTCAACTCTTTGACTATGACCAGGAAGACTGATGCTTTGTCTCCTTTCCAGAACTATGAAGAAAATGTCAACACTCCATGAGATATTCTTTGAGTCATTTATGTAGTTATTATTAGAATGAGAGTAAAAAGCTGTCTTAGCTTTTCTGGCACCTGATAGGCTAATTTAAATTAATATAAGCACAATTAAATTTAGCTAATTGGTCTAAAACCTGATCTTTAAAGGCATGCCACAGTGGGCAGCCAGGCAGAGCAACACACTCAGCATTCCAACAGCATCAACCTTAATCAGCATCCAGGCAGCTCAAATCTCTGGAGGGTTTATGAGACACCTTCTCTTATTATCCCTTTCCTAAGGAAAATACCACAACCTCAAATCAATAAGAATATTTGATTGAACTATAAACACACCAAATGGAAAAATCAGCTTCAAAGAGCGGTGTCTCCACATCAGTAACAGCTCTCAAGGAAGTCATCTTAGCTTCAGCCAGAATTTTGATGTGTTTTGAAATGGCATGGGTTTTCTCCTGTCCTTGTGTTGCCTGCCATTCAGACTAATGTGGTATTAATGGCAATGGTTTCTGTCACTTTTTCTACCCCTATTTTGTCTAGGACTGTGCTTCTTTTGTTTTAAATAGCTGCAAGAAGTAAATGGTATGCTCTCTATATATATTATTCCAGTTATGCATCCATTGTTTACTGCCTTAATTTTTAAAGCATGGCTTCTTTTTATTGGGCCTGTTTTAAATCATCAATGTAGAAAAAAATTGCCACATAGTTATGAGGAAGGCCCATAGGCTGAAGCTTTGCACTTCCTTTCTTATCAGTTTTATCTACCAGTGCAAGCTTCCAGCACAACTGGAGTGAGAATCTAGACCTGGCTCTCGCCCCACATTGCCCATAATTTTCAGCAGTAGTGGTCATCATAGGAGCAGACCATGCCTTAACATACATTTCTTCAGTTCTCTTCATGATAATACCATAAACTTACCTGAAGCTTGAAGATTCAAAGAATTGAGAAAAAAAAAAAAGAAATAAAGAAAAGAAACAATACATAATACAATCATAATATATTGCCCTGCTTAGTCCATTTTATTCCCACTGGGAATAAAACCTGATCAGTATTGTTTAAGTGCCCAGTAAGTCAGAGAGCATAGCTTTGTTTTTGGAGAAGAGCTGTACAATTAAATGAGATCCCGTTCTGAGCATCAGCTCCCCTCACCCGATACCATTCACTGCCTTTCCCTTCTTCCAGGAATGTCACAAGGTACATTGATCTGCCTCTCTTTTCCCTCACCTCCAGCATTCCTGTGCAAGCTATATGCCAGGATAGAGGAATTCAGTGACAGGCCTTTGTCAGGGATGGCACTGGCCACCTAATCTGCCACTGAGGTGAGCAGGAGCTGAGATACTTAGTGTATCTCAGATGCAGCTGAAATTAAGACATATGTACTGATGTTCAATTGAGTTGGCCAGGCACAGAGGTATAAAGCTATAGGATATGCTTAGGCTGCCTGAGGTACCTGCTTGGGGCTGGTAGATGTGCTACAAGACCTATGGGACACCTGTCTTCTTTTGGAGTTGTAGATGGAGACCAAGCAGAGCAAGACAGGATATCTCAAATAGCAAGAAATGTTTATTGATGGAGAACAAAATTGAAGTCCTTGTCAATACAACATGCAGCGGATCAGCTGAGGCTCAGCTTCGTTGCCTAACATAAATGCCCAGAGCTATTTGACATGTTTTTGGTTATTTGAGGTAGCCCTATGGAGCTAAGAGATATTGCTTAAGTTGGCACTTGGACACCTATGTCTAGTCAGCTGGATTGAACTCCTGCTGCCTCCTGAAGAGTGTACTGAATGCTCCATTAACTATATTGATTAGGTCTTCATGATTTTTCTCTTTATCACTTGTTTTTAAAGTTCTCTCTACATACTGAATAACATTCACATTCAAATTGACCTTTTGAACCTCCTCATATTGTTTAAGGAGCTTCATAATTAGACAAAATAAAAATCTTTGCTTTTCTTTACCCCGCTTAGTCCATATATTATGCACTAGGAATAAAACCCAATCAGTATTGTTTAACTGCCACTAGAGTAAATCAAATAGCATAGCTTTCCTTTCAGACAACAGCTGTACAATTAAATAAGAGCCATGTGATTACTTAAAAGTGGTATCTATGTAAAAAAAGTGATTTAAGGTAAGCCTTGTTGTAAATCTCTTATGCTTGTTGCCAAGTAGTTCAGACATTCCACAAAAGCTTGAAATATGGAAAAGTGTTACCTGCAGGAACTGCTCCTTTAAAACATCTCCACACGCTCCCGACCCTCATTTATCAAAAGCTTGCAACTGAGCAATTGTAGTAGTAGTGCTCATTGCAGTAAATTACCAGCACACACACACAAAAAGCTTCTAGGCAGTATCAAAAGAAAGAAGAACAGTCTCCCCCAGGTCACTTTGGTACTTTTCCTTAAGAGTTAAATATTATTATCACTTTGACCAAAGCAGTCACTAAGGAAATGGGAACTTGTGGGAATATTTCCATTTAAAGTGTCTAATATGAAACAGGTTACAGTCCTCGATGTAACCTTGTTTCTTTGCAAAGGATCGTCAAAGCTCAGTTTCTCTGAATAGGCAGAAACAAATGACAGCATACAACTCACTCACAGTTTCCAAACCTACTTTTCCAGTGTGTTACATTGCCTAAAATCTCTATTTTACTCTTTTTCCTCAGTGATGTACTCACAGCTGTTTCTCCGGTTTTCTGCTGGTTTTCTCCTCTCTTTCTCCCACACATTCAATTTGTCAAACAATTTATTAGCCTCTGTATTTGTACCCAGTGTCAGGGACCCCTTTCCCATTCTCACTATTGCTTTCCTATTGCTGGGTGCCACCATCCCTGGAGCAGTGGCCTTTCTTACTTTTTCTTACCATTGCAGTTCTCAACCTTCATATGGTTCCCTTCAGTTTGCTCCAGTGAAGGCTGAAAAAGACCTGTCAGCTTTAAATATGTATATACTGGCCTTGTGAACTAAGAGCCACCTGATGGCAGGCGCAAACTCTTTCCAGTACAGCCCAGTTTAGGAGTTGTATGACTAGATAATACTTGCGTGTTGGTTATAAAAATCTTCCCACTCAGGCCACAACATTAACATTGGCTCTCATATTAATTATAATCATGCAAGCAGTCATATACCTATATACACAAAACCACTATTACAGAGCAGGATCAAAAATCAGGTATAGTCACAAACATGTTTTTCACTAATACATATCCAAAAAACTAAAACTATATTTTGAAGATGCAAGGAAATGTGATGATTCATAGGCCAAACCCTGAGGTTCTTACTCTGTTTTGAAGCAATACTGCTCTAAAGTGGAGACAGTATTTTCCAGCAGGACTCATGCATTACTTTGGATATACTGTAACCACTGCAAATACAAACTTCTGGAATAAATAAGATTGGAGAATAGTGTTGAAAACATTCATAATTTGGCAAAAGTCAGAATAAGAATTTGACAAAATGGTCTTATTTTTATCTCCAACTGAGTTTTAGACCTATTCCAGGATATCACCATCTAATGGTGCCCAAAACTGGATAACGAGTAGCCCTTAGACAATGGACCATGCTGAAGCTAGAACAGATCTGTGGAGTTTAGGCAAGTGTAGGATTCTTCTGTCAGGCTTTTCATGTTCACATAAGGTCTGCTTATTGCACCAACAAACCACTGGATAGCACCCTTTCCCAGCCTAGCAGCGTGGAGATAAGGCAGGCATCTCTGGTTCTTGCATCTGTTTCACACACCTACATGAGACAGGGTGGTGTTAAGACCTTCTTATCAGGCAGTGTGCTCTGCTACTGATTGAGACTATCTCAGGCAATAAAACCTTCTGTAAGCTACAGAGCTTAGATCTACCCAAGTTTGCATATATATAAAGCGAACAAATTTCACTGGAGCTTTGCAACCTTGATGATATTCTAGTAAAAAAAAGTTTAGATGCCACAGTCATAACATATGGTTGCTTTGTAGCAAGCAAGAGGATAGCTATGGTTCAACTTCTAATGGCTGGAGTGCGCATTTGTCATTAGAAAGATGGAGAACTCCACCAACTCTGAAATATGTCATCTCACAGCCACTCTACAGGTGGTCATTCAAGAAAGCTTGGAGGTGTGTAAGCGTGGAAATATTAGTCATCATAGATCCCATTTTATGAATAAAGGCAAGTCAGGGAGTCTCAGAGTATCATCACTAAGTTGCCTTTAGGGAACCAAAAGAACCCCATGTACATAACATTTGGCACACCAGCTCTTGAAGACAAAATAAAAACCTGTAGCTATGGTAGAGCAGTGACCATGTGTTCTAGTGCCATGTTAATCTTGACTATGATTGAACACTTGGGAAAATAAAAGCATGGAAAGGTCCTATAAAAGAATCCAAAAAAGAATCCCAGAAAATTCCCCACAGATCAATTTCAGCCATCAGGAGAAGTGATTTTCAGCTCCATCCATTACAAAGTGTGTTTATAACACTCTCTTTTCTTCAGAGAGCTGAATACTAATTCAGAACTTAACTATGTGGAAAAAAATAATTATTGAGAAAGTGCTGAAAGGCTTTTATGAAGGTAATGAATTAGCTCAAATTGGAAGAGAAGGTCAGTAAATTCAAGGCTTTCTGAAACCTCACTTATCTTCCTCTGTAAAAATAGTAGAGACCCCCTAATACTCTTTAGGCTGTCCATTTCCTGCAAGCTTCTGACCTGCTAGAGCACGCAGGAAGAATTTGTCATCCCTTTGTTAATGCTTGGAATGTGTACAAGGAGATTTTTTTTTACACTCAACATTTTTTTCTAAGACCATTCATTTTCTAAGATCCCCTACAGCCTACAAAAGGACTGGCATCTTTTTTTTTAAATGTAGCTAGACACAACTGTTGATAGAAGGAGAATTAGTTCTGATATCCATCACAACTAAGCAAATAAAATTCTTGGAATGTATATCTTTGCAAGAAACCAATAAAAATCTTGCACTGCTTCCTTATTGCATAGGAAGCTTCAGTGTGCTCTTGCTTCTGGTGATTTGACCAGATCCTGCTATATTCCTACATTTCTCATTTTGTAAACAGTAATACTAGTAAAAAGAATTTAAAACATATTTTAGGATACTTTACACTAGGGAGTATGACTTTGCTTTGAAAAAATATGGCATGAGAGAGTTCTGTGTTTGCTGTTTCTCAGTGATTTCCAGATCAAACACATTGACTTTATAAATATTGTAGAACTCTCCACGCAAACTCTACCTGGAATCTGAGAGCGCAGAATAAGATCTTCCTTTCTTGTGTATCTTTTCCAGTGGTAATGATTCAAGAGAACACACTGCATCCTCAACGGCAAGTCTTCCCTGAAAAATGCAAAATGGTACAGAAATTCTTGAGCAAATAGATTCCTAAGGGGTAAGTCATTCCATAAAGCTCTGCACGACACCCTTCTGTGCTACCAAGGCGTTAGGCAGGCACAGGACCATGCCGACATGGTTAAGCTGCAGCCAGGCTCAAGCCGATAAAGCCGCCTTTGTCCTGTGTCAGGCATAGGTGCCCACAAACTCAGGTGTATCCAGCACACCTAAATTACTGTGTTGCTTCTTCCTGGGTGCGCCACTGCTTTAGAGAGGGAGGTGAAATAGAAACCTAGAGAACATGGGTAATTCTGGAGAAATGCCAAGAAGGAAAAAAAAAAAAAAGGAAAGAAAATCTAGCACCAGTGAGAAGGAAAGGAGGAACTAACACCTTAAAATTTTGCCTTTACAGTAGGGCCTGTCTTTAAGAGAAGCTTACTAATAATTCAGAAGTCAGGCATTTGGCATTATTTTTGAACACTGAAATGAAAAAATCCCATCCAAAAATATAATTACATTTTAAAATCACAGAGACATCACAAGGGGCACAGAAGAGATCCAGGGCCAAGGGCCAAGCACTACGCAGTGTAGTTGCAGCCAGAAAAAAATTGCACCAGCTGGCCTGGGAACCAGCATTTACTCACAGGAGTAGATGCACATAGCAGTGTAGATGTAACCTACAGGTTACAGGGGGTTTCAGTCAAGTCAAGCAGATGTGATCAGAGAGGGACCAGGCAATTTAAAGGAAGCTCTCTGATCCTGGCCACTACATGCTTTTAAGGAGATAGTCCACTATCTGAGAGAAAAACTAGAGTTTGGGTGAAAGAATCATCATCAGATAAGTCTTTACGGCTTTTACACATTGTGCTCTGTATGACATACCTTTTGACAAACAAAGAATGCTTTGCTTCCCAGAGATTCTACCTGTGACACATTATTTCCTGCTCTCAGAGGGAAAGTGTTTTTGAATGATGGTAAAAATAGCTGCAACGTTAGTGTGAAAGTGTCACATGATGCCATTCAGATTTGGTTTAACAGGTGAAATCTGTCCCTGGTAGGTTAAACTGAAGAGACACTAAAAAGAGTCTAAAGCACAGCTTCTCTTTAACATCCCTCTTCAACCTACATATAGTGTACATAGATGAATAGGTTAGAGAAACCATTTGCATTATCTGGCTTGTCTTTATGCATAGCTCAGACCATATATTTTCACACAGCAATTCCAGAAAGCAGGGATGAACTGGAGAAATTCTTTACAAAGACATGAAAATCAAGTTTAAAGATTGAGAGTGGAAGAGAATAAAGAACATGATGAGCAAAAATATTTTTTTTTCATCCCTGGCATAGTACTGAAGCAATAAAGGAGTAAAGCAGTCAGCCCACAGACATTGTCTCTTCACTGCAACTGGTGGAAAGAAAGAGCATGACCTTAATCAATATTAAGGGAGTGTAAAATTTGCTCCTAACCTACCAGGTATTGTGAGCAACCTTTTCATTTGAATGGTAACTCTATACTTTCAAAGATCATCAGTTTAAAAAAAAACCCACACTGCTAGGATTTGGGTGGCTTTTTTGCATTCATGAGAAACTCTTCAAATGCATAGAACTAAAACACAGTTTCTGTGGGATGAGTGCAAGGGGAATTTGGGGTCCAGTATCTGGAGAAATCAGCTGTTAGCCTGAGTAACCTTTGACAGTCGTACAGCTAATGACGTTGCCCAGTCTAACTCATCTTTTGGTACTAATCAATTTGCAGAAATTCACCATTAAGACCAAACAACTTAAGAACTTTTTCTCACAATTTCCTTCGTTCTTAGGGAGTTGCAGATAGCTGCTGATGCAAATATTGCATCAGCACATACTGAGGTTTAAGAAACAGAAAATGTTCTCACTCAATATGCAAGTGATGAGATCAGTCCAATAAAGAACATGGTCTTTATCACACTTGTCACGTTGCCAGGATGTTATCATGACTTACTCAAACTCCCACAAAAGTAAAATAAAACCTGAGGTTGCTTAATCTTTGAGGGGCATTGAAATTCAAGAGGAATAATAAATACAGAAGAGCTGTTCCTAGAGGAGCTTAGGGATTTATCTACGCAACTTCCATTAATATATATTTGGTTGGAGCTGAGCAAGTAAATCCCTGTGCACTGTGCTGAACATTTGCAACAGGGTGCTGAAACAAATATTTATGTTTGACTATGTTTTTGCCCCTCCAGATGCTAAATAATATGTGTATTTTCCCATGCCTTTCCAAGGCCAGTAGCATCCCCAGTGTCTTGCATCTCAAAGGGTCCCAACAGAACCAGGAGAATCACTTCACTGATGCAATGTTGTCCACTCTAAAGTGGAGGGCAACAACCTCTTTGTGTCTGACAGAGAAATTTTCATCAAGATGACTGGGTGTCATTGTTTAACCTCGGCCAGCAGCCAGGACACACAGCTCTCCCCGTCCCCCAGAAGGGCAGGGAGAACAGGGAGAAAAGGAGGGGAAAAGGAAAGGGAAAAGAAAAAAAACCTTCATGGATTGAGATAAAGACATTTTAATACAACAATAACAGAAAAGGAAAATAAAAATAATAATGACACAGGTTGCTCTCACTGCCTGGTGAATTGGCACCGTCCCGAGCAGTGATCACAAGTACCCGCCCCCGAGCCAGCCCCATTTATTGTTCATTCCATCATTCTGTCTAGACTCCTTCTCAGCTTCTATGGGAAGCTGAAAAAGCCTTTGAAAAAGTATACATATCACCAGGCAACAACTAAAACAATATGCATTATTCACATTCCTTTCCTACCAAATCTGAAACACAGCAACCACTAAAAAGAAAATTTACTCTGTCCCAGCTGAAACCAGGACACTTGGGCAGTTCAGACCTTTAATAGTCACCATGGTGCTGTGAACCTTGTGGAATTAATGGATAACTAAATTAGACAGAGATGAAACTTCAGACAAATAAAAAGTGCCCAGCTCAGTTTTTCAAAGAATTTCCTTGGTCTCCACCTTAGCAGGGCAAGATGTTCGTAGAATCATAGCATTGTCTAGGTTGGAAGGGACCTTTAAGATCATCTAGTAAACTAGTGTGATTCTCCTGAAGGAATGACACTCATCTATATTAGCTTCAACAGAGTAGGAAGCAGGTGTTAATAATATTGCTGCATTTAAACATCTGAAATCAGTGTATAAAGGGGGAAAGAATCAAAACCCAAAATCAGATATCCACACAGACCTTCCCAAAGTTTGAGAGCCCTCCCAGCCTAGCTCACATCATCCAGTTCTGCTATTACAAACAGAACATAAAATTTGTCTAGTCAGAATGACAGTCTCAACGACTTCGAGGAGATAGGCTTTTGAATTATCTGGGAAAGCCTCTATACAGTGGCATTAAACTTAAATTTATGGATATGCTACTTAAAATCTGAATGTAGCAAGCTCATTTTTACAAACAGTGAAGGGGGGAAGATAATTTCTTTGCATAATTAAACAGCTACTGGTGTCATTAAGCGAACTCACTTCCTTTGCTTGTTTGTGATATGTTGTCCATCTTCCTTGTACTTTAGTGCTTAGGCTCCAAGGACAAGCTTCCTATAGTTCATTTAAAAAGAAGAATAAATTTTTTCAGACCGTAAGCATACATTTTTTTCCAACATACAAATATCTGCAGTTATTTTCTTCATATCAGAATAAGAAAACAGAAATCATTGTGCTCCAGTCCATCAATTCAGGTCCCAATAGGAGACAGTATCCCATATTTCAGAAGAAGGCAAAAGTCTTTCCAGACTTGGCAGATTTTTTTTTATATATCTCCAACCTTGGGTCTCCTTCTGATCTCTAATAGTGTTTGATTCATTTAAGTCCAGGAGGGGAAAAAGGAAGGTAAATATATTCCCAAATGTTTGCTTTTACAATTCCATATCACAGTATTTTTATTATCCCTATATACTTTCAATCCTTACTGTGACCTATCTGGAATTTCTGGTATCTATGCCATGGTGAAGCTGTGAGTTCCAGCTTAAATTACAAGCTGCATGGAAAGATACTTTCTTTATGCAGTTCTGCATTTGCCGTCTCCTTATGTTATTGAATCTGTCCTTGACATGGGGAGAAGAGGGAAGGGAGAAAGGAAACTTCCAATCTTTGTCCTCTGCACTGTAATTGCATACAGAAGGACAAGTCTGCCAGCCAGTATAAAAAAGGACTTAAAAATATACTGTTATATATATGAAAATATTAAAATGCAAGGGAGAGATACTTGGTGAAAATGGCAGGGGATTGGATTGTGAATCACCTCCTCACAGCCCTTCCCAGAAAACTAACTCTACTGGTACCAGAACAAATAGAGTATCTTCTTACCCTGGAAAGGCAGCGAAGTCTGGAAGAATCAAACCAGGCACAGATGAACAAAATTCCGCTTTAAATTCCACTGTGATTCATCCAGAAGTTCTATCAACCATCCCTGGAAACAGTCAGGTTGGATGGGGCTCTGAGCAACCTGATCTAGTTGAAGATGTCCCTGCTGATGGCAGGTGGGCTGGCCTAGATGACTTTTAAAGGTCACTTTCAACCCAAACCATTCTATGATTCCATGATCCTTCTTATCTGCCATTTATAGAAAAAATAAAATAAACCCAAATAATCTAAATTTCTTCTGCTACTTTTAGAAAAAACAATTTTGTAAAAATAGCTTCTTCCTATTTTGACACCTCTGGAGTTGCATTAAGCTGTAGACATGAAATCAAGAATTTGATGTTTTTCTGTGCTTTCAACCCTTAAGACCCACTGCAGCCCCAAGAGACAAAAAGAAGTGTTCCAGTTCGTTCTTGTCCATTTACCACCGATTTCCTCATTAATGTCCTTCCAGATCCAGATGAGCTTACCTGCTGAAGAAAAAGTAGCTGGACAGGTGTCACTGAAGTCATAATTTGTCATTCAGATGACAGAACTGAGATTAATTCTGGCATTGCATGTTGAGCTTTTCAGGGCTTAATGCTTGAAGCCTCAAACCAAGAAAAAAAACTTCAGGTGAGCAATAGATCCTGTACGACTGCATTTGTGAACTGAACTCAATCGATTTTGGGTATCGCTGAGAAAGAAAAAAAAATTCTGAATACACATTTTTTTAATCAAGATTTCCTAGTATAGTCCTATGCAAGTGGGTTCTTTCACATCAGCTTTAGTTATATCTGCTATATTTGGATATTTGACATTTCAGTCAAGAATCTCTCCTTGATTACCAGGGGCTGGCAGTCACTCTATTTGTCACTGAAAAATTAATTTTCCTTGATATGCAAAAACCTCTTGGAAATAGCCTATGACCTCAGTTTTCATGTACCAATTCCTCTGACACTAATTAGAAATTATAGGCTGTGTCCCTGAAGATTCTGTTTAGCCCAGTGAGGACTTTGCTTTTGCTGAGTTCACATGAAAAGTTTTCAGAACAGAGCCAAAAACCCCAAAATGTCATATCAAAGTCCATATTAGAGCTCACAGCCAAGTGGAAAACAGAATTCAGGTGTTTTAACTTTTTTTCCTTTTACTAAGACTCACAGTTAAGAGATCACAATGCAAGTGGACCAACCCCGCTGATATTTCGCATCTTTCTTATGCATTCAGCTCTGTGCAGCTTTAG
This sequence comes from Limosa lapponica baueri, assembly GCA_002844005.1. Taxonomy (NCBI): domain Eukaryota; kingdom Metazoa; phylum Chordata; class Aves; order Charadriiformes; family Scolopacidae; genus Limosa; species Limosa lapponica. The sequence continues at coordinate 244,997 of KZ505777.1, read as the reverse complement.
AGTGGCGTTGGCAGAATATCGCAATAATGGGCAACTTGAGATCTCTTTCATCTCAGTGACAAGCGAACAAGGAGAAGAAGCTTGGTGAAACAGGCTCTATGAGAAGCAACCTCTATTTCTAGAATATAGTTTTCAAAATCTCCTACCCTTAGCCTAGCATTTCCCATGGAAAGCAGTGGTAACTTCTTCAGTGTGTGCAGTCAGGTCGGTGCTGAAGACTTTCTACTGTACTTACTTGCTTTTCATGCAAGATGTCCTTTTTTAAGTGTGTCACTTCATTATCACTGGTTGGTTGGTTGGTTGGTTGAAAGCCTCTCTGACCCTATTCTATGTTTCCATTGAGCTGTAGCTTTAAATTGAGAAAAATGTATTCATTTTTTCATAAGAAAGCAATAATCTCTCCAGCATTAGGAGGTATAAAGGAAGAATTGTATAAATGGCAGCTGGCCAAGGTCAGCATTAACTTAAGCACTGGAGCTGATTGTTGGTATCCGCTCTTATCCACAAAAACAGGAGCTGTTTTCAGGTCTTTTGGAGTTCCTGTATAAATCCATCCTTCCGTGCTTTAAAAGGAAAGAGCCAGGACTACATTTGTAGTGAGTCTCTAAATACATTTACTCAGCTTGACAGTTTCTCTGGTGACATTACCACTGCTGAAATTTGAGGGCAAGGGGGTAGAGAAGGGAGGATGAAAAATGGTGACAAGTTTTATCTTGCCAATTTTTTAATGAAAATTTGTCTCCATTTTGCAACCAGCTCTAATTTGGCATTCCAGGGAGCTCAGTCCAGATTAAAGCCAAGACAAATTCTCCTTTTTTTCCCTGTATGAGCTCGGCTGGAGCTGTGCTGGGTAACTTTCCCTGCAGACAGACCGTTAAGCCAATGAACCTGAGAGCCATACACATTTGTTAGTTGAACCTCATAAAAATATGAAAAATGTAACCAGAAGTCACATAAATAAGAGAAACTTTTAAAGATTAGACAAACACTGATTATGTGGCATTTTGGGGTAGGACTCTAAACACTAGAGTTGTCTGAAATTTTTTTTTCTGTTTTACGTATCTTGACAGCATTTTTCATTCCAAGACAGTTTGAAAAGTGTAAATCACAAAATATAGAAGAATATTTTTCATTATAAAGAAATCTTGAGTGACAGCTCCTGGACAGCCTTTTGACAATAATTTTCCATCTCCCACCTTCTTTTTTGTTGCCAGCATCACTTACAGCATTCTCTTATTCACATTCCCAAGCAAAAAATATGCAGATATATTGTAACCTATACACATAAAGAACTAGATTTCAGCAATGTTAGCAATACTCAAAATTAAAAATCAAATTCTGATACCTGAATTCCTCATTGCCTCTCCTTTTTATTTTTCTTAAAGTAGTTTGACATATTAGCATGAAAAAGAAAGATTATAATATTTTTAAAAATCCCACTGGCAGCATAATTTCCAACATATAGACATATTCTGTGAAAGGAATAGAGCAAAATTCTCTGAAAATTCTTTTTTGTCACAAGAAAGATAACACAACTGTCGAAATTATGATAACACTGCGTTTATTCTTGTAGTTTTGACCTTAGAATAGATTAATTGATATTCTATTCTGTCCTTTTCTGAAGAAAGAAAACTCCTTGCCTTCATTTTTGACAGAAATCTTCCCATAGTTTTGGACTGGTAAAGACAAATGCAGAAGACAAATAGGATTTATTCTAGCTAGACAAACAGATTTGACACCCATGTCAAACATTATTACAACCTATATGCTTCAAATGTAGACTAGAAGTTAAATACTGCACAGACTCAAGCCAACCATTACAAAAACAAAATGTTTCACAGCCCACATGCTTCTTTCTATATGTTCTCAGTGATTCAGTAATGAACAGCATGCTGAGACAACATTTGAAGCGCTGCAATGATGCGCAAAGTGCACAAAACAAAAATTAATATATTTATAGGCTGAAATTCACTGCAGCCCCAGGAACCTTTCACAATCACATTCTGCATGAGGGGAAAGGATGCTTGGGGAGGTGAAACAAATTCACAAGCCAAACTATGGAGCTGCTTGCTCCTTCACCCTCTCCCTCAGCATGCAGCAACCACATTCCCACATCATTTTTTTAAAGCCATGAGATTACGGGATCCTTACAAATATAAGTGCATAGCTTCATGTGCCCTCACCTTACTCTAGCAAGCATTTTAAGGAAGACACCCTTCTGTTCACTGTGCATGATGTACCCCGGTATCTCAGTGGGTCTTTCCAACCTCTTTTCCCTAGGGAGAGAATAAGGGCATACAAAGCTCTGGACCAGCTACACGATACTAGCAAAAGTCTTCCCACACTTTCTCTCCACTGCAGGTTTCTTGCAGTTTCCACTCTCTGGAGCATTCCTTTCCAAAGAGTGCTGCTCCATTGGTCACAGTGCAAAATGAGAGCTATTTTGGGGGGCTACCAGGATTGCCCAGCTGACATTTTATCAAGCAGGATTCAGAACATGGCAGGACCCTCCCTCTCCCAGCAAAGAGCTCCATCAGCACTGAAAAACAATGATACAGCCCTGCAAAACTTTGCGTGCTGCGAGCTGCTAAGCCCATGTTCAACCCTGAGCAGTGCCTGCTGGTGGTCTTGGAGTCCTGATTAGGAGCAACCACACGTTTCACTGAAGACCAGGGCCTCAAGTCAATAACAGGCATATTAAGGATGGAAAATTTTGGGCCCAACTGAGCAGAGCAAGAAAGTCAATGTTTAAAATTAATCAAGTTTTCTTTTTCTCCAGTGGATCAGACTTTACAATATGCTTCTCCCTCCTTCTGTCTGCATGTGTGTGCAGCTCTTTCCCCTATTCCTAAAGCACATACACACATATTTGCTTCAATATCCCATCTGCATAAGCAAATCATCAGTACTTCATGGATGCATTACAAGGATAAACTCAGCAACATTTAAGAGGTTGTCAGGCCCTGTTAATGCAAGCACCGTGAAGGAGGCTGCGTGACATAGCAAATAGAGCACTGCTTTTGGAGTCCCAGCAACTCAGCTCTATTCCAGCTTTACCACTAAGCCATGCCTCAGTTTCCCCACCTGGAAAAATACGTATAATCATACTGTCCCCCCTCGAGGGACTGCTTTGATTCAGCTCACTATATAGGAAGAATGAGACATTATAAAGAATAGACACCTGGTTCCTGCTCCTTTCCCCCCATATTTATACCGAGGAAAGCAGGACTTCTGTTCAAATCTGTCAAAAGAGAGGATGCTTACAGGTCTGGGGCTGATAAAATATAGCCTGCTAGCTTGGCAAAACCACACGGAACAAGATGAAAAATCTGCTCATTTAGTTTCCTGAGAACAAACACACAAAATGAATGTCACGCATTTCAATAACAATCGGTGTCTATGTTGTTCAAAGAAAAACTTCTGGTCCAAGGAGACAACAGATTTTATTATACAAATTAGGAATTGCAATTGTCTGCCAAGACAAAGGAGCACTGATCAGAGCACAACACGCAGAGAAGGAAGAAAGGAACTCAGATTTAACCTGCAGAATACTAAAATTCTTTCTGGTCGGCTTGTGTGTTGGGGACTTAAGCCAAAATCCTTTATGCCTGCATGGCTCGGCACGCCAAGGAGTACATGCGATGGCATCCCCCATCAGCTCCACTGTGGCAGCCCCGGGGAAGCTGTACTCACCTGTGCTGGGATGGAGTGGGCACCACACCTCAGCAGCAGCCCCTTGGCTGCCCACACTCCTCTTTGCTCCCCAAAACTGCACTGGTTCCATTTCAACGGGATACTTCTAAACCTTCAATAAAAGCTAAGGTTTGCCATCCAATCTATCATTTTTTGTAAGCGTTAACAGTGCTGGAGAAAGAAAAGGTCAGATTGTCTGCAGGCAGGTGACTAGCAGCAGGAGAAGCTGCCCTGCGTGGCGCCTTGGCTTCAGACAAAAAAAACCTGTTGGGAATGAGGTCAGCAGAGGAAAAATCTTGCTAAATCTCCTATCTTGCTAAATCTTCCATCCAGCCTGCTTCAACCAACCACTGCCTGATCCCCTGTCCTAGACTGGGAAGGGCAATTCCTTGAAGGAGCTTGGCTGAAGAGGCAGACAGGAGGCACAGGATCTGCCCACGGTAGCACTGGAAAATACTGAGGGGATGGAATACATCCTGCCCCACTGCAGCAGCCCGGGCTATTTAAACCCGCTGAGCATGTCCCATCCCAGCAGTGATTCATACCCAGATCAGTAACACCTGAAAACACACAACAATAAAAAAGACTTAGGGAGCATGTTTGACCCAGATATCTCCATCAGCTCCATGTCCAGGTACATAGACAAAAATAATTGTCAGGCTGAGTTTTTGCCGACGTATGCTTTTACAGGTCTGAACACTCAGCACCACCCCACACCAATGAGGGGAGAAGGGTAGCTATAATTCTGCTCTCCTACACACCACCGCAAATCTAAAGTAGAGCCATTTGTCTAGCTCAGCTTAAATAACGCAGATTGTTTTACATTACAACATAACCACCTCTGCTTTGGATAATGTCATCTTAATACATTCATTAGGCCAGGCTGTTTTTCAGGTGTCTGGTCTGCTACCTTGTCCAACCCTGATCCATCAAGACCAGATGCGAATGGTGTTTGGGAGAGAGCACAATTTCCACTTACTTCTTTGCATGGACAAGGTGGGGAGCAAGACAGGGTGCTGATGACAGTATGAAATCATTTACTCCCTGGCATATTCAGAAAAACGTTATTTCTTTCAATACAACGTGGTTTCACTATCTCAGCCTCTGCATGCAAACTACACTCTTCTTCACTCACGGTAATACAGGCATGCCATTTTTTCCTTCTTTTTCTTGATGTCTTAAGGAAATCTAGCCCACCATTCTGATGAAACATATTCGGAAGGAATTTCTTTCTGTTTCCTAACACTCAGCAACAGAGCCTCTAAAATGCTTATAGAGAGCACATTTTCCTGGGGCTGCAGAAAATGAGTCACACTAGATATATGCCAGATCAAATACAGCAAATAATCAGCGAGCTGGCACGCTGGCTGGCCTGAGAAAAGAGCATTTCGCTTGTCGGTCCCGCTGTACCTACCTACAGCAATAATTTTCAGGATACTATTCAGCAAGAGGATAGACCGTCCCACGCTATTTTCCTGCTTCAAAGTCATACAAATTAGCGTGAAATAGATAGCTGTACAGTGTGAGAAGGCCATTCTGGGCTTGCTCCCACGCGGCGCTGAGCACACTGGCTCAAGGCCACGCTGTGGCTTCAGCACCAGTTGTACCATTGGCCTCGGTGGCTACCGGTGGGAGTCAGTGCCTCTGAATGTCAGGCCTCAAGGACTCGTCTTTTAAATACCATTTTAAAAGGCATTTAGGCACCTAACTATATTCTGCAGATTTAATTACTGCATAAATCACATCTGTGCAATAACCCCAGAGTGCTGGGATCAGAAGGAAGGTCCCTCAGCTCCAAAACAGAGAGAAGTCTTTTACTTCTATGTTTTGCTTGCAATTGCCGGGAGGGGTGAGACATGAACTCTCTTTCTCGCTCTGCCATCCACTCATAACAGGTCACAGTGAGGTTTAGAGAAGCAAGTTAATTACTCCATGCCCCAATGTCCTCATCTGCAAAAGGGGATTGTTCCAAGGTTGCTCCATCCCTTCTGCTGGAGAACATCCATTAAAAGTGTGTGCGTCTCTGAATGCAGAAAGTGATGATGAAGAGCAAAACCACATAGCAGTTTGGGTGTTTTCCTCTGTTTCGGTACTTGTAACAGAATTAATTTTTGTATTTTATTATGCCAACTCAGCACATCCTAAAGCTGCTGGCCACTGTTGGCTTGCTTGGCTTGCAGTGGCTCTTGTCCACTGTTTGGGGACAAGAAGATAAGTGTGAATAAAGTTGTGTGTGCTTTATTCTGAAAAACCTAAAGAACAGTTTAATACAGAAAAAGATTTGCACAAAGAGATGAAGTCCATTTTCCCAACCTTCTCTATCAGCCCTGCTGAAACATGGTAATTTTCCCCTATAATCAATAGTTATTGAACTTTCATGTGTTTTGATTTATACTTATCCCCTGAAATAGGGAAAGAATATAAATATACAAATAATTCCGTTCTAATAAAAAAAATCCAGAAATAATTACTTTTTATCTTTAAAGTATCTGCATTAAAGTTACCTCAAGGTCAGTTGCAAAGGTGTGGTAATTATTAGCTTAACTATTAACATCTCTCAACAAGCTAATTAGCTGGGCACCAAATGAAAACCGTTTATGCCTGAGGTCTAGGGGGGCTAAAACAGAAGATTACTTTATTGTTTCAGGTTAAATTTTCAAGGCAGGAGAACTTCTGCCTCTAGGAATCATGAGCTATTTCCTCACTCAAAATGAAATGAGAAAAGGCAAAAAAAACATGAAATAAAAATGATGAAAATTGGCCCACACCCTAACTCTAGGCACTGCTAAAAGATGAATAACAACAAAAAATAAAAAAAAAAAATATAAAAGGTGATACAGCTTCCCCATTCGATGGTGGTGGCTATGCTTGTCTAGCAGGCTGGAGCCTGCATTTTCCACCTGAAGGCTCCACCAGCATAACCTGCCATGTCACTGTCTGATGGGACAAATCCTCCAGGTTTCTTATCACTGCACCTTCATGGGTGACCTGCTGAGCCCTGTGACTCCCTCTGGAGTATAGGACACATTTTCCTACAGGATGAGACCACTGGGGAGTCATCCGTAACCACCAGCAGGGATTAGATGAACTGAGCTGCGGTGAAGAGCAGCCTTTGGAGTGGAGTTTGTGGGCTGCTCTGCCCTGGTTAGGAAGGCTGTCTCATAGCAGACAGCCTATGTCATGTGTAAAAGAAAGCACTAGAAACTCTTCAGAGCCCATCTGGACAGTGAGTGGCAGGAATCCCTCTGGGGTGAGAGGTGCATGATGCACATACTGCCAGGTCCCACCTCACCCTCCTCAGCAGTGGTGCCTGGGGCTGAGGAGAAGGCAAAGCTGTATCGCAGCCGCTCTCCCACTCCAGGAGCCTAAATGCCACAAACTGGCCAACTCTTATCTATCTGGCCCCTTCAATCGTGTCCTGCATGAGGGGTCACAGCTGCAGTGCAGCAAGGCAGAGTAACACCCTCCCCATTGCCATGGGGCCAGTGTAACAGCCCACACGCTGCAGGCCCAGTGCATCCCTCCCTCTCTCACTGGAAAAGAAGGTATGAGGAGGTTTTTCTCTCTGGTTCTGGAAGAGGAACCTTATCATGATCATGGGCATAGCCTTGGAAAAAGCAGAGAGGCATAAGGCTTTATCGTGCAAAACCCTGTATCTTACCTCTCCTGTTAAAGGAAATTCAGCTGCTCTTGTATCCACACTTTGTTAATATGAGAAGAGCCTGTATTATTTCATTCTTCTTTTACATATACCACATGCCTCAACAGCCCGGAAAGGCTCAGCCAGCCTTGCAGGGAAGCCACAGTCCTGCAATAGCAAGGGACCTCACATGGCAAACGTGGGCTGTGTAGCCTCATCTGTCACTATCGAAGGCATCGTGTCATAGTCATTCATCTCAGAAACGCATCTAGCACCAGCTCTCAAAACCTGATGTAAGAGCCGCTGCTCTGTACATACTCAGCGGGAGGTTGACATAAAACCCTCTCATGTTTATCCAGGGCAAAAGTCTTTCCAAGGCTGCTGCTTTACTTGTGCTAGGAAAAATAACAGCTTCATACAAAAATAAACAGGTTTGCAAACTGTTCCAGGGGGCTAACACCCTACTGGTGTAACATACATGGGGTCTGATGTAAAGTAGTTGTTTAGCAAACGCACACACCAGCCTCATGCCTTGCTCTGATACAAAAGCATTTTCATGGAAAAAGCTAAACTTACTTTCTTCTTTTTAACAACTCAAACCCAAAATAACTTAGTTAAGAAATGAATGCCCAATGAAAAGCTAAACCACCAAAATATTTAATTGAAATACAGCAAGAAATCACTTCCTTACCAGCTGTTACTGATGGAACTGAATCAAAAACTACAGCTGGGTTTAAGGAAAAAAACTCATAATTTTATAAAACAACACATGTACTAAGGTAATAGGACGTACAGGCAACATAAACTGAAGGAACCAGGGAGTATTCCCCCCATTCTCCTCCTCAGTGTCAGATGTGGACAGGCACAAGTTTTTTGGGGCCAAGGAATGAGAAAGGATTCACACAGCAGCAGCCCCACCACCCTTCTGCCCTCCTGCAGTCCTTATCCCCGTGTGATGGCTCCCAGCATCGTGCTGAAGCTGCCTCCCAGCAGAGCTCTGCCCAGTACCCACCAACAAAGCCACGCCAGGAGAATACCGGCAGGAGTGGTTTAGATGCCATTTGCATTGGGTCTGCTCCTGTCCACCTGGAGACAAGGTTTGTTAGGGGAAGGTTTCCCCTCCCTTCAAGTCTCTGACCATGCATCAGGTTATATCAGGACTTGGAAAGCCTTTAGTTCACCATGGTAAGATACTCACCCTGGGGATGCGTAATCAGAGTGATCAAAGCAAAGTAATTGACAAATTCCCACACTAAAAATTGAGATGCAAGAGACAGTCTGTGCGTAGACCAAATTTCTGGTCTGTTTTAATCCCAAGAGTTGGGCTTTCTGTTCAAAACTGTCCTGCAATCTGATTCCCACCGTGAGCCTCACAGCCTCTTTGGCCTGATTATAGCCCATTCAGATCGAAAAGGCTGACTGGGTACTCTGGATATTCAACTTCACTTGGAGCATGATAATGCTTTATCCCCAGAGATCAGCTATCCCCTGTTTCCAAGTGTCTGTTGCAATTGCAATAGTATTCAAACAGGTCTATGCAGGACTGTAATTGTTATGAGTTTATGCATTTTTATTTTTTTTTTTTTACTGAAACAGGATTAGCCCCTTACTTCCTGAAGCATCAGAACACATTTATGATCAGATATAACAAATTTTCAGATGCCCAGCCTCTTGCGAATAAAATTTAGGTTATTAGCTGGTCTCTTAATGCTCACTTGAGGACACAGTCCTTATAAATAAAGTTTATAAATAAACCAATTAGGCTCACCTTTAACCAAACATGCAAATAAAAGAAAGAAAATGGTGTGGCTTCCTATATACAGCTCTCATTGGCAACATGTGAGCACTTTTCCCACGCTACTTTAAAAGAAAAACAATGTACATCTTAAAGGGAGGGAAAGATTGCTTTTTAGCTGGATTTTGTGGCATGAAAGGGAGACTGTCCATCACAAGAGTAACAAGTTTGGGGAGCATAATTTACATCTGAAATGCTTGATGATCCTTCGTGATTTAACGGTGGTGACCAAATCAAACCATATGAAGAGAGAAATTGCATGCAGCTTGCAACTGGGTGTTTCGAATTTTCTGATTTATATGTGTTTTAGTAATACCATCTAGATATTGTCAAACTGGTTCTAAATAGAAAAATACATAGCCAGAAAGCAGGGACTTAAAAATAGTAACTTGCCTCCTGTCCAAAGCTGCATGTCAGGGCTCCCTTGTTTGCTGCATGCCTGTTTCAGAGCATATTGTGTAAGAATTAGCCAGCCTTGCATCTGTGCATCCAGCAAAATGAGGGTTAGTAGGTCAGGCGTGGAAACCAGAGGTAGGAGTGGTGTGGTGTAGGGGAGCAGGAACATTGATCCTAGGGTTTTGCTTTGGAAAGGGAGGAAAGAGCCGTGGGCAGTGTTATCTGAGAGCTGGGAGGAGGAGGGAGTAGAGAATAGCAGCATTGGCCAGATTTCTCACACAGCTGGTGCCTCTCAGCCACATGCACATTTTATAGGTGGCAGATAAGGTAACAACACTGGGCCATCCCTAAAACCCCAAAGGATTAGCAACGTAAGAGGAATTTAATCTACCGGCGGGTCCAAGCAATGTTTCAGTCTATGCCATTTGGGGGTTTCTTAATGCTGTTGGCAGCCCAGCAGCAGCAAGAGGCCCCCAGTGAGCTTCCCAGCTGGGAAGCATCTCTGTCTAATATACAGGGGGAATTAACTTTGGCTCCAAAGACCTTGCAAGCTAATGGACATGAGGGTTGTGCAGCAGAGCAATGCCTGGCACAAAACCATTTTGTTACTTCTAGAGTGGTACCTACTTGACTACCTACATCTCTCTGTCATAAATAATCACACCCATATTTAAGTAGGAGCTTTCTTCGATAGTCTGAAAAATGTTAGTCTCCACCATCCACACAGGCTTAGAAAGAGAAAAGTTAGAAATATTAAATCCGAATCATCTTCTTTAGCCAGAAATAAAGGACATTGTTAAAGCTTTTAGGCTTAAAATTAGTCTAAATTTATTTGATCTCTCTGTGACATCTTCCTTCTATTTCATAAGCCTTGGATATGCATGCAGATAGACTAGCAATTTTATGTATATGTGTATATATAAACATGCATAGATATACACGTATGCACACGCTAAAGCTGCTTTGTCTTTCACAGGGAAAAAAAAAAGCAAGGTCACTTTGACTACAACAGTGCCTAACCTGCGTGAAAAGGCACCTGACTGCTATGTCTAACACACTACTTATCTGGTCCCAAAATCAAAATCAATGAGGAAATGCTTTATGGCCATTACCGGTCATTGAGTCACCAAACCTGAATCTACACAACCTGCCACTCTTTCCCATGAAGTGTAGAGTGGGAGCAAGTTGCTACTAACCAGAACTCATTGTCCTCAGGGCTCCTGTGGGCCCATTTTACCCTCTGGACCAGAGCTCCTACTGCCATCTTGGACTACTTTGCCTGACAGTATACTGAGCAGCCACAGGGTAAAGATTGTAAGACAGCTGCTGAGTGGCTTGAGAAACTATTCTGATCTCTAGGTGAATAAGAGGAATTCTGTGTGGGTCACATCTCCATCCCATTTGTTTTCTGTTGGGCTTGAACCATGGGAGTCAATGGAAACAGGAAATTGCAGCAAGGCAATTTGAAATCTTCTACAGAGTGATGGGGAGAAAGGAGGAACATTAAGTTTCTTTCTCCTGACTCGAGGCTTAAACCTGTCCTAACTGAAGTTAATAACTATTCCACCTATTTCAGGAGCAGAATCATCCTCTACATTTAAATCACTAAAAACTTGAAGTGCCTCAATTATCAAGTATATTTCCACCACATGGAGCATTCTAACAGCATAACGGACTGTATCTATTGGATAGAAGTGTAATTTATTTTTTTAGCATGCATAGATGACTCCCAATTACCAGAGAGGTAAAACATTTAGTGAAAAAAGAAACTTAAAGCATCCAAAAAAGGCAATTGCCTCTTTGAATAGTTGAGAGTAGGGAGACAATAAATAGGACGCCAAAGCAAGGTCCTTGGCCAAGATTTTAATAAATATTGCACAAAATGAATTAGAAATTCCAAGCACTTGTACAAGAAAAAAAAATGTTCCCCCTTGATTAAATATACATTATTGCTGGAGGTGTCTGAGGGGTCTTCCTGTCATAGCACTGGAATTCAATGCTTGAGCTTCCTACCTGAGTTTTAACTGACATGCTGGCAATTCCTTGCTTTTTTAGTTTATAAATATGTTTCTTGTTTTCCTTTTTAAAGATAAGGCCAGTGTTCTTCACTTAAGTAATGCCATTAAGAAATCAAAACTGTTTTTTTCCAGCTTGTGTAGCTGAGCAACTGAAAAGCACAACCTCCATTTACCTCACTTCCACTTTTTGAACATCAGTAAAAAAATATGAATGCAGATAATCGAAGCCAATGAAGAGAAATATCTAGTAGTCTGTCTCCAAGATTATTCCCTACAGAATATTTTCCAACATTTTTTTCCAATCATTTTAAATTAAACATTTAATAAGCTAACTGTTCCTTCCTGTCCTAGGGGAGACTATTTTGCAGTGCAAGACGTTCATGTTTTGAAGGTCTCTTTGTTTAACTTATTGCATTATTCCTAGTTATATATTCTAATATCAGTCTACCTGACTGCCCTTTCACTACTTTGCACCCTTCTTATTCATGTTTCTATCAATACAATTAAATGAACTCGCACTAAACAAAGGAATGAAGTTGTTATTGGTTTCCTCACCTCTCTACCCATTCCCATGAGGAAGTGTTGTTTAATGTCATGTGCAGTACCTTCTTATTCTCACACTAAAACATGGCTGATTGATTGTTTCAATACATGAAGACAATAGTGTTTACAAAATCAAGGTCAGTTTAATGTATCGTGTTGCTTTCTGGTTAGCAGGTGGGTGCCTCTCTCTAGAAAGTGAGACTGTTTTTGCTCCACAAAATTAAGTATTTTTGCACCAATAAATAATATTCAAACTGAGCAAAGGTTTTGCAGTCAGGAGTGCTGCTTGAGTTAAGCTCTATAGCTCCTTGTTCAGCTCAAATTTGTAGTCGAAAGCCAAGACTGCAATCAAATGTTTTTATTTTTGATGCAATGACCTTTTGGAGCGTATCCCATGGAAAATTTGAAATGGGATGAGAGTTTAGAATGCAGTTTGGGGTTAACTGTTGTTAGATACATCTTTAGCCTGTGGTTAATCCAAGGCCCCCAAAACCTGCCTGTAATATTTGCTTTACAGTTACACTGATGTTCCCTTCCATCAGGAGAGCCAGATTGGGACCTGGGGTATAAACTAGATTGAGCTATGCAATATTCCAGCTGCTTCATACATCCTTAACTCATGTTTTATGTGAGTTTATATGATGCTAAGGGCATTATTTTAACAACGTCCAGTGGCCTGTTGATAGCATGGTCGTATCTCAGTGAAAAATTGTCTCCTCCTGGGAAATATCTCAGGATCTTTCTGTTTAGTTCAGCAAATAGCATCAAAATGTACAGGAGCAGAATTTCTGTTCACTTCAGTAATGTGATATTCTACTGCTGACAGTCTCCCTGGATGGCTTGTAGTCAACTGTCCAATCCAATAAACCAGTAATATGGGCATAAAAATGAAGCAGAGTCAGATAACCACAAATGAGATAGCTCTGCCAAGGAGACTGATAAAGCACTGTGCAGGGTCTTAATAGTATAAAACAGAGAGGAAAAAGAGAAATGAAATAGGCCTGGGATGTAAGAATTTTCCTAATCAATACCTCTATATCATCTCCCCTCCCTGAAAGCACCGCACTATTTGCCTTTTTTCAGTTCCTCCAGGCCTAGCAAGATCTACTGGACTATGAGTGAGATAGTCTTCTGTGAAAGTTAATGGTACTAGTCCCATCACCTGATTCTTCTGAAATTGCCTCCATTGCTCGAAGCATTCAAGGGCAGACTTGTAGGGCAGAACCATGTCATCATATAAGAAGTTGAAAACGTTCATGATAACCAGCAAGATGTTTCTCCTCTTCTTGTGGGTGTTGGCCCCTTCCTCGTGCTGCTATCTGTAATTCTATTTTGCTGAAGTTCGCAGGCTTTCCACAAGCCTCTGCCTGAACAGAAAGTTCTTCCAGCGCAGCTACCTGAGCCCGGATCTGCACGTACAAAGGCCCACAGGCATGTGCAGAGAAAGGTTACTGCCCTCATCGGAGCACAGGAAGAAAAAGAAAAAAAATTAAAAGGTAACTAACAAGAAAAACTAGCTCTCATATTTTCTTCTCATCACAAGTTCTGCATTTGACATCTCCTGAGATGTGACTGCTGTGTGCCGGTGATAAATATCATGCAGATAAACTATGGCAAAGAGATTATTTTTTTCCAATTGAATTATTTGCCTGGGCTGAAAAGAAATATGTTATTTTCTGACAAAAACTGATTAGCACAAATCCATGAAGACTTGATAAACTGGCACCAAAATGGCTATTGTTTGACAAAGTAGCACTCTGAAAACTGGCAACCATGACACAAACACAAAAAAACCCACATCTTTTTGAAACCAGAAACACCATGTTTCTGTGAGCTGTGTCGCTCAGTCTGGTTTCAGCTGGTGTAAATCACTGCTGTGCTACTGACAGCGAATGAAACCAATCTCAGTTACTTCATTTGTACAGGACCATGCCCCTACTTCAACTCGTATTGGATTGGAAGATGTAGTGAAAAGACTGGCATTGATTTACCTTGAATTTTAATAAAGCCTGAGAGCTGGCTTTAAGGAGCAGCTAGAACATAGTTATCCTGGTTGGACTATATAATCTCACACACAAATCCACAAGTACAATTAGACATATACATGTATTCCTCCCCTCCAAACACACACAGACATTATATTTATTGTGCATGTGTACCTATGCCACATTCACCTGACCATTAGGACAGCAGCAAAATTAATCACAGTGAAAAGCTGTACTGTAGAAGTTGTTACAGGGAGTCCCTGCATAAAAAGAACACCTATAGCTCGCTCCATCAGCTCCAGCTTCCCTGTAAAATGCCTTTCTAGGAAAGCACCATGCTACAATGAAAATGTATCCATTTGCAAAGAGAAATAGCAAATTAAAACAGTAAAACACTTGACTTAGTGCTGAGCTAGCCTTTTTGCTTCTCTCTCAGTAGCTCTTTCCGACTCCACTCCTGCTTAAAATAAAAAAAAAAAACCACTATTCTTTTCTGTGCAGTCTCTACTGCAAACCTATCAAATCTACAAAGAGGTAATAAAGACAGACTCAGTTTTGCCTTACAGTGAAGCCTATTGTTTTTAGGTCAAATTCATCGGAAAGGTTTTGAGTGAAAGCAGAAACTGATGTCCAGTTTAGTAGTTCTTCAAAGCCTTAAAGTCTGTAAACTTGGAAAGTTCAGAGATCAGTCATAAGGGAAAGCAGGGAAGAAGCTCATATTCTCCAGCCAACACAGCATTTCCACATGCCACATTCTCACTTGCATGGTGCAAACAGGAGCAGCTCCAGGAAACTCAGTGAAAGGAATCTCTCAGCATAAAACACTCTCTCATACAGTCAAATATGCCTTAATTTTCATGATTATTCATCATTAGAGATAAGAAACCCTGGCAAATGTGGGTAGCAAAGGCCTGAAGCAAGACAAACGACCATCAAAATACCTCAACCTCACAATTCCTTCGGGTACTTCAAGTCTGTGGTGGATCAGAAGATGTACTTTGGTATACATCATTCACAAGTGACATGGGAACACATTTCATGGGCAGAGGTGTTAATTTTGCCCAGGCGGTTCTTGTTGTTCTGCTCACATTAGTCAAATAAGAGCCAGAATATCTGAATAGCGTTCAGTTCCCCTAGAAGTGACTTAAACTAGGCATTAATGCATATTTTTCTTTTGCAAATAGCTGATGTCCACAGTGAACTGAGTGCTGTATAAAAGCTGTATAAAGGAGAGGAGCCTGCTTTGAAGAAATTGCACTTCAAGGACACAAGAGGTAAAAAGGCAAAAGGGAGAACAGCAAGCAAACAACGAAGCACTCTGCTTAAAGTTGGTGACTAACCAGGCACCGATAGCACAAACTGTTAGGAACACAATAGACTTGCTGAGACTGGAAGGTGACGTATTTTGTACTGATACAAGGACACAGTGTTTCACACCAATTTCAGTTTGTCTGTGGAAGTTTTTGTCATTATATATCATTGAGGCCAGAGCTTCAAAGGAATCAAAAAGGTCCAAGATTTTATTCAACTATCAAGGACAGCCAGAATTGCAGTAGCAAAGCCAAAAGATAAAGAAAGAAAAAAAAAAAAAAAAAAGAGAAGAGGAAGACCTGCAAACATTCTTACCTCCAGGCATAAATGAATTTTCCACCCATGGAAGCTGGGAGGAAATTTCTCAGAGGTTAATTTTCAAATTGCCACTAGCTGTGAAACTTCTTGTCTCCTTCTTTGAAGCAGCTGGTGCTGTCTGCTGCCAGCTGCAGAAGACTGGCCTTCATCAACTTTGGGTCTGACCTGCTCTGGCGATTCTCCTTGTCCTGTATATTGCAAAGTGGAGAAAAAAAAAAAAAAAAAAGTCTGCTGTCACACTGTCACACAAGAAACCACAGACAAATATGCTTTAGAAGACAAGGTTATCCTTTTCTCCTTCCTCAGTGAAGGCTTGGAAATAGAGCTGCTTATATCAGGGATTTTCAAACATCCCAAATGTTTAGAAAGTAATGTATGACACCGAGAAGTCTGATAAAAAAACGTTCTATTCATCTTGTAGCATAACACCACAACAAGGGGATATTTAATAAAAAATGTGAGTGCAATGAGCAGAATTTGAAATTGCCTTAAAATCTCATCTCCACTTTGACGATTAATCAATTTCAGCAGCCGTTTATTGCTTAATACACAGCACATCAATAGAGATTATTGCTGAAACAACAATTCCTCTTAGTCAGTCCGAGCAGTGGCTGAAATTTTCCAGAGCAAAACAAATTATTCACACTGATAGGTCAATGATTGTCTGTAGAGAAGGACAGGTAACAGAATCTTTTCAGAAGACAAATACAATGCACCATTTGGACCACTAAATGTGTCAAATGTGTTTTCCATTTTCAACTTTACAAAACACCAATGCAGCAGTTTCTAAATGCATTGTGAGTCGCTAATTCTCCTGAAATAGAGGATAATTATATTAACAAGTGACAGAACAGATATTATTTTCCTAGCAATGAGAAATGTGGCTCTAAGGCTCATAAATACACTTCTGAAATCGCTAGCTGCAATCCTTGCCTCATTACCCACAGTTACTTTCTATACAGGACTATTTTATTCTGAATATGCATTTTAAGCCCCAGATCATCCTCGTTTGGTGGCAATTGGGATAGTTCCTCTGATTTCAATAGAACTATGCCAACCTCCATCATGTATAGATCCAGCCAGAAAAGCAAAAAGAGAGATGAGACATAAGCACTGTTTTAAGCATTCAGAACAAAGTTTAAACAACAAAAAAAAGCCAGAGGGAAGGATCCAGACAGAAAACTGATTTTTCTCAGTCAGGGCTTTGTTGATACGGTGGTAAGTGTGTAGCCCCAGGTCTGTATGCACTCATCTGCCCCAGCCCTTCCTAGAAGGAGCGTTTTGCAGGAGAATGTCAGGGTCCTGCAGATATGGAGGTCTGTTTTATACTCCCAGTCTGGGAATAAAGTGGATGAGTCAGAGCACAGATGGCAACTTTGAGCAAATCGGAAGAAACTTCATTACAGAAAATGTCAGCAGCAATTTTTGGTCCACACCACAAAAATTAGGCTCTTGGCAAATGTTTGTTGAGACAAATTTCTTTCCATTTATTTTCATCACTGTCTTTTACTACTTCTCTGCTAAAAATCGATTCTTCTCTGCAACTTTCAAGCACCTGCTTCTGGCATCTCTTGTGTTACCTGCATCGTGATAGTCCTTGAAGGGTTTATTAATCCTGGAGCTGTTTACTAAAATAAACACTTTTAAGTACCATAAATGTTGCCTATGATCTTTAGAAAGAGAGATAGCAATCCCATACTGTATATATAAGGAATCACAGAATCATAGAATGGTTTGGGTTGGAAGGGACCTTAAAGATTAAATAGTTTCAACCCTCCTCCCACTAGACCACGTTGCTCACAGGAAAGTCATTTTCATTTAAGAAAAGCAGTAAATATCATCTTTGCTAACAGAATCAGATCCTTGAAGAGAATTTTTTTGATGAGTGTCCCTGGCTGAGGGTTTCTTAGCCTGTGAAGAATGGGGGAGGTCACAGACACGTGTAATTGCAGTCAGTGCAGCCTCCTGACAGCTATGAAGCATTCAGTTTCTTCAGTTGGTTTTGCTCCTTTTGTGGATACCCTCTAAAATTCAGGCTTCTCTGTAGTATCACTACTATTTTTACCTGTCAATACTGTCACCAAAAAGAAGGAGTTTTAAAGGATGCAGAGAAATGTCTGTGGCATCTTCATTATGGACCATAAGTTTGTGCAATGTCCATGGTAAGTATTACCACCACAGTCAGTGCTCATCTCATCTCAGACCCCCATAAGATAACAACATAATAAAAAAAAAAATCAAATGTTTTCACGTGACTGGTATGAAAATTTCCCCCGCCCACAGGATGTACTCACAGTGGCTTTGCAAGGCCCTGTTTCAGCCCGAACTCTGATTAAAGCAGCTGCTCAGCTTTGAGACAAGGAGAGTGTTCTTTATCTGCCTTATAATACCAAAAAGGTTATTTACATCTGAAGGGGATGGTGAACAAGGGCTCCTGAGAGGGCCGAGCAGCTGAAAGGGAGGAGTCTATGAGTTTGGATCATGTGCCAAAACGCGTCAAATCTACTGTCATTCAGTTCTGTAATGGATCCATGAGCAGTTCCCAAGACTGTAGTACCTCAGGGGACAAATCTCCCAGTCACTACACCCAAATGACTATGCAGTATCATCCGCATCATACAGAAGGTATCTTATACACATACACATGCTCAAACACACATTTAAAAAATCCAAAACACTGTTTCTGGGAAATATTAATATTTCTCTTCCACCTCACCTCTGTCCTTTAAAGCCCTTCAACAACAGCTCAAGCAAATTTCCTGGGGAGTGGCTCACTGAAGAAGACCCCACACAATTAAAAAACAACCAACACAGAACCCATCTGCTCCCAAATCAGGCAGCCTTCTCGAGTGAAGGTCAAGATAAGACTCTGCAAATGTATCACCTTGGCAAGTAACGGGAAACACAGGTGCCACTCCAAACTCAAGCATCGCTGCCAAAAGGCTCTGGATTTTCAGGGGAATATGACCCAACGGCACCAAAAAAACAGCAGTGCTGGCTCATGTTTACTTGTGCCGGCAAGCAGAGCCGGGACTGACATGGTCCCTTCTGAGCCTGCCCAAGACTTGTTCAGGGAGTGATGTATTGCACTGAGTGCCCGTCTGACTCCCCAGCACAACAATGACTGATATTCCTGGATTACTTTCTCCTGACACACTTTATGTTGAATAACATTAGGTACACTTGTGGTTCATAATACTCAGTGCTGTAGCTGTTCCTGAAACTCTTGCTTTCAAGTAAAAGAGTAGGAAAACAAGCAGGAACATTTTGTCCCAGGAGGAGAGGGTTTACTTTGCCTTTTATTCAAATCCTTTCCTGCAGCTCAGAGGAGCTATAAGAATGGAAAAGAATAGCGAGCAGCTACCAAATTCTGTTGAAATCATTGATAACATTTCTTAATAGTAGTGCTGGATTAACCTTTTCTTTTCAAAGAGGGGGGGTTCTACTGGCTCTAACTAGGATGGAGTTAATTTTCTTCTCATATGTTGCTGTGGTTTAGATTTGTGACCAATATAACACACCAATGTTTTACCTATTGCTGAACAGTGTTTGCACAGCATCAAAGCCTTCTCTGTTCCTTAGTCTACAACCCTCCTCTGTGAATAGACTGAGAGGGGACACAACCAGGGCCATGATCTGAACTAACCAAAGAGATATTCCACACTATGTAATGTCATGCTCAGCCACAAAAATGGAGTCAAGGGGGTTTAGGGACGTTACCCATCTTTTGCTCAGGAACTGGCTGAGCATCATGGGAGCTGGTGAGTGACTGCCTTTGCACCACTTGTTTTGTTTTCTTTTCTTTCTTCTTCTATTTCTCCTCAGCTTAAGTGTTTGTTTATCTTGACCCACAAGTTTTCTCACTTTTCCTCTTCATCTTCTATTCCTCCATCCCACTGGGAGCTGGGTTTGGGGGAGGAGTGAGTGAGCAGCTGTGTGGTGCCTAGTTGCCTACCGGGGTTAACCCACAACAGTGTTTATAATTAAAAACTTTTCGCTTCATAGCATACAGCCTTCTGCCACTGGGAAGCGCCTGTGACCAGTGGGCCACGCTGTCACTGGCCCTCAGCAGCCGTGCAAGTAAGCGTGGACAGGGTATGGCAGTGACCTTCTTCTCTCCAGGGGGTACCATGCCACAGCCAATGCTTTCCCTAATTTCAGCTGCAAGAGAGAGGGGGAGGCTGACCACAGGGCTCCAGCCCTTCTGCCGCACACAGACGAGGAAAGCCCCGGGTGCACGGTTTCAGGCTCAGCAGAGCTGAGTTTTCTTGCCCAGAGCTGAGGAAGGCTGAGAGGAACGCTAACTGCTGGAAGCTCAGTTCATGACTTTTCTAATTATGTCACCAGTGTACCAGTATGCAGTATTTTCCCTCAAGCTCCAGCTCCCAGCATCCTGTGATTACAGAAGAATATTTTTTTTTCTTTTTAAAAAGAGAAAGTTTCTAGACCTTAGGGTCACACAGGAAAGCTAGAAAATGTAAGGCTCAAAAAATCCAAAGTAAACCAAGATCAGCCTCTCATTTCTTAATTGCATATTAAAGACCTGTTGTATGAAAAGTCATCATATGATGGTGGAAGATCAATCTCAGATGCCCTGAATAAATGGGTTTGCTGCTTCCTGAAATGTTGTTGGGGAAGAAGTGAGAAGTGACAGAGCAATGGCTCCCAAGCACTTTGAGCTAGAAATAAAGTTGGACTGACAATTTGGTTCTTCATTACGATGATGTGTCCTTGGTGGAGGACAGTGACAGCATTGATCATCTGGCACTACGTGCAAATGTCCTTCAGTCACACCGTCAGACATAACGAGAAGGGGAATTCACACTTCCCGTTGGAGACTATTGACCAGTGAAGGTGTCTAACTGCACCGTGACCACAGTTAAGTGGGCGAATTCTCTATAACGCAAATGAAGAGAGGCAGGTCCCTAAGCAGAAGGAATAATATGTAAGTTGTCTATTTAATATATATGAGTGACCCACCAGCACGCATACTGAGTATATAACATGTAAACATCTACCAACTGGTGTTTCCGTCACCCAGAGCAAGAGATAGTGACTACCTTAGTTACTTGTACTAGCTTAAGGTGAATTATTTATAGACCAATCTATTTTGATGGTCAAGGACATCATTCTGCATTTAATTGCTTCCGTGTAAACTGGAGTAACTGAATGGCATAATTGGAAACACTGCAGATTCACAGCACCAGGAGAGCTGAGTCTCTGCTCTTCCCCACCCCCAATCCAAGGGTCACAGCTCCAATGGACTAATGATTTCTTGTGTGGGAATAGCTGGGCACAGAATTTGGATCTGATGAAGTTCAGAAAAGAAAGAAAAACCTAAGCAAACAATACACAACTACTCTTAAGCTCTAATGAGTCAGTCAAGAAACTGCCACAGATTACAATATGCAATTTTATTGATTAGCAGCATCCCAGATCTTGGCATTATAAGTGAAGGTAAACAGCAACATACTAAAAACTCACCACTCTAATTAGCCTTGTTAAATGTTTTTAAAGAACACTAAGGAGAACAAAGACTTTAAAGTGCAAGTCTTATGAGAAGCAGCTGAGGGAACTGGGGTTCTTCAGCCTGGAGAAAAGGAGGCTGAGGGGAGACCTTATCACTCTCTACAGCTACCTGAAAGGAGGTTGTGGAGGGGTGGGTGTTGGTCTCTTCTCCCAAGGAACAAGTGATAGGACAAGAGGAAATGGCCTCAAGTTGCTCCAGAGGAAGGCTGCCCAGGGAAGTGGTTGAGTTGCCATCGCTGGAGGTATTTAAAAGATGTGTAGATGGGGCACTTAGGGACATGGTTTAGTGGTGGACTTTGCAGTGTTAGCTTTATGGTTGGATGATCTTAAAGGTCTTTTCCAACCTAAATAATTCTATGATTCTGAAGTCCCACAGAAAATTATGGGATTCTTACGCCATTGATTTCATTAGTGTTGCATGGGAAAAATAATAAAAATGGTCTTGCAGGCTTATGTGAAATTCTTAAGGACAGAGTAACACTATTACTTGTCAGTGTTGTTATTACAGTAAGAACCACACTTGGCACACTTGCTACACGTTCATCAAAATGCTCCTAAGAGAAATATGCTCTTAATATTCTTACTCAATGCCTCCAATTGTGGCTTTCTGTTATGCTCAAAACACTGCATTTAGGTATTTCTGCTCTAACGTTGCGAAATAACTTCTGTTTGCTTTCCAGCAATTAAATCAGACCTTGAAAAGGTCACAGGGTGAAAATAGGAAGTAAAATGAAATAAGTGCACAGTAGTTACAGTTTATATCAAGCTACAGCAGTTTCCTGCTTATAGGGGAGTCATTGGTTATATCGTTCTGCCTTGATTGTTTCAAAGTTTTTTAGTCAAAGACTTTTGCGTAGCCCCCTGCTCAGATACATCAAGTTCCTTTGCTCCCGGGGTTATTTGGAGGGAGAATGATTCAGGGGCTGGAAGCAGCAAACACCACATTTCAAGTAGCACTGGCAGGTGGAATAAACACAGCATAGACTGCTTTAACCTTTAAGAGGTCTCTGACATATGTAGATGTTTATGTAGACAGACAGTACGGAGGGAGATGCAAAGAAAAATGAAAATGGAGAGAAATACACAGAGAGCACCAGCATGCCTATGGCAACCACACACCTCTGCCTTTCCAAGTTCTCCCAGCTTTGGAAACTTTTTGCCACTGGCCAAAATTTCAGTTTCCCCCAACACCCGAGTAAAGAGGTGGAGAACAAATACTCTGCCCATCACCCTCCCTACCCCACAGGTCTCAGGGTCTGGCGCATGCACAGCATGGAGGAATGTCCTACAGGTGTCTCAGTGTCTGCCGTCTCTGCTTTCCCATCAAGGGATGCAGTCTTAGCTATAACCCAAATATATTCATGACTAACCACACCAGAATGGCAGAGGCTTCCTTGTACAATCAGTGGAAAGGTCCTCTGCACTGAGGGCAAATGGAGGGCAAATTAGTGCCACATTTATGGTAAAGAATCACACAAGGCTTGGGCTCCTGTTTGACTCAACTCTGCTTTATGGAGAGTACAGATATTTCATAGGATAAAACCCCATGCAATTATTTGCAGAGTAAAATGATTCATCCTGTACATTGGAACTATAATGCAGAAAGCAAGGATGACACTACAATGAAAAATATAACCCTTCTGTTAAACAAATTAGAGATCTACTATATATTATGCAACTCCCTATAAAAATACTGTTTCTATTACATTTGCTCACTGACTTTGAATTCTGAATGAATGCGTGCAAGTGGAAGGATCTTTTTCAGGAAATTTAATTAACTTTCTCTCAGAACATGGTAAGTAAAGCATACCTGTTTCATATGCTTTAAGTCAGAACATTTCCCAGAAAACACTTCTAGATTCTTCTAAGGAAGCTAAATAATGCATTTGTAGGCAAAGGAAAAGAAAGTCAAATGCCTTTTGGTAAGTAGTAATTCTGTCCATGACTTATGTATCCCAAAATAAAATAAATGCAGGATTACATGAATGGATATTTTGGAGTTTCTTCACACAAAATATTCATCCACATGGATCGTTCAGGTCTGGAGGTCAACATGCTGGTTCTTAGCTGGGACACAGCACCGTCGACCACATGGGCCACCAGGGTTTCCCCTCCAGGCAGGTCCCATCTGCTGCTGGGGACCTGAGTGGTAAATGGGAATCCAACCAGGGAGAGAAACGTGCCTTTCAGCAGCTCACGCTCCCCAGCAGTCAGGGCCAGGAAGACATCGTACACTGGCCATAAAGACAGACAAAATTTGTGAGCAGTATCTGTTAAACAAAGACTGATCTCTTACTCCACAGTGGTTAATACCAGACAGACAAAGCAAAGAGAGGGTGGGGAAAGGTCAATGGCAGATGTAAAGCAGACACCAGTAAATGCACAAAATGCCTGGATGCAAAGTACTTACAGCTGTAACAAATCTTGGATGTTCTGTATTGGATAAAACAGGGTTCAGGGCCTGGACTGCAATAGCCATTCAGATGTAAGGACTGAAAGCCTGCTGACCTGTCTGTCTCTTATTTCACTTGAACCAGGTTGTTTCCCCTCTCTCCTACAACCACGCATGTGCACACAGGCTTTTACGCTCGCTGTCAGATCACGTTTACGTGTTCTGTGAGCGTCTACGGGTAAAATAGGTGATGAAACGATGGGTTTAAGCACTGTATTTGTAATTTGTTTGAATTCAAGTGTAAGCTGGGTAAAGTGATTCAATAATATAAGCAGCACCTTTCCTGTTGTTCCCTAAAACTGGAATTGAGGCATACTTGAAAGTAAGTTTCTAAAATTGAGGACTCCAGTCCTCTGTGTGTTTATTTTTCATTTTTTTTTTTGTTGCAAAGTTTAGCAGGCCAGAACTCAGAGTGCCTAAATGCAGGGTTCATGCTGTGCATTTGACCTGATAAAAGCCACAGAGTCTAAGAAAAGCTGGTATTTAAAAAAACAGTCAGTACGTGCCTCCTTATCTTGCCAGGAAAATGAAGGTTACACTGTTACCCTTACCTTTACGCCTCTATGTGCCGGCTTGGTTAAAATAGAGGCTTTCATAAAAGTCCTACACAGGATTTTTAGGAGAACTAGTCCATGCTCAAGGTATCTAAATGCAGAACAACTGTCTTACTAACAAGCACCTCAAAATCCAATAAAAATCATTCAAGGAGCTGCATTAAAACTGAAAAACAAAGCAACCAACTCAGACTTTCAGCAGTACTTGGAATCCTCTGCATTGGAAAAAACCTCTTGGATTTCCACTGAGCAACCTGATCCCGTTGGTCCTGCTTTGAGCAGAAGGCTGAGCTATACGACCTGCAGAGAACCCTTCCAACCTAAATTATTCTATGAGTCCACAAAACGTGTCTCAAGTGTCCTAGTACCTGCGCAAAGGGTGCTCTCAGAGGGATGCTGCCACCCTTTGGAGTATGTGATATACATCAGAGCTGTCTTTTGCTGACCTACTTTCCTTTCTCCCCCCCAAGCTGGAGCCAAGATCAGACACAGCCTCAATAACTCGCACTCTGGCAAGTGCTAGCTGCAACATCCATTCCAGAGCAATTATTAGGCAGTGGCATTTAGAGAAGCCATAAGATTTCTCTGCTATATGTCAGAAGCTACACCCAGTACCACACAGCGGAAAGACAGCTTTAATATTTCTCAGTGCACATTTCAAGTTCATACCCTTCTTCTGATGCTCTTCACAGATAGCGTCAAATTCTCTAGCTGGCTCCGTGCTAAGGCCTGGAGAGTCTAAATTCTTCTGATTAGAAGTGAGGATCACTTCACCTCTCAAGCATTTCTGTGTTGCTGACTTCCCTCCCTCCCCAAAGAAGCAAAATACTATTATCGCTTTGTAAATTGCATTGGCAGGGTGGGTGCAAGGTCTTTTGTTGCCATGAGCAGATAAAAATTACATCCATCCACTCTTATCTTTCCTAAGGTAAATTATGCATGTGTAATAGCAAGATATGTGATAGGTGTCCCCTGATTTCTACCAGGCATGAGCAACCAAAATATTATAGGTCTTAGATACAAGTACAACCTCTTTTGTTTTGGACTGGTTCCAACTTTATTAGGCAAACTCCCTCCCTGCAAGTGAAAAAACACTGAGTCAGAAGCGGGATTGGCAAGTCTTCACTCCACAGATCTCTGGCCATTTTGTATTCCTTGTTTTTTCATAAAAATCACATTTAAATGAAAAACCAGCTTCCCTCCAACTCTTGCTTTCAGCACAGTGATCAAAGCCTCATTTTTCCACCAAATTAAAGCAAGATAAACCTATGAACAGAACCATGTCCTGTTGGCCTTCCATTTCTTATGGTCTCTTTTCTTTTTCACTCAGAAATACAATTTTAAAGATCCTCATCTTTCTGTATCGCTCCCTTAATTGTCTCTTCTCTTTTTGGAGCTTGCAATTAGCTTTTCCAAGTTGCACCCCAGCAAAATGCAATGAATCCAGTTTAACTGAAGGAGTCAGAAACAAGATTCAAAATTGAAACTTTTCACATTAAGAATTTCAGGGTCTGTGGGAACCTGCCTCACGAGTTTTGAGCACCTCTAATTTTTCAGGAATTGAGAACAGGATTTAACCACCAGTAGTTAGAATTGGGACAAATCACCTTGCAGCTAAAGCCTAAGAAAACCAAGAATGCTCTTTAGAAAACAAGAACAGGTGCACTGCTTCTGCTGTAACCTGATTTTTAAGGGTACCAGAATTGATCCTTTCACAAGACTCAAAGTCTTGATAAGAATTTGTACAAGCTGGGGGAGTTTAGATCTACAACTGAGAAAGACCAGCTATGACTCAAGGTAAACGGTTCCAAGCTGGACCCATATATTTTCGCTTCAACTCCTTCCCAACCATTAATTAAATTTCCCATTTTAGGTGAAGCAGTGCTTGTGCAGATTAGTTGCTCTTAATTAAAGCTACATACCGAGTGCTAGTCCTAAGTCTAGAAGAAACGGACTAGAGTTTTACAAACAGAATAGCGTTTCACTTCCAAACCAATGCTTTCTTTTTAAAGATTTGGGGTCTTACACTATGAATATAAAAACACGTGATTGCAACAGCTCCAAACTTGTTCCCTGGTTAGATAAAACTGCAAAGCAAACACAGATTTGCAGTGGAAAATTACAACTATGCACATGATCAGCTTTCAGCTCTTGAGTTGAGAAGTTAGAGGAGAAATAACTTTTTCTTAACATCCCTTAAGGCATATTTTGTGCCATGGGACCAAGCAGCTGATATAATGCCTCTCTCCTCAGTCTCTAACAGCACTTTGCTTCCAATAGGCAGAGTGACTTTGGAGCCAGAGCAAGAAGAGCTATCACCGAGAATAAGGCTGCAGAACTCACCAATCCTGGACTGTCTATAAAGAGCAAATCCAAATGCTCTGTGTTCAGAGAGAACAAAAAGGCTGTGAGTGTGTTTAACACATGCCTATGGGTGTGAAGAACTAAGGAAAACTCCTTCTGGCCTCTTTTTCCAAGTGTTGCCTATGATAGTTGACCAGGTATTTTTGAGCATTTATTATGGCTGAGATATTTTGTTGTCTTCTACATATTACTATTATTTCTACATTTATTTTCCTTTTGTGACACGAACCTGAAAAAGGTTGTCTTTGCACCCTTAAATGTACATATATTTTATGCTTCCCATGGACCTTCGCACCACCCCCACCTTTTTCACACATACATTTTTGTGGGTGTTTGTAATTTTGAAACCATTCCTGCACCGAGGCATCCTTTTCTGGCCACTCCCCATGCAGCCTTCTCAATTAACTTCTGCCCTTCAACAGGTGGAAAGTTTTCCATAATAAATAGTAGCCAGCATCGACTAGATCAGAAGCTCCTCCAGTATAGATGTGGGGCTTGTCTCCACTGGTGAACTGAGCCTCTTGCCTCCCTGCCCTCAGTCCTTCAGCTATTGCTCCAACCTGGGGCAAGAGCTGTTGTGGAGTTTAATCAGAAACACTGGGACAGGCTGCTGTGTATCTCAACTGCTTCCTTCCTGAGCTGTCAAACTAAGAAGAACCCTTAAGCAGACAACCTCCTGTTAGTTACAGTGAAGATTTTGTGTTGGTAAGAGACTAGGAGCCTGCAGAGACTTAATTGCCATCCTAAGGAAATATTACAGTAATGGACGTCTAAAAGCTCAGAGCATTTCTTGCTTTTGGCAATACAATGGCTGAATTTACAGCCCTCAAGTAGACAAGATTCCCATTAGCCTCATCGGAGTTTTTGCCAACAGAAGATGTCCAAATAGAGCTATCCAACTATCCTCACAGGAGATTTTCTTGAGAGATTGTGGAATATATTTAATGAAGATAAGGAGAAATGGTACTTTAATAAGTAGTCAGAATCAACACATGGTTATAAGTAACAATGAACAAACAAAGTAGACTTTAAGAATATGTAATGTCAATCATTTTGACATTAAGGCAAATTTTATATGTTGCTGGTGACACTAGATAATAATTTGATTAAAAGGGGAGAGAATTGCACTGTGTATTTCTGTCTGGATAAAAATAGGCAGATTAAATCTCTTAAACTTTGCCAGTGCAGACACTGCCTGGTGTAAATTTACACATTGTGTCAACTAAAATTGAGTTAAAGCAGCTGTAAACGCTGGGAGCAAGTTCTATGCTAATCCTCCAAAAAATGAAAAACTCTCAAGAAACCTGTCTGAATTGGATATGGTTGGGTTTGTGTCTGAGCACTGTGCAATTTTAAACTTTTAACATTTCAAAAAATTTGCAACCAAACACAGCAGTAAAAAATATGCAGTCATCCTCTGAATGAAGGTGTTTCTATCACACTTCTATCTCTGGCATATCAGGCATCAATTCACAGTATTACAAAAAGAAATGCTAATCATAGAATCATAAAACAGTTTGGATTAGAAGGAACCTTTAAAGGCCATCTAGTTCAACCCCCCCCTGCAATAAGCAGGGACATCTTCAACTAAATCAGATTGCCCAGAGCCCCCCCCAAGCTTGAGTGTTTCCAGGGATGGGGCACCTACCACCTCTCTAGGCAACCTCTGCAAGTGTCTCATGACCCTCAGTGTAAAAATTTCTTCCTTATATATAGTCAAAATCTACCTTCTTTTCCTTTAAAGCCATTACACCTTGTCCTATTGCAACAGGCCCTGCTAAAAATGTTTGTCGCCAACTTTCTCAAAAGCCCCCTTGTAAGTACTGAAAGGCTTTAGTAAGGTCTCCCTGGAGCCTTCTCTTCTCCAGACTGAACAACCCCAACACTCTCAGCCTGTCTTCATAGGAGTGGTGCTCCACCCCTCTGATCATTTTTGTGGTCCTTCTCTGGACCTGCTCCTACAGGTCCACGTCTTTTCTGTGCTGAGGGCTCCAAAGCTGGACACAGTACTCCAGGTGGGGTCTCACCAGAGCATAGTAGAAGGGCAGAATCATCTCCCTCGACCTACTGGGCACGCTTCTTTTGATGCGGCCCAGGATATGGTTGGCCTTCTGGGCTGCGAGCGCACATTGCCACCTCATGTCCAGATTTTCATCCACCAGTATCCCCACGTCCTTCTCAGCAGGGCTGCTCTCAATTCTTTCATCCCCCAGCCTGTAATTGGTAACAGGGGTTACCCCGAGCAAGGTGTAGGACCCTGTTCTTGGCCTTGTTGAACCTCATAAGATTCACATGGGCCCACTTCTTGAGCTTGTTCAGGTCCCTCTGGATGGCATCCCTTCCCTCAGGTGTGTCAAGCGCACCACTCAGTTTGGTGTCATCTGCAAACTTGCTGAGGATGCACTCAATCCCACTGTCTATGCCATTGATGAAGATATTAAACAGCACTGGTCCCAATATGGACCCCTGAGGGACACCACTCGTCACTGATCTCCATCTGGACATTGAGCCATTGAAACTAATCTCTTCAGCTCTTAAGTATAAACAATCCTTCTGTTACTCATTCTTTCATTACCTTGTCAAACCTTTCTAAAGTTATGTCAGTCTCATAGAACTGATCATGATTCTTGATTTTTTCTGGTCCATATAAAAACAAAATTAAACACACTTCTTAGAAATACAGGTTGAAAGATGACAAAGTAGAATAATTTACTCCTTTCCTGCATCTCATGGAAACACTTTCATTACAACATAGCACATGTTCTCTGCTTGAAACAAAGTTGGGACAGTGTTCTCACAATCCACAGATAGCAATGGAGTCACAAAACAGGGCATATAATATTGGCCAGGAATCCACAAAAATTCAAAATCCCATAAAAAAATCCCTGATAATCAGAAGTCCAAAGTAAAAATCAAAATGTCTGGAAGGGTCTTTTTTCTGCTAAATAGTCTCTTTTTATAGACAGTTTGTAAACATTCAGCTTGTTGTAGTCTAATCACTTGGTGCAAAGTGAAGCTCAATGTATGTCAATATAGACCATATGTGCAGCATTATTCAGCGCTCAGCCGCTTTGGATAGATTATGGCAGAATACAAGCCAGCTAGCTACATTCCAGATATAAAGAGAATAATTCATAATTTAAGGCATTTTAATTACAAGAAAAATAAATGAGTACACACTCTACCTTGTCAGTTTTCTTTTACAAGGGAAGCGTCTTCTGGAGGATCTTCTGACTGATGACAGTTCGGAAAGCTTCCCAGAAAATACATTATTGTGAAATGTTGCTGTATTTGGACTGTGTTACTCAAACTTTCAGACAGAATTACAGTTTCTCGCCCTCCCAATAAAGCAGCAGAAAAGTCAGGATCTCCACTCTTATGCAGCTGAACTTGATAACTCTGCAATTGCCCTCCAGTAACATGGAGAACCTCATGGCTTAACCCAGGTGCAAACAGTGACAAGGCCCAGGTGATCCTATCTCAATTCCCAGTACCAAAAACTTGCATGAATAAACAAAGATAGATGCCTGAGGAACCTTTGAGACTCACAAGTTTTCAGATGTGAATGGAGCTAACAGTCTCCTACACTTGGAACAGCAGGAAACCCTCTTTCAACACAGTGAACACTGCATGCAACAAAATAGTAAGCCAATTAGAAAATTTCATATTGCTGGAATATAGAAAAAAAACTTGGGCCATAACATCAGCTCTGAAGAGCTGAGATGCTGAATGATTATGAAGTACATCAGTACTGAGAGTAGTTTTCTATACAAGACATTTTTGTCCACCAGGATTTTATTCAGAGAAGAAATAAAATCAAGATAAGCAGTATTTCATCACTTTGTTTGTCAGCCTTGAGTCCATTACCACAGCAAATTGGAAGATGGAATGTCGAATAACACTAACAATTACTAGTGAAAAATGAGAGTGGAATTGCAGACAAATAATCTATGATGGCTGAAGATTTTTTTATGTATAACAATCAGTCAGTTAGATATGCCTCATTCCCTCTGTGTCTGTTATAGGGGCCATAACTGTCATCCCTATCCTAGTTCTGCTGCACTCACTCCTGAACTCTCTTCCCAGATTAAATAAGCATTAGGTATCTGTCTGAGGGTAGTTGAAAGACAATACAGAGCCTTTGGATAGCAGAAGAAGAGCACCTATTGACAATATGAAGGGATTTGCCACCTGAAGCTGCAGTAGTCGCCTTTAATGAAATGATTTTGCAGAATAAAAAAGACTCAGTAGTTAAAAAAATTCACTTACATGGCCACGCAAGAATAACAAACTTACCATGAGAAATCAGACATAAAGATTCAGCTATAAAGTCCCAATCAGGAAGTCTCCCTCCAGGTTAGGAGAATGTACTGACCTATAAATTTATAGTATTTTCCCAAGCACGCTCTAATAGACACTGCCAGAAAGACAGAGTACTATGGGAGCCTATGGCTCCTTCCAAATCTTTTTTGCTAGTATTTTTGACATGGAGGAACATCAAAATGATGCCAGACCAGAGACCCAGGAAGACCAGACCCCACGAGGATCTTTCGCCAGTGCTCAGAGCCCTTCAGTTCAGGAATTTTTCTCCTGACCTTAAGAGGTGCAGAGACTGTCACCTTGGCAACTCACAGAGGATTTTCAGTAGGTGACAACAACTTTCTCCTTCTCGTAAGGCTAGATAAGAACATGGCCACTGCTGGATCCTAATGGGAAGAAGTGGACTCGGACACAGGAAGTAATCAGTGCCTCTGCCTATGAGGTTGACTTGAGTATCTCGCTCTCTTTTTCATTTCCCATCTAAAAATCCTCATGTTCCTAATGCCCATAAACCCCCCTGTATTAAAATAATTATTTAACCACCACAGTATTTTTGTAACAGTGCATGCCATGCAATAATTTTGCTTTACATTAAAAAGAACTCCTTTTATTAGCTATGTATCCTTGTCTTAGTTGTTGCCTTTCATTTTCATTGATTGTCTTTTTGTCCTTATGAGTGCAAGGAGTGAGCTGAGGCTCCTGACTGAGTGAACACTGGTCACCAAATGTTTTGTTCATGTTAGTGGATGGTGGATGCAAGGAGCCTGCCAGGACCATACAAAGGGACCTCAAAGTTAAAGAAAATAAGGACCAGTAAACCAAACACAGCAGTAATATCTTCTAAGTTACAATATAAGAAATGAGCATGAAAAAAAACCCTATCACACTTCAAGGCCCCAAGATCACCAGATCCAGACTACAGTCAGATAAGAGATTAGAGGAACTAATATAAGCTGTAGGACAAAGGGTGAGGGTGACTTTTGTAAAAGTAACCTCTGCAGTATTACATACTACTCATTCCGAGCAAAAGAGGGAGAGGACAGAATAGGGACTTCACTAAATGACTGGAGAGCTAATATAAAGAAAAAAGAAGGAAACTTTTCCTTTTGTGATGTGCAAATGTCATTTTGAGGTACAATAAGCCTATCCAGATGGGACAGATTTCATCCAAACAGTGATTTTGTGGAAACAATAAGCTCCTGAGAAAGAGCTCATGGGGGAACATAACTACTCAGAGGGAAAGAAGAATGAAAAGCATGAAGATCTGGCTGAAGAGAAAAACAAAAGGAATGACTGTGCTTGCAAATGAAGTGAACTATCTCAGAGATTAAATTTGGGATTTGAGAGTTCTAATAAAGCAATAAGAACCAAGACTTCCTGAAGAAGGTCATTAAAGGCCTAATGCCCAAATGTAAAAGTTTAGCAAAAGAAAAAAGAATAGGAAATAGGAATACCTATATAAAGAGAAAATGGCAACAGGGTAGCATGCCTGAAAACATACCCATTAACTCATGAAGGTGTGCATGTTAAAGTGTTTGTAAAGTTTGTGAATGATTTGTAACACAGTCCCCTGAGGTGGAGACCATTCTGCCAAGTTAAAGGCAGGAAGCATACCACCACATGGTCTGCCATTTTCTGATGTTTGGATTGAGAGGAAGATGGTGTTGTCACACCATCACTTACAATTAATTTGATAAGAGGTTTCCTTAACTTCACGAACCTGAGAAGTTTACATTTTGCTCCAGAACCTTTCTCTTCTGATGGTAAATGGATGAGCAATCTACAGCCCATGGGAAATAAC
Source organism: Limosa lapponica baueri (assembly GCA_002844005.1). NCBI lineage: Eukaryota > Metazoa > Chordata > Aves > Charadriiformes > Scolopacidae > Limosa > Limosa lapponica. The sequence continues at coordinate 212,278 of KZ505777.1, read as the reverse complement.
TAGTATTATTAACTAGAGAATAATTCCTCTAGTCTGTTCCTGGATACCATTTTTCATGGGAGCACTCTTGTCCCATGAGAGAGGCAGAGCAGACTCCCGGGAGCAGAGAGGAACTGGAAGCCCAGATCAGGGTGCTGTTGAAAGAGTTACCCATCTCCTTCTCTGAGGAGCCAGGACACGATGCCCAAAAGGCTGGTGGGGAAGAAAGGAGTGAACCGCAAGCCAGATTATTTCCCTTGACTGAAGGTGGCCCAGCCCCCCTCACCCCAGGGAATGTGCATGGAGCAGACACCACTTGTACTGGCACAATACATCTCATGCCTTCAGGCAACAGCATGGCCTGAAGAGTGGCCACCTTCAATAGAGTGTAGCCACAAGGATGGACAGCTGGATTTATCCTAGAGGCTACAAGGGATTCACAGATGATCTCTTTTTTCTCTAACTGAAAGTGTTCAATGTTAATGGGGAAGGAGGACAAAGAGGGTTGCACAAGCAGCATAATGCCAGCTACTACACTTTGCAGTCTTAAATTTTATTTGAGCTATCTTTATTGAGACACTCAGAGTTCGCTGGCAGTCACTTTGCTGGGAAGTTGTCATTAGCTGAACTAATAGCCCTGAAGGATTGATTTCAACTATCAGACAAAGCAGGGAAGTGGAGGATGTTGCAGAGGCTCAGCATTCCTAAAAGAACCACATGCATCCCTGTGGATATAGCACATAAGATGTACATAAGATGTAAGAAAGTGTCTGCAAAAGCCCCATAATGTCTCCTCCCCTGGGCTTGCAGACAGCACAGCTGGCTTGCAGCCGGAAAAGGCACCATGTAGCTTTGGTAGCCCAGGCTGCAAACAAGGACAGTTTCCCCCAGACCCCAGCTAGTTTTCTCTGTCTTTGTAACCATCTCTTTAAGCAATACAAACCCAACTGAAGCAGAGAAGATGCAGTTCCAAGACAGCAGCATGCTTCTTGAATCTGTCTGACAGCCTGCAGAAGAAGAAGCATCCCTCAGTTTGTTTTCCATTTAAGTTTTAGCAAGTTATTAGATGCGGACTTTTGCACTAAACTTCTCAGCCGATATCCTCAGCTAAGAACGTTACCAAGAAAGCTTCCATAAGGAGACAGAGAGGTCCATAGAATCATAGAATGGTTAGAGTTGGAAGGGACCTTAAAGATCATCAAGTTCCAACCCCCCTGCCATTGGCAGGGACACCTCCCACTAGACCAGGTTGCTCAAAGCCCCATCCAGCCTGGCCTTAAACACTTCCAGGGATGGGGCATCCACAGCTTCTCTGGGCAACCTGTTCCAGTGCCTCACCACCCTCACAGTAAAGAATTTCTTTCTGGTATCTAATCTAAATCTTCCTTCTTCCAATTAAAAAACCGTTAGTCCTTGTCCTATCACTACACTTCCTGACAAAGAGCCCCTCTCCATCTCTCCTGTAGGATCCCTTCACATATTGGAAGGCTGCTATAAGGTCTCCCCGGACCCTTCTCTTCTTCAGGCTGAACAATGCCAGCTCTCAGCCTGTCTTCATAGGAGAGTTTCTCCATCCATCTGATCATCTTCGTGGCCCTCCGCTGGACCCATTCCAACATGTCCATGTCCTTTCTATGTTGGATTCAGGAGGCATAGGATACAACTGAAATAAGTGTATTTACAAGAAGAGATAATTTTTATGTTCAACCTTTCTTGTGAATGTTTCCAACAATTCAATTTTCCTGTGATATCATGGACTCTGCAGATATTTTAGGTTTCCAGAAACAAATTTCTGCTCCAAAGACCTTATAATACAAACATTTTCCATGTTGGATTCTGAATCAAGCTCAGAGTTGGCCAGATGGCAAAATCCACAAATGCAATACATATGCACGCATCTCAGAAAACAGAACCAACCACTCTGAAAAAATCTTCTGCTTAGCTTTTGTGACTCTTTCTTTTCCCCTGTAATGAACTATGTAGTCAGCACCAGACCATGAAGCTGCACTGGGCTGTCCAAGGTCTGTGATCCCTTGAAAAAAAACAAGAGGATGAACAGCTCTATACATATGCACAATATTAATAAGGTTGTTGGTTTTCCCTTGTCCAGATGTCCCACATAAGCCATCTCTTTCTTCCCTTCCTATTGTTGCTCGCCATCAGGATGCAAGTCTTCTGCTGGCCACCTACCTCCCTGGTTCCTCAAGAATCTGCACTAAGTAAAAGTAACAGAAAAGAAAAGCAGTTTCTAAAAGCTGGTAATTCAGCTACTCATCATGTGTCTTGCTCATTGTCAAGAAGCAGAATTAAGGGTGTCATGTTGAAGGCTCTGTGGGCATATTAAATCATGCCTGTTTCACTAAGGCAGCGACACGAGGCAAACAGCTACATTTCAGAAAGTTTCATTTAAGAATATTTTTTGCAAGAGTAGTATATATTTTATTAATAAGATTACATGGGAAATTTAATTATCCTATGAAGTTACTGAGCAAAGTTTTGAGACTGAATTTATATATTATGAAGCCAAAAGAAAACATTGCAATGTTTAATTTACCAACTACATGAAAGAACCATAACACTTTGTTGAATTAACCCTGTCCAAACTAAAGCATTGGTATTAGAAAGCAAGTGAAATCTTGATCTTAGAAATTTCTGCAGTGGAAACTTTATCACAGCTCTTACTAAATCATACCTGTGGCTGGTTACTTTTATTTCTTTACCATTGTTGTAAAACCTGCAGAAATATTATGATAGACTACATGTATCTGCACCGAAATGCACGGTACCTGCTTGCACCCGTATGTATCAACTTTCTCCCCCGCCAATGCCCCACTGTTTTATATTACAGTCCTTTCACCTCCTCCCTGATTCAAGCTTCCAACAGTATGGGTTTGTTTTTATAGCTGGCAAAGCCTTCTGTTCCCACTGTCAGAATGAGGCTTTTGAAGCATCCAGTGAAATGTTCTGCAACCGCTCTCAGTCATAATTCATCAGTTTGTTGATAGTCTTTTCCCCAGCTGATTTACCTCCTAATTGTTTTCCATTCTGTGAAACAGAATGTTTTAAAACATCAACTATCTGTTTTAGTCCATTGATCTTAGTTCTGCTGTTTTGCTTGCAAATGTAATTAAGTAAAAATCATTTGTACCTAAGCAACCCTGTCTTTCAGGTTTGTGATCTATTTCTCTTAATCTTTCAAAATGATGTTTAAGTTAGAGTTCCCAAAGCTTAGATGCTAAAACTAAAGAACTTTCAGTTTCTTCCAGCACAAGAACTCAAACATATCTGACACAGCATCCCACCGTGCATGTTAGTGCAGCTTTTCCCCCGCTGTAAGAGCCAAGGTCAGTCATCCCACACACTGCCTTGGTTTGGCGGTCTGTTGCAGGTACTGCCAAGTTGTCCTTGGTCTGGCAACTCATAAGTGAACTTTGGAAGAGCACTCCTCTCCTTTACATAGTCCACTCACCAAAAGCACTGTGGTTTTTTTTTAAATTTTCAGTCACACAGACCTTCCTATCAGGCTTTATCAATGCCCAGATGGTTAATAAATTCTTACAGAGAAATGGTTTCAAATCCTTTCTATTTTTCATTTCATCTCCCAGTTATTGTCATAAAGCTAATCAAAGATACTCTCTCTGTGTCTCTTGATGCTTCGGTTCATTTTATTCTCAACATCTTTTGATATTATGCTGAGTTCTCATTTTAATCCATTTTGGTATTAATTTAACCTCCTCTGGTAACAGCGTCCTTCCCCAGAAAACTGGCTGCTCTTCTGCTGTTGAGGATTGAAATTTTATCATTCCCCTGTCTCCTTAGTAAGAGAATCAGTGATCCAGAACAACAAAAACCTACCCCTCTTACCAAGTGAGCTGCTCATTTCCAGCATGCTGTTTCTTTACTTTGGTTTCCTCTCTTCAGAAGCTTCCTGAGCTCTCTTGATTATATCTCCAACACACCAATGTCAATACCCATCATCACCAGCAGATCTGTGGCCTCCCACGGCCAGAAGCCTATCCAACTCTCGATTGCCATTCCCTGTTATCATTCTGGAAAGTGCACAGTACTGTTTACTTGTTCCTTGAAAATACTTCCCCACTGTTTTTGGCACAGAATTCCTAAGAGGAGCGTCTTTTCTCTTTAGCCTGCTGGAGATCTCCATTTAGACACACTCAATTGCATTGCGGGCTGGGCTGCCAGCCAGCCACAGGTATGTCATCTCATAGTTGTCTAGTTCAGTCAACCAGCTGTGTCTTCAGAAATGTTTTCTGCTGGTTTTATATTAGAGATATGAAAATAGCAGGGGTACTTCAAATTGTGTTCCTCCTATTCTTTTTCTTTGTCTGGGTGAACTGAAGGAGCTATAAGGGAGGGTTGTATACCACATACCTTCATTGGCTGAGTTTTAATGCAAATTTCCTTAAGCTTCCTCTGTAGCCATAGGAAAAAGAGAAGTCCCTTCAGGGAATGATTCAGGCACATAAACAACAATCCTTCGGAAGGCAATTCTTAGGAGCAGCCCTTTCCATCTGCATTGTCTGCAGACAGACCAAAGGAAAGTAGGTCCACAACACACCCGGCTACTCAGAGTGCTTAGCACTGAGAGATCTGGATATCTCTATTTCACAAGTGCCATCATCTGCCTTAAGCCACGTTGCAGGCTTGCTTGACGCTTTTGCTTGAATTGACCAGTAGAAATTTCCTTATTTGAGTTTGGCCGTTGCAAAACTAGTGCACCCTCAATCTCCTTATTCAGGAACTCTTTAGTCATTACAACATGTGGTATCTGCATTTGTCCTTCTGATCTTTTCTTCCAGTACAGCCACCGATTTGTATTCTAGATAAAGTCCTTACTGACTTCAGGCAGGAAAAAAGACAAGTTGTGGAGACAGTCACTGCTCCATCTCAAGTCATTGTATACAGAAGAATATGTATGTCATCTGAAGCAAAGTGTATATGCTGTCTTAAAGTATTTTCTAAGTAGCCCAAGCACCCCAAGCAATCTGTCATTTGCTGTTCCTGCTGCCCTGCCCCACCAGTCTGTTGGCAGGAGGGGACTGTCCCCTCCAGTGCAGAAAGTGACATCTGCCTCCAAGGTCTAAGCCACACAAACTCATTGACATGCAAAAGTGTCTTGTCTGCCATGAGCCTAATCATGGGAAGAACAAAACGGAGAGAGTAAAAACACCTCCATAAGCCTGCACTGGGGAACCTTTTTAATCAGTTGCAGCGCCCCTCCGCCCAGGAGAAGTGCCTCTGACTAAAATTATAATTTTTATAAAGAACCCAACCTATTAACAGAGCTAACTAAAGCTACAGACATAAATTTATGGTAGCGCATCTCACTTATGCCTGAGGAAGCTTTATGCAATGTGGATAATAACAATAATAATAGTAATAAGCGTGACTGAAACTGCAGGAATACCAAGGATCCACAGTTTTCAACCAGTCAATTGACATCACTCCTCAGACAAAATAAGACCAGGCCACTTATCTCTGGTGTCATTTGTTCCATTTGAAATTGCAAACGATGAAGCCTACTGGAGAAATCAAGTGAAGCAGGTTCAATGCCTACTTTCAGTCACCACATTTGATAGTCCCACAAATCCATGTAATTACATTTTTGACCATAAAATATACTACACTATTTTAACACCCAACATGTTTATGCTTGAAGCTGCCTCTTGAATTCCCAGGCAGGCATTAGAAGAAAATTAAAAAGCACAGCCAAAAAATATAACCATAGTCAACCCCCACTCATAAAGTTTAATTGGAAAGCAGATATTAAGTATGTATCTTTATTACATTTTGAAACAATGAATAATATATGTTGTTGGCTAAAGACTGAGCTCTGAAGAGTGAGTACATTGTTTTATTATTCAAACACAAATGAAAGTGCACTGTATTATCAATTAATATGGGCACTACTTTCTGTGCAATAAATAAATAAATCCACCAGCCCCAGCTGGTGATTTACATACTCAAGTACCTTTAATCACAAGTGTAAAAGCAAGGGTGGGAAGAATAGTAGCCAAAGCTGTTGCCAGGACAACTTATCCCTGGATTTAGCAGTATCATGAAGGGAAAACCTACAAGGAATTTAATTAAGCAATACCTCAACCTTCTAGCCTGCCAAGCACTGCCTGCTCCCTTTCAACTCCAAATCCCTCAGGAATGGCTGCGCTACTGGTGGCTGCACCAGCTCAACAGAGAAGCAGCGTGGAATATGTCCACATGATTTCTTACAAGCTGGCATGAGCCTCCTCTGCCCCCTAGACCACAGCAGGAGACGTGAGCCAGCCCTCACTCCAAAACTGGCTGTCAGCCTGCAGCCAAGCCCCAGCTGATATATCCTTTCCTTTTAACAGCATATATTAACCTGAGTTTCATGTTGCACTGATGTGATCACGCTGCCCGTGGTGAGCTGAGTGAGCAGGCAGAGCTCGCTTGCATCTGTCACTCTCTGTAGTGCAGGTTTAATCTTCAACTTGATCGCTGCCAGTGAGGTTAAGGAGAAAACCGATCTAGCAGATACATTTGGCTCATGCGGTTGTGTTGGATGGTAGACAAAGGTGTGACAAAACAGAGAGGACCTCCCCTGCCCGCAGCTGCTCCCTGCTCCTACAGACTCCTCATGCATAGTGCATTTGGACGGGACATGACAGAATTTCTCCCATTCTTTATGAATAACCTTACAATCTTCCTCAAGACTTGGACTGCTGTGGTGGGTTGATCCTGGCTGGACACCAGGTCCCCACCAAAGATTCCCTATCACTCCCCTCCTCAAATGGACAGGGGAGAGAAAATATAACAAAAGGCTTGTGGGCCAAGATAAGGGCAAAGACAGCTCACCCACCAATTACTGTCTGTCATGGGCAAACCAGACTC
>KZ505777.1:167872-192609 GCA_002844005.1 Limosa lapponica baueri | reverse complement strand
GTATCTGAAAGCTCACAGGTCCTATGTTTGCATAATACAAGCTCATATTGATTCGATTCTTTACAGCCCCCAAGTCTTCTTATGCCCTGAGCGTACCCATGTCAAATACAGATCCAGAACAGCTTTATTAATATTAGACCACAATACTGGTGATAAGCATTTGCCAGATATTAGAGACAGAGCTATAGTACCCCTGTTTCTACAGAATAGTATATTACTCCAAAACTGGACTTCAGTGATCTATTAAAGCAAGGATGACATTATGTGCATTTGTTTGTGCATATGTGAATGCTGAAAAATCTTTTCTTGAGTTGGTGATTAATCCTTTGATAATCCAATATTAATTTTGACTTCCACCTGGTATTAAAAATTTTGATGTATTAACTGTTTGAAAGATTAAAATGCAATTATTTGTTTAGGACAGCAAATTAACATTTTGATAAAGAGGGATAATGCACAAGCAACTGCTTTTCAAATGTTTAATTTCAGTGATTTCCCTATTGGCAAGTATTTAAAACAGACACACAATAGGTCAGTAGAAAATTAAAGAGTTGCTTTCTCTTCTGTTAAGCTATTTCTGTTTCCTTCTTTCTGGCCAGAATGAAAAGCAGAGAGTAAAAGAGGTTTGCCTGTTGCTTTTATTCCTGATCTGCCAGAGGGATATAGAAGTTGACATTATATGGGAGAATCACAACATATTCTTATAATTCTCCACAGATAAATAGCATGATGGCAGCTAAAAGAAAAATTATCTCTGAAAATAATCTTAAATGTGTGCATATTTGGGTGGGTGTGTTCCAGTGCTTTAATTTTTTTGAGAGTTCATGTTTACATGAATCTTTTATTTCTAGATCAAGAGGCTCAAGCAAATGCTGAATAACATCAGAACACTAAATAAATTGTTTTATTGCATCTTTCTGAAGCCATCAATACCCTCTGGCCCAGGAAAAAAAAATACAGCTAAAAATACTCTCACATATTTTTGCTGGTAGTTCAGGCCATGGAGTTACTAAAAAAGTTACAATCACATGAATTTTATACAAAATATCAGTAAGATCCCAGCTGCCAATTGCAACTTTAAATATCCCAAAAGCTCCCAAGCTGCCTAGTCCTGAAAGAGGACTCTTTAACCAAGGGCCAACTCTTATTCTAATCAGTTCAGTATTAAAAATTCCCAATGCTTCAAAGAAGCAGGATCTGTCTCTGTAAATGTGGACCCTGTACTTGTTTATCTATCTATCTGCTTCTGCTACCTGTCTGCCTTATTACCTCCACCCAAGAGAAAGGACTGGACATTTTTTTGTCTTGAGAAAATACCTGATAGTCCCTGCTGAGTCCTTTGGTTTCTTTTCTGAACCTCCTCACCACATTTTTAAGTATCCTGATTTTTGAAGTCAGCCCTTCTTTGAGCAGGGGGCTGGAGTAGATAGATCACCTCCTGAGGTCTCCTGCATCTTATGATTCGATGATTTTTCCAGGGTGCTTCCATTTGTCTCACAAAGTATATCCTTTTGCCAGCTGATGGGAAACTTTGGAAGTTTTATTGAAAACAAGCCAAAAGTATGATAATTAGCACAGATGACTTGCTTGTGTATTTTCATACCATGATATGTTTGGAATCCAATAAAATGTAAATAATTCCAGATTTCTTAGAGTGCAACACATTTTTGGGGGATAATTATTACAACCATGTTATGGTTTTCATACCTTTAAATTATCCAAACATACTCCCAGTCTGAAGGAGCACAGTAATTTTTCTTAGAATAGAGAAACACTTGTGGCAAGGCAGCAAAATCCTAAGAGCTTTATCTTGAAGATGACCATCAAAAACTCTGATGCTTATGTCATACTTCAGTTGCCTAATACACAAGTGTCTGGAGGTATTCCTGATGTGCTAAGGTACCTGATACACCTACCAACTTTTAAGAGAGATGAAACTGGGTTTGTAGAGTAGGGCAACTGGTGGACAGGTAACCTACAGCCTCCAGAGCAACGCTCCACAATTCTGTCGATGAAACCAACTCTCCCCCTTTGTGTGGGGTTGAGTTTTACTTAGGACACTTAAATGTAGGTGTCAGTATGTAGCTGCCTACATATGGACTAAGTGTTCAAGATCCCTGTTTAATCAATGCAGAGCCAAGATGAAAGTCAACTCTTTAAATATAGGTATCTGGTGCCACTTCCAGTGCTTAAGAGTAGCCAAGACCTACCAGTGAGATGGGCAGATATGACACAGGGTCTGTGGGAGACCAGGTGAAATGCCTTACTCTATCTCAAATGATGGGTAATTTTTATTTTTAGGAAAGTGAATCAAGCCATTAGTTCTTCCATTCCATGGTGCCTCTGGAGTGGTTTGGTTCACTCTAATGAACGGCATGTTGGTGGGTCAGCTGAATACCTGCGGGACTCCACCAGCCAGACTCCCTGCATCTTCACTGGCCATAACAAGAGTTCAGACAGCATGTGCACATTAACTAAATTACACCTTTCAGATACCCAAATGTAGGTGTCTTAATGTACCTTGAATCCCATAGTTAATGTAATTTCTCTGAGTGAGACAGTATCTCTTATCAGAAATAGTATAACAGTTGCCCTTGAAACAGTAGGATCAATGAACATTCTAATGTTTTTAATAGGAATCATAATGATATTTATAAGACAAGTTAAAAAATTTACTGTAATTTCAGCTTTCTCCAGAACCCTCTTAATCCCATGAGAGTCTTACGAACCTCAGTCCAAGAATCAAGAGCTACAAAGTCATTTTTTTTAAAGAGATCTGTAGGTGGTTATGAGAAGACATAATTAAGTTGCAATTAAGGCATAATAAGTGTGGGAAGGAGCAAGAATCTTGCCTAAACTCTTGTATGAGCTCCTAGGTCTTTATAAGTAGATCTGTAAAAGCATCACAGCTTTTCTGATCCAGGAGGATAGGAAAATCTGATTCCTGCTCTCTTCCCTTCCCGAAAGGGCCAACCCCAAATGACTGCTGGGATATGGTACACTAGATCGGTGCTGAGGCCAGGCATAGGATTAAAGGCATGTCGATAACAGCTATTTGGGTGAGCTACTGTTAGGGCTGACACAAAAATATTGTTGGGAGCAGCAGGAACTGAAGAAGGTGACTTATTCCTGGATTCTCCAAGAATTTCAATGCTAGGGGAGACTCGGTGCCAGCAGAACTTAACACAATTGTGTATGGACAAGGCCACAGGGCTGAGGATAAAACCAGTTTTACAGGCACAGTTAGGGTTAGTATAACTGAAACTATAGGTCATGAAGGATGAAATGGTTCCAAGGGATGGTGTTGCATGGACTGTAGCATTAGCAATTAGTTCTGGGTAGAGTTTATGAAGCTATTGTTAAAAGTAGAATTAGTGTAATGGTAGGGTAAAGGAAGAACAGAATAAAAACATCAACTGTTTAATAAGGCAAGCCTTAAAGTCTGCAGTAGTGCTCCTTCCAGCTTGGGTGAAGGTCTTCTATCCAAGATGGACTTCGCTTAGTCAACTCTCTTCTGTTAACAAAAAGTAGCATGACAGTTAAAGAGAGTGGAGAGAATCCTCTAAGCCTAAGAAGGGCAGGAAAGGACTGCTCATGACAGGAGTGGATAAAATTCATTGTGAGATAGTAAAGAACGCAGTCAGCAAATCTACAAAACGATACACACACGTACGCATTCAAACACAAACCTCTGGTCCCAGACACCACCAACTTTAATTTTACTTTTATTTAAGGCCTTTACACAACAATATAATAATTCCAGGATTTGTTTGTGTTGTGTGCTTAACATTAATTCCAGGCTTTAGTCTAATCTTACTCTAGTCACTGATGCCAAACTCTTCTAAAAATAACAAAAATAACCTTAGACACTGATCAGCACTAAATTTATTTTGGCAACTTATTAAAAATAATATAACAAATACACCTCTTCCTGCCCTCTTTTTATAATCCTGTCCTTAAGATGAGTTTCAGTAGTACCATAATTGATAGTCACACATAAAATACAAGTAGAAATTATTGGCACAAGCATCTTAAAATTAATTTTACATTTGTGTAAGATAAATAATGCAATTCTTTTTTCTGTATTCTGCCCTGGAACTCCGTTCTGCCAGCTGCTCAGAGACTGAAAGAAGTAACCATGGTCCCTTTTTTAAAATACTGTAATTTTTCATTAGCTCATCTAAGGAATCCCTAAACCTACACCATCCCTAAAGCTAACTAAAAAATCTAACTATAACACAGACTTTGCTCATAGGAGACCCAGAAATGGTAACCAAACCAGAGAGAAAAAAACAGCTTTCACTAGTACAACTCAAGCCCACATTTTACATTAGTGTTTGTCCTGGTTTCACCTGGGATAGAGTTAATCTTCTTTCTAGTACCTGCTGTGTTTTGGATTCAGTATGAGAATAATGCTGAAAACAGATATAGTTTTAGTTGTTGCTAAGTGATGTTTACACTACCCAAGGACTTTTTCAGCTTTCCATATAAACTGAGAGGAAGCACATATCGGACAAGCTGGCCAAAGGAATATTCCATACCACAGACCTCATGCTCAGTATATAAATAGGAGTTGGCTGGCGGGAGGTCAGGAATCCTTCATCAGTGCCCGGGATGGGCTGGAAAACTGATCATTGGGTGGTGAGAGCAACTTGTGTTGTATCACTTAATTTTGTATATTCTTTTACCATTATTATCATTATTAATTATTATTTTCCTCTTCCATTACTGTTCTATTAAACTGTCTTTATCTCAACCCATGAGGTATGTTTTTGCTTCCTTTTCTCTGTCTCCTCCCTGGGGGGGTAGGGCGGGATGGAGGGAGTGAGTGAGTGGCTGCATGGTCCTGGTTGCTGGCTGAGGTTAAACCATGACAGTGGTCTACACACAAAGCAAAATAATTATATCTCTATTCTTAACCTTAAACCTATCCCTAACACTGGTAAATCTGACACTGTTAAAGGTGACACTGTTAAAAGTTGACTGTCAGACCCTGAAACCAAAGGGTATAACAATAATCTAAGCCTCATGTAAAAGCAGAACTGGTTTTCTTTTCTTCTATGTACAGTCCACCATACAAATTTTCAGTATTTCCATGCTCATTTGTTTTATGCCCACCATAGCCCTAATTCCAACCCTGTCCGCTGCTTACTTTCCAGCCATACCATGAAGTTCGAAAAACAACAATAGTGAGCCACTTGGTTCATGTACTTGTTTTATTTCCATAGTCTAGAAACAGTACCACAAAAATTGTGTCTCTTCCTCATTTTCTGATCCCTAATACTAACTTTAACCTTAGCTATAAATTTCCATATTCCTCAGTCATTGATAAGAATTGAAATGATAACTATGATCCTTTGGCTAGGCAATTTGAAATTATTTTATTGTGAAGGTCTGAAGTCAGTACAATAGTGTTCTACTCTCACTTTTTGAAAATTAACACTAACCTTTTTATAGGTATTTTGCAATCACCAGGCATAACCTGACAGAAAAATATAATTATAAAAAGTGGTTCTTATGAAAGCACCATCTGCAATATACAACCATAATTATAGCACTTATCTCCCTCATTCCCATAATTCTAACCCTAACCCTACTGTGCTTCCCAGTCACAGCTAAAAGTAACCAGATAAGCCTTTATCTCAAAAAGACACAAGCATGAATATTGCTTTTCTTATATAAGGTATAACCATGTTATAGCTTTTATCCTATTCCTTTCCTTATTCAAAAAAGTATTAAAAATTTTTCATGAACCCTTGGAAGTTGTCACAAAAAACAGACATCCCCCACCTCCTATTCTCATTAACACCCATATTCAGCTTAACTCCTGGGTAATACTCAATACTACCACAAAAGATTATTGTCATTTCCTCCAATCCAATCCAAATCCTTCCTATTGAAACATTAACTCTTATTTAACCCCTGAACTGTGGTATTTAAAAAGCTGCACAGTCACCCTGGAGTAATTAGACAAAATAAAAGAATATCAATGTCAATGCTCTGTCCAGTACAGTTAGATTGTACCACACACACACTCCCCAACACCACAGATAAGTTTCAACTCCTTCTTTTCCCAAACCTGACTCTAACTGAAACTTCATCCATATTGTGATCTTTAGACTGAGCAAAAGCTCATTCCTGAAGGTAACACTAATGCTTGGCCATTAGTCTATGCCATCAATCATTTTATTGTGAGGGTCTACTTATAATATACAAATAGACTTTTCTTCCACTCTTTTTATAAAGCTGCCACTATCCTCCCTGGTTGGAAAGCTTCCACAGAACCTTAGATGATCCCATCACAACCCTCCAGAAGAGTTTTATTTTTCATGCTGCACAAAGCATAGTCACAAATTTGCCCCTTCCCTCTTCTGCATGTTTTGAACCATCAAAGAGTAACAATGTTTCTGAAAGGAAAATAGGCAATTGGCTCTGGCTGCCCCCAGAACTCATTTTGTCATGCTGTGTAGTTCTAAATATTGACCATTTCGGAGTAGTCTACTTCTCCTCAGTGCATTGCCATCCATAACTTTTTAATTCTTGCTGTTAACAAAATTCCTTGGCTCCTCAGGTCTAGTCCTTAGCTCTCTGCAATAGCCTCCAAACAAAAAGTGCTCATTTTTCCTTTTCCGGGCACTCTACTCTTTAAATCTTCTTGCTGATTCTCTTTCAGGAGCTGTAACCTAATGCTAAACACAAAACTTTCTTTTTGAAAAAATCTGTGGACCCCAGAAAGTAAAAACCTAAAAATAAGTGAGTTTTATCAATATCAACATTCACTATATCCTTAAAGGTTTGTCAATAGACTTTGTCTGAAAAGTTTTGGCTTTTATTTTTTCTAACCATGGACCTATTTTTCCCTCTTTAATAAATTCAGTGCACTTCAAGAGTTTCCAGTAAAAATGGACCAATGAGAAGGTAGGGTACAGAGCAACGACAACAAGGATGAGTGTCTGGAGAGAGCAGAGATATGTGTGAACCGTCACTTTGAACATAGACCAACAAAGGAATAATGGAGGAGAGGATACGTAGGTTGGGATGACTTGTAATGATTTTAGGGCAGATTGGCAGTTGTGAAATGACATGCGATAGGGCATAGCTTAGGGTTAGAGACTGGGCTTTGAAAGGAAGAAGGACTGGATATTAGGAAAAAAGATATTATGGGTCACTCCTTCCAACTTTAGCTTGATACCTCCTCTCATCTTCAGACAGTAGGTACTGGCCAAGGCTCAGTATGTGCTAGGAAAATGGTATAAGGGCAAAATTACAGCAGCTGAATAGGACCTGAAACAGCCAAACAAATAAACCAGTTAACCATGTGTTGAAACGCCCATAACCCCTATATTTGAGAAATCAAATGGGAGCATATGATTAGATACACTGGGAGAGATAATAATAATAATAATAGTATAGCAACAACAACAATGAAGAATTGCGTAGAAACTGCCAGGTATACAAAAAATGTTTAATATTATTGAAGGAATGATGATGGTAAAAATCAAGCTACCTTCAAGTTCCCACTTTTTTTGTTACTCTCTTTCCTTTCTTTTCTTTGCCTATGGATGGGGTGGGTTTTTTTGTGTTTAACACTCACTGTTAAAGGGGCTGGAATTGGTTTAGTATCAAGAGACACAAATATTAATGTCATGTTTCACTCAGGGGTACAGGTAAAACTGACAGATGCTCAGGATTTATTCTGCATTTGCTAGGAAGAGGCTGATTAGGAGTATATCTCTAAAGGATTTTTACAAAGACTGACAGTTTTAGAAAAGCTTCCAAACTAATCCAGCATAGGTACTGATATGCTCCACAAATGCTGTGGCTGGAGAAGCACTTGGACCATGCTGTACTTGAAAAGAGATTTAGTTTGGGACCATTGCAAACTGCTTAGAAATTCTGACATCATGTTTACTAGAGGGAAAATCAAGGAAGAAGGTTTAACAGTCTCATAAACTGAATCTCTGTCATCCTCCTTTGCATCGCAGGCCACTAGTGATGCATGTACAATAAAGACTTCCGAGGTCTCAGCATTGAGATGTGTTACTAGACAGAGTATAACTTTAAAGACTGTAATGTATTCTTGTAGGAAGAAACTATCTTTTTCCCCAGACACGCTGGCAGGATTAGACTGACTTTAGCACCGTATATGTATTTCAAAAATCCTCTGCAAAATATTCAAGGAGTGCTCCACAGAGAACATTGCATAGGAGATTTTTCTTAAACATATGGCAGAAAGCATATTAGCATAAGTAACTTCTATGACATTTCCCCCTCCTCCCATCCCCAGAATTGCTGTGAGGCAAATACAAAGTGTAAGTGAGGATCTGGAAGAAGAAGAGAAGCAAGTAGGAGTTGGAAATCAGGGATGGAATTCAAAATCAGAGGGTTTCTGAGGCCCAGGTTTTCTTCTCAAACAGGCAGTTGCATTTTCCTAGCTCCTGAAATAAAAATACTTGAAATTCAGAAAGTCCTAAGTCAACTGATGAACCCATGAAGGGATTTTTGTGTGTATTTACACATCTGTGTAATTAACCTACTGATGAAATTCTTGTGACTGGGACTTTTAACATTCCTATGTCTACCACAGAGCTACTTTGGTAAATTATATAAATGCAATGTGCCTCAGCTCCCCATATGCAAATTTAGAATAACAGTGCTTCTTTTCTGTAATCTATTTAAGTTGTGACTAATTTGGGAAGGAAACTGGGTCTACCAATGCCAGAGGCTACCCCAAATCATCTGTGTCCACTGCTAACAATGCAAAGCTCCACACACTTACAGTCTTGCAACATTAAAAATAAATCTGAACACGGTAAAGCATAAGAAACCATTTTCATCCTCTCCTAGTCTAGTCTTTGAAATGCTCCTGGGAGGCCCAACAAGGCTATAAAAATAATTATCAGAAGTGATTTGATAAAGAGAAAGAAGCAGATAGCAGATTTTCCATCCCTCTTCAGTCACCTGATATCAGCAATGTGATAATCCTGAATTCCAAATACATCATTACACCCATGCACGGACCTGTATGTCATTTTATATAGTCATGAACATATATTAGGGAAAGCACGATAGGGAAATGTAGCTGGTTTTCCTGCACCAAAACCTTGATAGCTGAGTTCCGTAGAAAGAGCACTCAAAACCCCAAGAGATTTCACCAACTTTGTTTCTTTGCCCGATTAAGACCTCAGCTGCACCAGTCAGTAGTTTCACAGTTCTGCCTTGTCGTAGTTGCTCTTCTTCGCCTGAGACAGGAACTCTGTGATGCCCCAAATCCATGCTGACTGCACGTACTCCTGCAATTTGAGAATTAGAGCACTCTGAATAGGAGTGAGCATCTCAAATTTTGTGTCAGATTGATGCTAAGATGTGATTTCATAGAAAAGGTGGCAAGATTATTTTTTTGACAAAAGGCGAACAGCCAACCACATACCAGTTGCACAAAGTTTCAAATCTTCACTAATAAATGTGCTATGAAGGAAAACTTTCTACTTTGTGAAACTTTCAGGAAAACAAACAATAGAAATAAATTATTATAGTGTATTTTTTCAGCATTATCACATTCATGGAAGCAAGTGAAACAACTGAAACAGTTGTTTAACCAGTAAGTTCTGCTTTTAAGTCATGCTATTAGCCTGTTTCTCAACTAGAGTTTTAGACTCAAAAAGCACTGAGATTTCTAATTTGGACTTTCATAACCAGAACAAAGTTGATCTCATTGAAGGTGACAGCGGAGAGACTAAGTGGATCCTAAGAGTAATTTCAAATGACAAAAGAAAGTCAGGCAGCATTCAGCTTCAAAAAGTTAATGGTCCTCTAGGCTGAGATCTTAATACCACAGGGAAACAGTCGAATTATCATCTCACCAAGACCCAAAGAAAGTGACACTTTTGGGTATCATCATGTACACTGAATAGTCCAACCCAGGTAAGCAAGAGAAAATGCTGCAGGTACAGCATGGCCTTCTTGATCACTTATGAAAAGGTCCTGGGTGCTGCAGTCAGAAGCTGGAACAGATTTCAGAACATGTTATCGCTGCTCAGAGACAGCCCAGGGACAGGCATTGTCACACAAGTGATGAGTGGAGAAACAGGACAAAAAATTTGAAAAAGGTTGGGTTTTCCAGTTTTAAATATTTTTGTAGCACTGCAGCGCACTAGGCTCCTCCCCTGCACTGGTGTTTTTATCCAGCCTCATCAGAAAGTGCTGTCATTAACGAATTTATGGGTTTTCACATTTCTCACCATATTGGAAGCTACTAAGCTATCTAGCTATCTAGCTTCAACTTTGAGCTGCAATAGGAACTGGAAGTCCTGTTACACTGATAGCATCAACAGTGTATTTTTGATAAAAATTTATGTCAGCTATTTAGATTTCAAGGCAATTTGCATTGCTATCCTCCATCATCGTACGTAACTGAAGTTCTTTAACAGTCTGTAGTATACAAGTCAGAATAAAACTGTGTTTAAAACACTAATTCCCTTTAAATGTTTCTGCAGCCGGGCCCTTATAAGGAGAATGTGTAATTATCTGCTTAGCAGTGATTCCAGATAGATGACTATGTGTCCCTTTCATTTTGAAAAGAATTTCCTTACAACTTTTCAATACAATTATTTTCCACTGTGAAGGGCAGTATGAAGTTTTAAAAGCAGAATAGGAAGATGGTATAGGATGAGGAATAAGGGATAGAGTTTCATTCTGAATGGGTTTTTTTAATCAAGATAAAAAGGCTATGCGGTTCTCCTGCTTTGTCTCCATTTTTTTTGTAAAGCATGAAGCTGATGGAGAATGACAGAGTGCTTTTCACCCACAAGACTGCAGATTATTTAGTATACATAATACCTTACAAAAGCAAATCCAGATCACCACATTTTTCAAGCTTCTCAAATGAGTAAGTGGATTGTGGTTTTGTTCCAGCCTTCCCTCAAAAAGATCAGACTTCATAGGTCTTGGACTAATTTGCACAGAGGGCAAATCAGAAGGACATTCACAACCAATATAAACACATTAATAAGCCTTAACTAGTTCATTGGCTGGCAATCAGGAAAGCTGTGGCCTCGAGCAGCTACAGAGTAACTGGCCTGAATTTTTGTGTAGTAATCATAGCAAAGTGGCAGATGTTGTTTACATCCAGTGTTGGAGGATTCCCCTTGAACACAAGCTCAGATTGGACTGTGACAGACTGATCTGGCACAACAGAGCACTCCGCTCCCTTTTAGGCAAGTTTAACAGAAAATAAATGGATTCCCCCCAGTATTCACAAACAGCTCTAGCCCTGAAATAATTATGCCAATGTTCAAAGTTTTAGAGTCTATGCCAGCATGTGTGAAGAGAATGACAAGAAAAACACCCTTCAAAAGTATATTTCAGTAAATGCCCAGCATTAAGTACTCTTTCAACCTCAATACATTCTCCACCATGACTTCCATGTTCTGTTTCAGAGCATAAGGACAGCATGGACACATATACATATTTTTTAGAATGTGTGTGACATAAAGGGTACTGTCCTGAGCAGTATTTGTAGAAAGAATTGTCAACATAGCACCTGACCTGTATCCTCACTAACTCCTGTGCTTGAAGATTCCCAGGACTTCCGGCAGGTCCTTCAAAGAGCTCTTGAGTTGCCTGTTCCACGCTGTGGCTCTGGTGATACCGCAGTTCACACCTCCCAGGAGACACCCTTACTGGATGGCACTCAGCACTTTCCTTTTTCCCTTATTTTATCTATAAGGAGCAAATTCTGCTCTTTAACAGGTCTACAATCACATTATTCTGGTCACACATCTCCATTTATTCTTTCCATCAGTCCATGTAGACCAACTCCACCAGAGTGCATTTGATAATGAGGTATAAGGGTGTCAGAGGCATTGCTGATCTGTAAAAACTATTAACAGATGGCATATATATGATGACTGTGACAGATACCAAGATGACTTGCTACAACCTCCCCACACACACCAGTACCCACCTTCAAATTTTCAGGCCTCATTTTCATGCTTTTTTTTTTTTTTAGCACAACCATAACCATCAGATGTGTATGTAAATCATAGATGCAGAATCTCCTTCCATAATTATGACACTTGCATGATATGTCATGAAAATAGAAACAGAAACACCTCAGTTGATAAATGCTCCTAGGATGTTCTTCACAAGAGGAAATAAAGGCATCTTCTTTGTCTGGAAAATGCAGATTCAGGAAATTTCATTCATGTGGTTGCTTAGGGCTCAGCTACTGAAAATTGGATTTTGGAACCTAAATTCTCCTGAAGTAAGACTATATTCACACTGAGACAGATAATTTGTCATTACTGCCCTTCATCTGATGAGAAGACTTATTTTAAAAGGCTCCCCAACAGATGGATAATACTGCTGCATGTTCCAAAATACAGTGTTAAAAAGTGATGTTTACATTTTTATTTTTACATTTATTTCATTTTTAAATAAGATTGGCGCATTTAATATTGTCAAATAAAATGTCATATCTGGTGGATAAAAATGTTCCTCCTCCTTAGAAGCATCTCTTAAAGAGAAAAACAGTTAGGGTGCTCCTGACCTGTATATTTCCTGTTTTATTGGAAATCTGGGCTTTCTGAACAAGATCTAAAAATAATTAAATATTTTTATGCTCGCATGATAATACTAATATAATCAAAATCACATTTTAAAAATAAAAATGTGGTTTTCCTTTCTAAAAAAAAAATTCACAGTCCTGCAACTTCTATGTGATTCCTTTGAATTATTTATGAAATCAAAGCTTGTAAAACAACAACTTATCAGGGAATGTTCTGAATTCAGCAAAACAGCATTTTCTGATGGAGAAACTTCTACAGAAAACTTCTAACAAGTTGCACAAAACTGACAAGTTCGACAAACTGCAGTCTAATAAAAGGTATCTAGCAGAAAAAAAAAATCTATTTTGTAAGTCTTACAAGAGGTGTTTACATGCTCTGCACAAAATATTATTTCCTCCAAAGATTTATCTGTTTCTAATATAGAATTGGGGTTTTTTATGTCAGTGGGTTTCATACTCATATAGAGAACATCTCTTGTGATCCAATTTCTTCCCAAACTTCACAGTTCAGCCTCAAACTGGAATAACAATAGTGCTTGAAAAAGAAATAAAAAGCCTACCACAACCCCCATGTATACACTGTAAAATAGTAACAATTCACTTTCAATCCCTTCTTACATTATTGTTTTTTGTGAATGTCATCAGACCACCAAATATGAAACTGGTTCTATCCTGGTATTTGTATTACTGCAAAATCTGAATATCTCTAACTGCTTGGAAGAGAACCGATTTTCTACCATGTCTGATTTCTTTGAAAATTGCAGGAGAAAGATCTAAGAGAAAATGGAGTTTTGTAGTGCTTTTAAAATAAGCAGAAGTGTAAAGCTCATTGAAGGAAGATGGCTTTTGGCTGTAGTTCTAGGAATTATCAAAATTGTAGTCTTCAACCAAAAAGACTATAATCTACCCTTGCAACTCATTTATGACCATATCTTAAAATGTCTTGGTTTTCTTATTCCTTTTCTTCACTGCCCCTGGATTGGGATGAGAAAGCCAAGTACCTCATTGCTTTCTACAGATGCTGGCATAAAATTTCATTGTCAGAGCAAGCCCCAGTAGAGTGCCTCACCATTTGATCCTGTGGGCTTCCAGGCGGTAGACAGGCAGTATTGGATAGATAAACAGTAGTTCTCAAAATATTTTAAAAATATCATGTGAAACACTGAAAATGAACCTAAGACAGAGGGGAAGATTGTGTCAAAAAAAAAAAGTCAAGAATTCATCCCATTGACTTCTTTACTCAGATGATAGGCAAGGCTGAGCAAGTGGAAGATCTTTCTCTGCTTTCACAGAAAATGAGGAGAATAGCAGTAGTCCACAGACGGGATGAGAATATAAACCAGGATGGGTGAGGTTTTCTCTGTAGCACATGCGTGGGACTGACTGCTTAATGGGCACCAGGGATGACAACACCCAGAAGATATCCCAATGTGTTTACTCCTTCCCAGATAAAAATGTCCATTGTTTCTTTTATTCCTTTTTGCCAGAAACCAGTGTATCAGTATGGATCCCCAAGAAAAATGCAGCAAAAGGCTAATATTTTGAATTGCCAGCCCGTTTTTTCCACATGACACTGAGCAAAACTGAGGGAAAACACAGAAGACATAAATTTCTCTGAGAATGTTAGTTCCACACACCTCACAAAATGAGGATGCGAAAGAAAAGAGTTAGATACACCTAATGTACAATACCATGCAAGTGGAAAAGTGAAGGATGAGTGTTAATCTAATTTCTTCTGAAATAAATCTCTGTGTGCTGTGGCAAGATGCAATGCCAGGTCACATAACACCTTCACAGCAACTACAACAAACAGAACATCCCAGGAGCACTTACCATGTGTAAAGAATAATAAATATTAACAGAGTATTTTACATTTATATAGCACCTTTCATCCCAAAGGATTCTGAAAAACTTGACAAGTTTAAACATCCACACAGGTTTATATACAGAAAACAACTTTTTCCACTGCTGAAACAGGTAACTTTCATAAACTGCAGAAAGTCAGAAAACAAAGAAAATTACTTAATCTAAATCTACAGAGGAAATCCTCTCTCTTTCTTTCTTGTGCTGTAGTGTAGAAGGTCTGACAGAAGAGAAAGGAGTTAGATTCTGGTCTAACTTGCTTCTTCTAGTTCTAATTCTTCATTTGTTGTGGAGACT
Source organism: Limosa lapponica baueri (assembly GCA_002844005.1). Taxonomy (NCBI): domain Eukaryota; kingdom Metazoa; phylum Chordata; class Aves; order Charadriiformes; family Scolopacidae; genus Limosa; species Limosa lapponica. Next base: position 177,881 of record KZ505777.1, on the reverse strand, counting down.
GTATCTGAAGAAATCCAATATTCATAACCCATCTGGACCTGGTCCTGGGCAACCTGCTCTAGCTGATGCTGCCTGAGCTGGTTGGACTAGATGTCCTCAGGATGTCCCTTTCAATTTAAATAATTCTGTGATTTTCCTGTACAGCTGATGCAAAAATTTCTTCAGTGGTACATGGCAGCAATCGTACAATTTCATCATAAAATACCTACCTGCCTATTTATTCTTGATCTTTGAGAGATAGCAAAAAGGGTTTCAAACTAAGGCATGAGATTAAGAACCAAAGAGATAATTTTCCAATAGTGATAACAAGTACTTAGCCTTAAGGAAAAGAAATTTTTTTGACACAAGATAATGGAGTTTTTTCCTGCATAGAAAAATGAAAAAAAGGCCAGCTGCTGGTCTGCAAACTAACCAGCTAGTAATGGTAGCTGGTGGGGAATGCAGAGTCTGCGATGCTCTAAAATCTTCAGTCTGGTGACTGGGATTGCAGAGCCCATCTGCAGCATTTGTTCTTCACCCATACTACAGACCTGGAAATCCTATAGCACAAGAGACCTCAAGAGTCTCACCAATAACAACATGTCTCCGCAGGCCATCATGGAAGATCTCCATTGCGTAGAAAGACAGAAGCTTTCACAACCAGAAGTTTATCAAAGGTTTAAGGTAAACGATCACCCATCCTAACCTGAATTTATGAAGCTATAATATATTTGAAGCTGTTAGGGAAGCTGGAAAAAAGTTCAGATCAAGCAGGCAGAAGATTTTTATCAACACATGAAGCTCAGGGGTGAATCCCAAGCAGGTATTTCACAGATTAAAGTTCCCAACATAAAATGTCTACCTGAATTTACATCTGAGGTTGGCAAACAGCAAAACCTAGAAAAACACTTCAGAGAAACCAAAACAGTTACGTGTCCACCTAGCTGTTCTGGAATCATTCCTGACAACTAACCATGGCTTGGGCATATTATAAATAACCTCATCTGAAATCCACAGTGTGAAGAAAACATCAGAGAATTAAAATTTAAATCTTGATAAATATATACACCCACACACATGCACACACACTGTCCTGACATTTAAAGGGCAATGCTTAGCCAGCTGTATTTCTGTTTTCCTTCATGATTCACAAAAGTATGATCCAGGCTAATAATAACACATAGCAAAATACCTTCTCTCCATATTGCTGTGATTTATGAAAAGCTTTTTCAAGATAACCGTGCCAAAGCTCCAGGTGCTGGCCAGGTTAAATTGCTGTTGGAACAGAGGGAAGCGCTCTTCTCTATCATTGCTGAGAAATAAATATCATCCCAGTCTGGCTCAGTATTGGGTTTTACAGAATAAATGAGGCTATATTTTTATATAAACGAGCAACTTGAGCTACAAAGCAGAACTACATAATTTTATATAGCTGAACAGTAATTTGGGTATCTGTAAGAGTCTGCTGCCACAGCCAAGAAAAGGCCAACTCTTTAAGCATTATGGAGGTTTCATACAGTGGACTAGCACCTGTAATGTTGGTAAACAAGAAGAAATCTTCCTAGATTTCTCATCTTCCTAGAACTCAGATCAGTGCCAGACACTCCAAAGTCTCCCATCACCTTCTGACATGATGCAGACAGACAGGGCTCTCCTGGAACAATCACATTCCAGAAATTAGTGACTTACCATCAAGGTTCAAGGGCAATACCTAAAACTGAACTGGTCTTCAGCTTACACTACCTGACCTTGATCCTGATGTCTCCAATTGATTTCTATAGGATGAAAGGCAGGAGAAGAGCTGTGGTATGGTATGGAAGAAGGAAGACAAGAAGCCAGGACAATGGAGTGATTTTCCCCATTTTTTGCTGTTAATAAGACTATAAATACACTAAAATAATTTTTTATGTTTGTTTTACTAAGCTTTTGATAGCTACCTACTCTGAAGGCAGCTTTAATTAAAGGGAATATTCACAGAACAGAACAGAAGGATCCTGCTGTGATCTTATGTGGACAGACCCCTTGACCCAGCTACCTTTCACTGATGCAGGTTTGAGTAATGCAGAAATGTTTCAGTGAGCACTAAAACTGCTACTAGTGTCCACAGCAATGGGCATGGGAAGCTGACATTTCTAACACACATAGAAACAAAACAGAAATCACACTAATTTATTCAGCACATTAATAGACAGAAGTGCACCAAGTCAGGCAAGCAAAGGAACATAAGTGTTCAGCAGGAACACCCAGCTAGGTTTGGATTGGCATGGTGGTAATGCTAAAAGACCTGCAGAGCATGTTCTGTTCCCTGGAGGCAATGGATGTGCTGTAAATAAGGGACAGTGCTCCAGGTTGCTTCGTCTGCATCTCGGCTGCTGTGGAAGGGACACTGGGAATGAATCAGTTCTGCAAGCTCCCGTCCAGTGGTCACCACTCTGTCAAGTACCAGAGAAACATAGTTTTAAATTATATCCCTGTTTTCTGCAGGGAAAGACATTTTTTTGCCTGTATCAGAGGAAAAGCAATAACCCTTGGTTAGTCCAGTGTCAAGATCCTAAAACCCAGGATTAATGTGCTGAGTAGCATCAGAAGACACCACTTACCCTGAAGATACAGAAAAGGATTTATCCTCAGTTAAAAAGCAAAAGAAAGGAACCCAAGAAAAGAGGTGAGCAGGGCAGTGCCATGTGCACACTACAACACGTGCTGTGTAGTCATCGCAACGCTCTGGCATCCACATTTTCCTGATATCCTGTCATGAATTGAGGAGAGGAGTTTGAAATCTGAAGCAAAGGCAAAGGGATAATTAATCTGCAAAGTAGTAGCAGAATATATATATGTATTTTAAAGGAATAGATATATTCATACTGTTGTGTAAGTAAAAAGAAAGGCGGAAAATGCACTGGATATACAGGGTAGTGGCAAGGGTAAAAGATGTAACTAATAGCACAGCCTTTCCAACATTTAAAAAATACAAGGGCGAAGTGGGTCTGTTGATTGGAATAACCATTCATTCCATAAAACTGTGTAACAAGTAAGTAAATGAGGTTCACATCCCAACCAGAAGTCAAATGCAGAGCAGGAAAGTGAGAATTCCTTAATGAAGTTGCAAATGAGTCTACTGCAGCTCTGTATGAGTCTCATTAAAAAAATAAGAAGGTGGAGACAAATCTTCTGTGGATCACATTCACTTGTGATGCCAAAACACAGAGAGCAGGAAGTCCACCAGCGAAAAACAAAATACTCCGTGGCATGGGAACAGTGGTCTTCATCCCTGTGCCCACTGCAAAGCGTTATCTACACCCAGAAGTCATGGTAAGCAAAGGTGGCTCATTATATGTTATGGAACTGCTAATCAGTCCTAAGGACAGATACAGTCATTCTCAAAGGTTCTTGTTATAACGAACTTCAAAGTTTAATCTGAAAACATGAAAAGCTGTAAAGAAAGAAGTGAAGCTGGGTAAACTCTTGATGACACTTCATGTGAAGTTGCCTAGGGAAACCTCCAGTGAGAACATCAGCCTATAGCAGGAGTTACTATGTATATTTATAAAATCTCAGTAAAGGCCTGCTTAGAGAGAAAATATCTGTCCTGAGTTTTAAATCCAACTTTCCCAAAAGTTTGGCTGATAAGTATTATACTGTCATTTTTCTATACATTATTTCACACACGCAAGCTTGTTGTCTTCCTGGATCAGCTGCTAATCACTGTGCCATTCAGAATGATGCCTTTTACTTTGCCCACATTTTCTTTACAGACAGACTGATTTTTTGATTCAGTTGTGCTCCAAGGCCTGGTGCAATCCTTAAGGACAACAGTTTCTGCAACAGCATGTGTGCGTTCAAGGAAGATGCACCACTGACTGAAGGAAGAGGCATCTGAGTTCAGTTTTTCTAAACTTCTAATATCAAAAATTGCACAGGGACGAGCCCAAAGAGAAGGTCTTGTAGATTCACAGCAGGGCTCCCAGAAAATGTTGGATAAGATATCAGTATGAAAGGAAGAGCTGAAGCAGTAGGGACCTCATCAGAAAGGGAAAGTCTGGATCCTGGCTCAGTGAAACATATAATCTTCTTCTGTTTGTTAAAACAAAACAGAGAAAAAATATATTTCAGAAATCAGATTTGCAGCAGCTCCCTTATGGAGGAAACATTGCAATAAGCCTGCTGTGAGATGCTGAGTTGCTCAGCCATGGTGAAATGAGCAAAGATCCAGACTGTAAGGTTTGATGATCAATTTGGTGCTTGTTTCTTTTCTTTTCCTTTGCTTTAGTGTACTTTCATGATACTCCTCAGACAGATCCATATTCTTTACACAGAACCATAATGCCTGAGGCTGGTAACTGTATGACCTCTCTCGGTGCAGTCATAAATCTTGCCTTTAGGTGTCTTTTCTCGAAGTTAAGTTGTCTTTTGTGTCACATTCACTTCACTTTCTCAAACACCTCCTGCAGATTTTGAGGGGGTTGAGATTTTTGTTGAGTTTTTTCCCCTCTCTAGCACTGCGGTGAGTTGTGGGTTTCTTGATTCTGCTGCTATTGTGAAGAAAACAGATAGATAATTATAAAGAGCCAGCAGCTGTGGCCAGCAGAGGTGAGCTCTTCATGTTCCTGATGACTCCCTGCCCCTGCAAAGGGATGTTTCCTTCCCTTGCAGTATAGTCTTGTGTTGTGCCAGCACCAGGAACTAGAGGACATCTCTAAAACTACTCACTCAATGCCCTGGGGCTCAGAGAAGAAGTTTTCCTTGAAGCACCTAAGGTCTACATAGCTTTTGTTATTGCTCCCTGCAATACCATGGCCACCTGGCAGGGCTCCATTGCCATGTCCCTGCCTGCAAAGCAGCCTGTGCAGAGGGACCTTCATATTTGTACTCGCAGGCTGGCCGTGGGCTGTCCCAAGATTCTTACTCTGCGTGACACATCACCATCCACCACCCCTTCAGTTTAACTGCTTGTTTGTTTGTTTTGTTTGTTCATTTAAATCTCGCTGCTGGATATTAAACATCATTTGCCGTAACCACACAAACTGGGCACACACGGGTTTTAGAAAGTGAAAATTACTGTGAGTGAGGAGTGACAGATTATTATTTGTGTTCCATTATAATTAATTACTTTGCACAGCTGGAAACCATGTTACAAGTCTTAGGTGTTTGCAAGAATGAATGGCCTTGTAAAATGTAGCTGGCAGCTAAATCCATTCTTGTCATCCATGCTCGTTTTTGGTGCTCTCAGTGCTGGATAGATGTGCCTGCCAAAGACTCTCACAGGCCCATTAGTGTCTGGAGTGGCTATGCTCTTAAATAGACATTTTTATTGTTCTCTGGCCTTTGAGTCATAGTAGTTGTGTGCACCTGGGAAATGCACGATACACATAAACAGCTAGGATGAGCCAATAACCAGGCCTTGCACAAAAACTGCACATTACATATATTGATAATTACGCATCAGAAGCCATCTGTTGAAATACAATTAGTTTTCAGATCTGTTTCTTAGCCCGCTGGTATAATTCAGGACCCCACACGGCCATTCACATAAAGAATCATTAAATTTCCATTTTGGTTTGTGAAGGAATGATGAAAAGAGATGCAAACTTAAATTAAATTCTCTCCTATGATTTTCCTCGAGGTTGAATGCATTCATCCCCCTGAAGCAGTGTGACTAGAAACAACCTCTGAAGGTGTGGTTAGCTCACACAGGAGTGCCATTAGTGGGTGGATGGCTGTGCAGCACTTGAAAAGGCCACAGTCCCTGGTGTATCTGTCGCTGTAAGGCTGGCATGGCCAATGGCTCTGGCAGCCAGTGGGGATGACGGAGAAAAAATAAGTCTGGGAAGCAGATGGGGTCTGAGCATTCTGGTACCCACCACAAGAGGATGCAGCTCCCACAGCTGTCTCAGGATGTGGAAGATGTTATCACTGGTGTAACCAAAAAGGGCAGAAAATAAGATTCTTCTTAAGATATTTTGGTCTTTTCTGCCAGAATGCAAGATATCTGGGTTTGATCCTATGGCTAAGGACTATAAATATAAATATGGTACAGCTACCAAGCTCCTGGTAAGGAATTGCAGAAACCTTTGGCATCACAAAATCTTTTGATTAATGTGTACTTGACAAACATTGCATTATGTAGTCATTCAAAGGCAGGATATATTTCCATCCCTGATTACTACTTTCTCTTTCTAGGGATCCCTTCTAAGCAAGGTTTTAAAGGAAATGTTTGAGAGACACAAGCACTTGAATCTCAATATGTGAGTGTCTATGACAGAAATGGAAGTAGGTATAGTATGAAACGGAGGGAATTTTAATCATACAATGGAACTGGAAGTCATTCAGACTTTTCCAAAATATGTTTGAATTTAGACAATGATAATGAATAACTGATGTAGTTTTGCTGTTCCACATAAAAAGCAGTTAATTTATCTGAGAGTGAATTCTAATTTAGTCCATTATTTGCTCCCCAGAGACAGGCTGCTGGCTCGAGACCAGTTGAAAGCTCGATGAAAATATGGAAGCAAGGCTTAACCAACCAAGAAAACAACATTAAATATATGTTTATATTTCAATTGTCACAAAACTTCACACAGACCTTTAAAATTAAAGGCCATCAAAAGGTATGCTGCATGTTCAAGTGGTGATGCAAATGATAGCTTTTGACAGGCCATATTATGCAGTTTGGGGAGATATTTTATGTGTAGTCTAAAGTATGAGTCACTGGGAAATAAGAGTAGTAGAGTGGAAAAAAAAAAAGCATTATCAAAGAAAATCTGCTGTGGAATATGAAGGTAGTTGGAGCAGTCAGTGTCATGAAGGCTTGAGTGTCTTTGTACATGAGTATCATCAGCCAGGGAATGCTAGCGGTTCAAATGTATTAAAGAAGCAATATGATCCTGTGAAGGTGGACAAATGTCTCTGACGGCTGAAGAGTGTGACTCAAAATTATTGTCAGTCAAGTGCAAGAAAAGAACTAGTTTCCTCCAGATTTTGATCCAAATTAAATAAAAGAAGTCCCTTGGTATGACCATCCTTAAGAATGCCTGGCTAAAGATTATTTTCTTTAAAATTAATACTAGTATTTAAAGAAGACAAACCAAAGGTCAGATGTGATAAGATTTGCTGATCCAATTCACTAAACTTTCTGATCATAAAGGCAAGCATATTGTATTATGGAGTAGTACTGTTTTATAGAAAGCTATCCACTGAGATATTATTGTCACTGATTTTATGGTATGAGATTTAAATACATACACAGGCAGATTGACTTCAAGAAGTCTTGACAATACTGGTGTCATGTGCACCAAGTAATAGGAATCATTTATTTACTAAATGTAATTCCATCAATAAAGGTCTTTCTTGTTATCCTTGCCCCTTAGCATCCTTAAGGCTTCGTTCCTCTGTTATTCCTCTGCAGCGTACACTACAGTATCTCTCACTTGCTCATGGGTATCTGTTGACAGGGTAACAACATGTAAGGATTCAGTCTACATTTCAGCCTCATTCATTTGTGATGCTGAAACCAGGGGTCGGGGGGAAAAGACCCTGAATCAGTACTGGAGATAAGAGACAGAAAAAGATACCTGATATGTAGGTCCTGCCACCTTCTCAGCAATAATCCTTCCTGGGTCAGCATGGAAGAAAACATTACCTGAAAGTAGGGATTAGATTCAGCTCACCTAAGTTTAGGCATCTGCCCTGTAGCTGTTATCTAAGTTATCCAGGCTCCTGTTATAGTGATCTTAGGGTGCAATTCATCCATTAAAAAACCAGATGCTTATTGTAGAATGAGGTGAATTACTTCCTAAATTACAAACATACTGAATTTGAAAACACTGGTTTCTACCGATTGATCCCAAGATCTGTTTTTCCACTGGCACGAAATGGATAATAGCTAATATTCTATTAGAAACAGTGAATACAGTGCTGTTTCTGAAGCTCCCAAAACAGGCAAAATGAAAAGAGAATAGATGGAGGCAGAGAACCTCCTGAAGAACAGCCAGAGTAGCAAAAGCTTGTGCAGTCAAGACAAGGTCATGGCAAAGGGAATTGCAGAAACACAAAGACGTCATTTACCTTCTTCCTACCAGCTGCTGATCCCTGCACCGGGTCAGCTCTGCTTGGACTGATCTGGCTCTGTGGTCCTGCCCCACTCCGCTTGTGGCAATAAAAATAATGCTTCTGCTCAAACAAAGAAGGAAAGAGAACAGCGGGAAAGGAAAACAAAACCTGTCCTCCTTCCCATTCGATGTAGGGAGGAGAAGAAAAAGGGAATATCAAACAAAGAACCAGGGGAATCAGCTGGGGGAAAGAATCTTCAAACCCTCACTGGAAATCTGAATTCTGCCAGAAGAGACCTGCAGCAACAGCTGCTTTATTGCTTATTTTGTTTCTGAAAGGACTGAAAGAACCTGCCAAGGATGTGGCAGAAGATCCACTGTAATGACATGAAGCTGAGGGAAGTTTGGCATTTCCCTATGAATGACAGGTTAAAGGCATGACAGAAGAGAGCTTCTATTTTCCTTGCGTGTCTCCTATTACAGTCTGACTGTATTGCCCCAGGCTAATATTTTGCACATAGACACTGATAAATCTGAGCTCCAACTGCAATATAATGTACTACTCGGGTGTGTGGTACTGATCCAATTGCTTAGCTGACTGTTACCTGTAAAACCTAATTAAAATCAATGAAGATTTGTAGCTGGAGGTCCATGTTTTATCAGAGCATGAAAATGAGATTAAACTCTCAATAACACTGCTTTGTTTTTCTATTTATCTTTGCAGATATCTTACAGTAGCATGTGAACAACCATCACTTCAGAGTATTTACGATAGACCTGACCAAAGTTTATCTGTCAACCCTGTAGGAATACTGGCATAGTTAACATTTGCTTCATCTCTAAACCTGTCGTGGGATTAATCTTTTGCTCTCTAGTGACAAGAAGTAAAGTAATTTTAGGCTAACATCAGTGTTAAATTCTGTAATAAGCTTTCTAATGACGTGGCTCTGAGACCCATCAGCTTGACTTTCATCCAGGACTTTTTAGCTTAAAAAAAGCCATTGTCTTTTCCCTAGAGAAGCTCTAAACAATGCCTTTAAAGAAATGTAAGGGAAGAAAGGTCAGAATCTGAACTGAGATCTGATGAGCTGCTTCTTCACAGCCAACATCTCTAGCAGACATTTCTCAAGCCATGAAAGATCCAGCGTCCAAAACTGTGGTTTGAGATCGTGCTTCTGACTGGTGTTTCTTTATTCCTCTTTCTTTAAAATATCAAACTTTGATCACATACAGAATTCTTAGGCGATATCACTGATAGCTATCATACTAGTGTTTGGTCACCATAGTCAAATCTCTGTTTTAACAGGAAACTGGCACAAAACAAAACAAAATAAATGACAGTCAAAGTCTTTTTACCCAGTCCTCCACATACAAGGCTTCTGAGCATCATGGAAGACTTTTAAAGGACAAATGACAGCAATGATGTCTTCTTCGCTTGCCTGCAATGTCTCTGAAGATCTTGGAGAGTGAGAGGCATATAAGAGAACTTCATTTTCCATGTGGCTTTGCACATGATAAGTCCCACAACAGAAGCAGATGAGTGTTTCTTCTTTCTCAACTGTAGGCACCCCTCTCCATCACTGAGAAACAGTGTCCAGTTTGCAGAAGCTCCAAGTCCCTGTACCTAAAAAATCAGCTAGAGATTTCCTCACTAATGAAGAGGAGTTAACCTAACCAAGCTCATTTAGCTCCATTCCTGTTCCCAGTATGCGGTGTTGGGTGTCATTGCATCTTGGGGATAAATCTGGAAGTCTCCCTCTGCCCATTTACGTATCGTAGAAAATCCACTCATCTACTTTGTAGGATCACCACACTGTTGGGTTCATGAACATGGCAACAAATTAAAGGCAAAGGAACCCACTACTGCCCGTGCGCTGCACCTTGAAAACAGTTCAGTTCTCTTAATTTTTCCTTCAGGAGTTCACCACCTACTAATGGTGTACTTCTTAAGTGGTGATAAAAATAAAAAGGAAAGAACCATA
>KZ505777.1:154260-167215 GCA_002844005.1 Limosa lapponica baueri | reverse complement strand
TTTTTTGAGATATAATGCCATCCTTTTATTTATCAGAATTCTAGGCCTGTTTTTTGATATGTAGAGATATCCACAGGCTCCCCTAACCTTGCCTCATGTTGCCGTGTTGTATGAATTATTCAGAAAGTTTGGCTTTTGAAGTGGTCAGTAATTACATAACTTAACACCCAGATAAAAGAGAAACAGAGAACATGAAGAGACATCACGTAACAGATTTTCTATCCTTCAAGTAGGGCCTTAGTGGATAAATTTTAGAGACAATGTGTAATTAAATGAGTATATTTAATGTACTCATTGGCATTTTACATTTTTAGAGTTCAAGGTTTCCCCCCTGCTGCCTAAAGAGCACTTAGCATCTCTTTTCCCCTATCCACCTGCCTACCTTTTGAACTGTTCTTCCTCTTGGGGTTAGTAAATCCTTAAAATACTGGATTATGAGAACTAAGAATGTAGGAAATGCCAATCATGCATGTATAGGTCAATACCAGATCTGTCTATGACACTGGCAGAAAGAGGTACTGTTTGAGAAGAAGACAAAAGCCCGGCCTCTCCCCATGATTTCCTTCAGCACTTAAAATGGTTCTCCTGGCATGTTAGGGGCTCATCTCCATCCATCTTTCATTTAGTATTTGTTTGGATCTGTTGTCCATGAATTTGCATTTTTTAATAGTCTGGTATAGTTTGCCTTCAAAGCCTCCTGTGGCAGCAAGTCCCAAAAGTTGTACTTTTTTTTTTTAACCTGTTTTAAGTCCATCTCCTGCTAGTTTCAGCAAGTGCTCTCTAGTTCTAGTGTTGCAGAATTTGATGGGTAGAAGTTATGCATTTATTTTTTCCTCTGCCTGTGTGATTTTTTAGAGCTTAGCACTACAGGAGCTTTGTTTAAATTCTTTTTCTCTGGATACATTACCTTATGTTTATCTACACCAAACCTCACCTCTCAGCTTTTTGACCTCACTCTGGTTTTTTTGACCACTCAGCTTTATGAAGGCCTGATGTAATTCCTTGACATTGATACAGGTTTTGGCTACCTGAAAGATTTTAATACCATCCTCACATTTTGATATTCCACCACATGTTCCCTTTTTTGGGTCATTGAGATATCAGATAAAACTGGCCTCAACACTGACCCACTGCTGAGTCTTATCCAGCCTGAAAACCACTAAGCCCTAGTCTGCTCTTCTTGGCCTTTAACCAGCTTTAAATTCACAGAAGGACCTTCCTTCCAGATTCATAACAACTTCATAACCTTAATAACCTTTTGCTGCAGAACCATTGGTCATTTGAAAGCCCACATTTCTTGTATCCACTGGGTCTCCTTCACCCATATGCTTGCCAAAACCATGGTAGAGCAGCAGCAGGCAGCTGAGGCAGGCTTTCCCAACACATATGCTTGCTGAAACCATGGTAGAGCAGACCAGACTTCATAGACTCTTTTCAGACCCTTTGTATTTGAATTTAGGAGTTGTCCTTTCATGCTGGGGGTATCTAGGAGAACTGGAAGTGATGACAGGTTTGATGGGGAAGTCTGTTGTGTCTGTCAAGGATCCATCATTTGCATTGAAAGCGGGTAAATAGCTCCATATATTTCCCCCACATTTACCAGTGTGCCCCAGTAAATCCTTTCTGAATTTGAGCTTGTCAAACTGTCTTCAAGGAGTTGAAAACACTCACAAAAAATTGGGTCAGTAACCTGATTTTCAATAGTGAGAAAAATTAGCAAGTCCAGGACTCTCTATTTTAAAAATTGTGGATCGTACGCCATCAGTAAATGACTTTCAGGATCTTCCTTATTTCCCACAGCATATAGCTGCATGCTAGACATTATAGCTAAGCTGCTTGGCAAAAACACTTATTTGGGCAGCAAGTCTTTAGGAATGTCACTTTTGGAACTGCTTCTGTCTTTATTGGACCACCATCTTGCTTGCAGCTGTTCACTCATCAGCTGGATCTGTGCAGATACTTTAATCAAACTTCAGCATTCTCATTTTCAATTAAAAAAAGGTTTATGATCTACTGACACCACCACTTAGTCACAGATTATATTGAAATATAAGTTCTCAAACAGTTTTAAAGAGCAGATTTCTTTCACCTGATCAGCTGTATTTTAAACTCCAATTGGAGAAAATAGCTCTTCATCTCTGACCGTCCCTGAAACAGTTCAAAGGAGTCCCTGTGGTACATCATCCTCTTAGGGCATATTGTAGAGGATCAATGACTTTCAGAAGGTCAGGCAAATCTTCTGTCCCGTTTGAAAAAAGAAAAAAAAAAAAAAAGAATGTTTCTATGTAATAAATCTTGGTGTGGTATGGAAAAAGATTATTTATTTCTGCTGAAGCTGGCTCAGTCACACACAGAACCTCATTCTTCAGGTCACCAATGTTTCCTTTTTCTCATTTGCAGCTATAGCACTAGAAAAACTCTTAATATTTCTAAATACTCCTTTGCTATTTGCATCATTTTATAGAACACTTCCTTGAAAATTACAGGGCTCCCTTCTGTCAAGATGGGAGATCTCTTCATCATGCTGCAGGGTGGCTTCTCCAGACTCTATTAATTGGAGACTGTTGCTTTCTGGAAATTTTTTCACTTTGAAAAAAGAGAGGTATGGTACACTACAATAATTACAAAAAAAATACAAGAATTGGACGTGGCTCATAATGTGTCAAATACCCTAAACTTGTCTGGGTTAGTTTATGAAATCTGTGCCACTCACTCACAGGAAGGGACCAATATCCCTAAAACATACTGCCATGTCTTTAAAAGAGGGTTATTTTAAAAATTACCCAGGAACAATGGATTCATTTGGAATTTGGACTGTGACCACTTTTTCTTCCAGCAGGTAGAATGCCTTTCTCAACAAACCACAGAGAACACATGAAGTAGTTGCATGTGGGGAGACCTCATGGTGAGAAGCAGGCATGATGTTCATGTTATTCATCCCAAATTCTCATTCCTGGCTAGATTTATCTCACCGTGCTTTTACGTCTTAACTGAGATGCTGGGATGCAGTTCCTCACATCTAACTGTGTCTCCAATGCAGATGCCAGTACCTGAGCTAGTTGGATCCCATTACACTTAATGGAAATATCATCAATGCACTCAGCGGAGCCTGGGTGAGATTTCCCTGACCAAAGGCAGACTCTGGGATGAGAGGGATCATAATCTAGACTCCACTGGTAATCTCGGCTAACTGTTCATTCACTCATAAGGGGAGTCCAGCATGACTTGCTCAGATGTGCACCTGCATTGCTCACAGCCGTAGCTTCTCATTGAATTTCCCCTCCCCAAGCTACATGTGCCATCCACCCAAGTCACCAAAGGGGATTGAAAGCCATATGCAGAGAGTGATTCATATCCAGGAAATTCATATTCACATTTCACTTCTGACAGATTCAGATCAGTGATTAAATCCATGCTCCAAACTTCAGCTGAATCCAAAGGGCGCAGACGTACCCCATGTGACCCACAAGATTTGGGGTTATGATACACAAGTTGCTTTAGGATCAAAGGTAGCTGTAAATCAGTTGCTTTGCAGTAATTGTCCCTGTACATGTTCCTCCTTGGTGGTACAGTACAGTAAACACAGGGCAATCTGAGGAATTTTACCCCTTAAAGAAAAAAGGGCTGAGCTACCTTGAGCTTATTGAAGAAGACAATATGATAAAGGAAAGTGGAGGACAACAAATGAGTGGCTGACATAAAGGATGAGGTTCGTCTGATGAATGTAAGCATCTTTTACCTGTGTTTAAGTATAAGGTAGTCACCCAGGGTTTGTTCACTCAGTTCTTCTCATCCTGAATTAGCTCCTCAGAATATGTCAGATTGATTGCTCCCTAAATTTATGTATTCTTTCTGCTTGCTGGAAAAGGAGCAGCGATTAGGTCACGTAGAGATGTACATGCACAGAGTCAGATAGGATGAGTCCCTTTCATGGAAACTGTTCATTCCACCACAATTTACAGAAATGTAATGCTGTCCTAAAGTGCTATGTGCACATGCCCATGATTTTTCATGAGCTGGGCCAGAGATTAAATTTTTCCTCCTTTTGAGAAGTGTCTTGCCCAGAGAGAGGTGATGGGGCACAGCTGCAATAATGATTTTTTATGAGCTTTTTTTTGTGAGGATCATCTTTTATTCCAAACCTTTTAGGGGAATAACATTTTTACATTAATTAGCCCTTTTATTTGTGTATCTATGGAAGCATTTCACAAATTTCATTTTTATTTACGAAAGCATTTCATGCTGCCTTCAACACTATCCCTAGAAACTTGGATTGTTTGCATTAAAAATAATAATAAACAAGCAGGAGTTCATTTGAAAATAACCAGGTCTCTGAGCAATTTCATTGTGTTTGGAAAAAGGGTCATTGCTGAAAGCACTTTCATTGAGGCTGATTAGACAGAGCATGGGAATTTTTGTTGCAAATATTTTTATTCCAGCAATGATGATATTAACAATTTAAAGTCTGATGTACAACATGGAGGCAGAAGAACAACAATCAAACTGGGTGCCCACTTAACCTCTCTGGGAGTCTCCTATGAGCTCTTCTGTCCACTTTGCCAACAATCCCACAGAGCACCAGAAATAGTTTCTAGGTAGGAAAACTCTACAGGTGCTGTAGGGTGATTTTTTAGAGTATGAGACTGCCTCACAAATTCTCCACGCTGTATGGCTCCAGTTTCGGGGCTGAAAGAAAAGCCATGACAAATTAGGAGCTCTAACATTCAGGCTGTATCTGTGGAACTAATTCTTCCTCTCCTGCCATTAAGCCCTCTTTGAGGCAGATCAAGTGAAGCCCAGCTCAACACCAGTTGCAACCACCCACACACTATGCAGTAAGTCTCTTGTAGGGTGAAATTTCTGGTTGTGTTGAAACACACCAATTTCACTCATGTAATCAGTCCATAGCCCATCACACTGATTTTCCCTGAAAAATGTAAAGTGAACCAGCTCTTGAAGATAGCTCTGATGGACCCCACAGATGGCTCTGGCTAACCCGAAAATCAGAGAGAAGAGTTCAGGACGTGCAGGCAAACCCAGGCTAGCTTTAATCTAGCTCAGTTCAGCTCAGGCTGATTTCTTCAGTGTGTTCCCAGATGGCAATTTGTACGGACTGTGCTGCCACTGCTACCTACTTGTTGATGACAGTGTAAGTGCATCTACACGTATTCCAGGCATACTTCTGGTTACTTAAAATATAGGGCTGCCTGGAGTTTGGAAGAGACAGCCCTGAGCAAGGCTGGAAGTAAGTCAGTGCATATTCATGAGAGCAGAGTGGGAGATGTGGCCAGGGCTCCTGGAGCATGTCCAGAGAAGGGCAATGAAGCTGGTGAGGGGCCTGAAGCACAAGTCTTATGAGGAGCAGCTGAGAGAACTGGGCTTGTTCATCCTGGAGAAAAGGAGGCTCAGAGGAGACCTTATCACTCTCTACAACTACCTGAAACGAGGCTGTAGAGACGTGGGAGTTGGTCTCTTCTCCCAGGTAACAGGCGATAGAACAAGAGGAAGCTGGTGGAGCTGGATGACTGGGATGTGAGTCTCAAAATGGTTGCAAGAGCCTTCTCAAAGCTCTAACATTTTTTGGTGCCCCTCTTGGGGAGCAGAGACCTCTGGAAAATATGTTATGAGGAAATCTTGTGGCTGACATACCACCAGTAGCTCCTGAGGTCAAGTCACCCTAGAGCACTACTGTGTAAATATATGAAACAGGAAAATGTCTGAACTCTTCGTTACAGTTGCTTCCTCACCTGATTTTTGGGAAGGGTTAGCATAAGCGGAGAGGTAAGGAGGGGAATCCTGTAGAGTTGTGACTGATTTGGATTAAGAACCACTTGTGACAACACAAAACCCCTATGATCTGGAGCTGGAGAAAGTGGCAGAAAGGAGGGAAACGCTTCCTTTCTGTCCCCCCTGCCCAACATTCCTGGGGCCAGGCAGGTTATACCTGCGGTCAGGTATCCAGTGGGTGCAACAGAACCATTTCCTTAAGCAACTAGTTATTACACTGTGCTCGGTACCGCCATACTGAGCTGTATAGCAGCTCAGAAAACCTGGGAGAGAGGGAGAGACAGTATATCTACTGGCATCTGTAAATGAGCAAGCTCCTCTGCTGCTGCTTTAACCAGTTATTTAATTTAAGCTTGTCTTAATTTAATTCTCCTGCTCTCAAGCTGTCAGCTCCTGTCTCTGCAGTGCCAAAAAGGCCAGCCTTCACTGCCCATTAATCCAATTTATGCTCAAGCACCATCAACTTCCTCCTAGGCTGCTCATCATCCAGAGAGGAACTCCCTATAAAAATCTGCAAAGGTTTAATATTTTCATCTTGTGAATGACTACTCAGCCAGGAAAAAGCAGCCTAGCCATAGACAAGAACAACAGTCTACTGTCTCTGCTGCCCCTCATATTGAACACGATGGTTTGATATGATTTTGTCTTTTCTACTCTTGATCTCTCTTTGTCTGCTATAGTCAAACTATTCATAGTGTACCATAGGTACACCATCATAAGCAGGTGTAACAGCAAATTCCTTGGCTGAAAGGACTATTTTGCCTCCTTTTTGACCAGCATCTTTAGGTCTTGATCCCTCACAAGGGCCTCCGGGCCTTCATACACTTCATATACAATCAATAATAATAATGTCACAAATTATTTGGCCTGTGGCTGGCTGTCACTTTCAACCTAATTGGGGTATTGCTCTTGATACCTGGAATTTGCCGCAGGTTTTCACTTCACTTTACAACAACATGTTCTGGTATGTTTAGGAGAATGGAAGACATTAAAGCAAACTATGGCTTTTTCTCCCCTTGTTCCCTGGTCTTTAGCCATTGAAGTACTATCTAGATTAGTGCAGTTACTCTTGAATTACTCTTAAATAGTCTTAAATAAAGGGGAGAGGAGAACTAGATGTCAAATGTCAATTCACCAGCCTATATGACATGGCTAGAGCTCAGGTTGGCTATAAGCATGATGGATTTCAGTACAGTTACCTCAAATATACAGAAGTATAGCTGAGAGCTTAATTTGATCTTAAAGTAACATTTCAGAAGACTCATCAAAGCAGTGACTGGGTTTTTGATAGCAGCACTTAACCACATTTCAGCCATGCAGTGTTGTTTGTGTCAGTGGGAATACTCAGGTGTAATTTGTCTCACTGTTTCTGAGTAAGCAAAGTGGAGACAATAATTCTGTCAATGAAAGCTGAAACCGTGTTTACCATACTGGCAGAAATAGTCCTATCTCTATATTCTAGAATGGAAATTAATCAATGGAACAACATGAAGTAGAAAGTGCTATTCTAAAAATAACAACCAGAAAATGAGCCAGTGATTATCTTTTTCACCAAAGCAGCTATTTTGTTAACTGCAGTGTATATGCAAGGCATGAATAAGCCTGCAGTTCTCTTGACAGAAAGACAGCAATCAAATCATGCAACATGTTCTTCTACTGTCATGTTCAATACATTAAATTGTGCTGAGCAGGCATCAGCAGAAAGCCTGTAGGACTTGGAAATAAGCATTGTGCCATCAAGAGGAAGCATTACAAGTTAGTTAGCCATTTATGCTAGAGATAATAGCATTCTTATTACTGGAGATGGGGAAGAGCGAGAGAGCTGAGAAGCTGGACCAGGGCACAAGTATTATTATAGTTTAAGGAACTTTCTTAGTGGAATTTTAATTCCAAACTTTGACATGCTTGGGAGAAAGACTACAGACTTTATTCACATTTTCTCTGTTCCTTACTAAGTCAAATTGTTTAGTGCCTGAAGCAGTACCAATTTCAACAGCTCACTATTCCGTGCAACAATCTTTACCCAATGGCTTCTGTTACCGTTCAATTTCAAACATTAGGTCTAAGGGAAGGAAGGGAAAATTGTGCATGTATTTTTATAGCATAGCATATGAAGATACTGAGAAAACTAAAGCAATATTAGCGTTAATCATAATTTAATGATATCATTCAGTATTACCATCTGTTGTAAGAAAATGACCTGACAGCAAAGCAACCAGAGCTTGATAAGCCAGACTGCATGTAGACAATAAATCATTTGACAAATACAATCTGCTTTCATTCCTTTTTGCTAACTAATCTATGTAACAGCTCTGCTGAGTTACTGATCTCAGATAGATACTGCTGGCTCCTGACATGTACACATGGCTACTAATGCAGTGAGAGAAAGGTTACATTTTGCCTAAAGGCAAACTAAATCCAGCTTTATTCACGTGCACTGGTGGATGCACTGAAGATCAGTAGGGAATTAAGATATAGAACTATTAAAGAAACATCAGCAAACTTTAAGAAATATCTGAGATAGATTCCTTTCCATGTTGATTGCTATTAGACTTTTACAATCATAAAGAATAAAGCAGATACTTGTAGCCAAAATAATTAATATTTTTATATTAATAGACTAACAGACCAGGGCAGAATGAAAATAGATTTCCCCAGAGAGAAGTCCTGGTATGTGCCTCCTCTGGACCCTGAATTAGACACATCCCATGTTAGGACTGTTGTAGAAGCTTAAAGGTACACATGACATGAAAAGCAAAAGCCAAAGCAATGACAACGACCATGGCTGAGTTTTTCCTACAGGCGCCAGACTTGCAAGTGCACAGAGGGGCATGGCAATGGGGCTAAGGCTAGTGGCAACTGCATCCACACTCTGAAAGTGATCAAATGAGCTTGTGATTGGATTTCATTCAGTAAGCTAAACCCTTGGTCCACTTGGTACCAAACCCTAGCAGCTCATTTCAGTTTTCTTTCCTACAAGCTGAAGCTTTTTAAGCCAAAGAGTGACTCTGACACCACCTCTCCCTCTCCCAGAGAGAAGCAGTACTAACCATGCCAGGTCCAGGGCTGCTGAGTGACAGCTGTCCTAATGTCAGCCAAGCATGTGTTCACACACTGCTCAGCCTGGTGCACGGGGCTGTATCTGTCCACCCACTGGGCTTGGATGGACCTCACTCAAGCACGTTTCTTTTTGGCCTTGAGTTTATTGTCAATGGATCATTTATTTTTAGCATCCATGACCTGCTGGGTTGGGCTTGGAACCCACACTGGAGCTATCAGCTGCTTCACCAGCAACTCTTAGCTTTCCTCCTCATTCTGTTTAGGCTACTTTGGGAGGTTTCACGCTCACCTGGGAGGGCTGTGGGCTGTCCCTGACTGCAGCCCACTGCATGTTCACTTCTCCTTGCCAACCCCCATACAAATTGCCACATTGGCTTGCTGTTTTCCTGTATATTGGTCTTGTCTTTTTCTCTGCCAAAGATGAGTATGGTGCAGTAACCTTATACTGCTAAATAAAAGAGGTCCAGGGAGCGATCCCTGGCTCTGATGCCAAGAGGTGCAGACCTGCTTATGTCTGCATTGTTTAGAACTAGGTCCTTGCAGAGGAAACCAGCTAGGACCACCTCACACAGCGCTTGACCACAAGTTTCCTCTGCTCCAGGGATTTTGTTGTTCCAAACATCTGAAGTTCTGTGAAGACTGTGGTGAGACTACCTGCATAGCAGTAACAGGACACAAAGCGCAATTCCTATGGCACCTGTGAAGGCATAACAGGCTGACTGAGGGTGCCAAGCCTCCCACAACAGCACTGCAGTGTTTCTGTGATGGAAGGGCCCAAAACTGATCCATTCTCATCTACTATTGTCTTTCAGGAGTGGTCTCTGGGGTAAACCATTCCCTGAAAGACACCCAGGCTTCGTCTTGGAAAGAGAGTCATAGAGTAGCCTAGGACAGACCCAGGGAGCAATGCAACAGGCCACATGGACAAAATCTCATAACCACACCTTTTATTTTTAACAGTATAGATAACCACATAAAAAGAGCATCTTCTGTTCCAGATTGTGTGGATGTTCCACATCACGTAAAGGATACACACTCTAACTCGCATTGTGTGCATGTTCAATGTCAAGACACATGCTAAGAGGAGGTCTGCTCATGCTCCATGTTCTTCATAGAGTCTGTGCTGATCCATTTATGGCTAGCAGGGCTCAGGAGGTGTGCTGCAGAGCTGTGATGGCTCATGCAAGGCTGCAAAAGATTAATTGAATTGTGTTGCTTGTTTCAATTTTTATATTATCAGAGCTAAATTACACCTTTCTCACCTTCAGTTACTGGAAGGAGGAAACATACAGAAATGCTTTTCTTCTGCAGAGATGTCTGACAGGGGACAAACAAGATCTGGTATGGAAGTCTGGTAGAGTATCCTTGGCTGGAGGATTTAAGGGGAAAGCAGTTCCACAGTGTTGCATCCCAGAATAGCATCATGGGAGAGTTCAGGAAACTCACAGCATCATGTTCTCAAGATCCATAAGTCATCAGGTCACAAGACATCTGCTCAAACTTTTCCTCAGCATGTTTCAACATCACAGGAAACATAAAAGAGCCATCAGATAGATTATCTCATAGGTGATAACATTTTGCCCTCCAATATTCTTTGAAGTATTCTGTCTCCCTGTCAGGCTGTTTCAAGGGGCAAGATTCCCCTTCACAGCATCACTTCGCTTCTCTAATAGGCTTTTACAAGTAAAATATATATCATTAAACTCATTAAACTCTCCATTATATCATTTCATTGCTTCATTCTGTTTGTCAAGGGACCACTGGAAGTGTGAGTTATGTCCTACAATCATGGCAAAATCCAGGGGTTTTTCCTTTCAGTATGGAAGAGTCTGCCTTATTTATTTTTTTCCATGAGATTTGTGGATGATCAGCCTAAGGTTTTCCATGTCAGAGTTTGCCAGAGTAAATGACCTCACAGGAGATGAGTTCAGTTGATACAAGAGCTTCAGCAGGCCACATCTATATAATCATCTGCTGAATCAACTAGACCAAGAGAAAATATAACATAAATAACATAAATATTTTTAAAATAATTTTTAAAATAATTAATCACTCAAGATACTGCGGTTCCAGGTGTCCAACTTCTACCCATCCTTTGGAAACCAGGCCCTTGACTTGGACAAAATCAAAGCACTAATAATTTCTAGCCTCTTTTACTGATGGCAAGAAAAAAAACAACAGCAAGAACAACCACAGCTACTAATACTGGAACTCGGATGTCCAGCTGTGCCTCCACTTACATTTGGTTCAAGTGGTCCAGCATGCACATATTTAGCACTGAGGGATCATTGAAGACACTATAAAGGTCCAGTGCATTTTTGCACAAGCAGAATAAAGGCTGAATTCAATTTGTTTCCCCACTAAAGTGGGAATGAGGAAACCTCAGAAGACAAGGATGGAATATGGATTGCAGTGAATGCCCAATGCCTACAATGAAAAGCGCTGTGCTCTGTGAAGTCCCTCTGTTGAGTAAGTTTGTGGAATTCCTCAGATAATGAAAATACAGAGATCTGACCTTTTCAGGGACAAAGATTTAAGAGGCTTGCTACATAATCAGGGCTTCCCCATAAAAGTACAGCACCATCAGAACCTGGGGAAGTCAAGTCAAACAATCTAGCACAAGAAGTCTATTAAGAAAGCTAATCAAGTATCACCAAATGAGACAATGAACCAGGGACAAGACACACTGTGAGGATCACTGCTACTATAGAATTAAGCTCACGGGTGTTTGTAGCAAACAACATCTTCAGCTGAAATACTTGAATGTTTTCCACCAAACAAATGAGAGAGCATACCCACAGTGCAAGGAGAAAAAAGAATAGTTACAATAAAAACAACAGAAGAAGATTAAAGTAGCTGAAATGTAGATCCAGACTTTGATCTCTTACAGGAGAAAATGTTTATGCTACAAGTGGTCCCATTGACTTGGAAGACAGTACTCATGGACTAAATTCCTCTTCCATATGAGAAACCTCTAAGAGATTCTACCAAGTTGATTACACTGTCAAATACTGACTAATCACAAGAAACTCTTCCCACTCTATGTTAAAAGAACCCTTGCCTGTGATGAAGGAAAACAACGCAAGCAGAGATCATTTTGCACAGTATCTTTGTGGGTGAATAAAGATAAAGGGATTGATTTTTCACACACATCCATTTCTTTCAACTCCATTTCTTTAGAAGAGTTTTTACTAATTCAGGATTATGGGCAGAAGATTAAGCTATAAACAGGACCTACCTTTTGTGACATAAAATATTGCCATGACACTAACTGTATCAGTAAATATGCATGAAAACCCTGTCTGCAGGCAGTCTGGGGGCAGAAAATGGAAAGAATGGAAACAGGTCTCTGAAAATACCAGTGACACGGTCAGTCTGAAGTCCTAGATTTAGCCAGTGAACAGTGTGGACAATGTCCTTCATTGCAGAGAGGTTACTGACCTGTAATTAATTATAACTGAGGTGCGTTACTCTGGATGTAGAGGACTAGCTGCCTCCATAATGTGGGTGGAAAGGAGAACCTACACAGTCAGGCAGCTGCTTACCCTTGTGTGATATAATGAACACACTGCTGAGAGTGATGCTAATTCTTCCTTTGACTTGTTCTCCCCCACTGACTGTTTCCCTCCTTTTCTTCCTTAGGAAAGTCCTTGCTTGGATAAAAATTCATGATTCCCTCTAGCTGTCTAGCATACTTGTAAAGCCTCGTTGTGTAACCTGAAATCATGATATGCAATACTATTCCTGTATTCTGAGAAAGACTAAGCAGTCACAATGAGAGCATGAATTATACGACATTTTATTAAAAATTCTCTTTAACTTTTTCATGGAGGGAGGCGAGTTCAAAATATGCTTCAAAATTTAACTTAAACATTAACAAAATGTAATTCAATATCAGTTTTCTCCAACTCTAAAATCAAATAAAAAGCAAAGTTATATTCCTTTCAGTTTTCATGAGGTGCTAGAAATTAGGAGGAATTGGTTAGCTACAAATATAAAATATAAATACCAACCAGTGTGTTTCTGTTGACCAAGCTGTTTACAATGAAGATAATAACTAGTGAAAATGAGGTCCTCTAACATCTAACACATCATGTCTAAAGAAAAG
>KZ505777.1:131803-142919 GCA_002844005.1 Limosa lapponica baueri | reverse complement strand
GGTCTGACAGCTCAGCAGATGGTTACCTAGGACTAGCACAAACACCACCAGCCGAAGCACGACTTTGCCAACTCCCTCCCAGGCTCCGGCTGATTTTTCTTTCCTGTGCAGGCAGCAGCTTTTTCTTCTGTGTTTTTGCGGCGGTACCCTCAAATCTTTGACACTTCACTGTTACTTCTCCCTGTCAGAGTCACCACCCTGGTTTCTCTCTGCCTAGCACATGCTTGCATTTCTTGCAGGGATACTTGCTTAAAAAGACCAACACAAGTCACACCGCACTGTTTAGCACATACCACAATGTGATATGGAGAAAGATAGGGGTGTTGTAACCATCCTGCGTGCACTGAAAGAAATATCCCAGCCAGCTCCGCATCCGCACCGTGGAGGACAGCAGAGGAGTGTTCTGAGGAAGGACAGGCAGTCCCCACTGAGGAGAACGTGCTCAGCAGGATCCTCTGAGGTTCTTCCTCACAGTCACCCCTCCTGCATCTGATGGAGAATCCCGACCAACCCTATTGGGCTTGTAGGGTGTCTGGGAGGGAGCGAGGTTGCAGAGAATGGCCTCAGCTGAGGAAGTGCCTCATATCCCCATCCTCCAAGAAGTCCTGTAAAGCTGTTCTCCAGGTCCCACCCAGCACCTTATCTGTTTCCTCAGCACACTTCTCCCACTGCAGGACCCAGTCTGGTACAGTGTTGTGTTCAAGGTGAAATAGAGAAGGGTTCCTATTTGCAGGAAACCTGCAGGCACCATGGGTAGTGTCAGAGCCCTCCCTCTCTTCCTCTGGATTCAGAGGGGAGGATTTCATCTCTACAATCTCTCCTAAAAATTCTTCCTATATCTTGTATGTTCAGCTTGGAAATTTTTCTCACTCTCAGCAGCTACTGCAGACCAGTTTTGAAGATTTGCAATGTGCTTTTTGCAAGGACAAGACACCACACACTCCTTCAGCCTGCAAAGGCTGAAGTGCAGGAAGAAAGGAACCTTCATCACTCTCAGCTTGTGTTTTATTCTGAAGGTGGGAATAAACATGTCCTAAAAAAAAAAAAACCCATGAATGAGCTGTGTTGAACAGTACCATGCTTATACAAAACACCAATGTATCTGACCTGACTGGTTTGGCTTCCAAAGATCAAGAAGTTATCAAGGTCCACCAGATGGTGCAGGCAATGGAAGGAAGCAGGAGGCATCTTCACACAACCTGAGATGGCTCACTGAAGTGTTGCAATTCCTTTCCTTCATGACTGTAGGGACCATAACCTGGCAGCTCTAAGGAGAAAGAGTGTGAACTTCACTGATCTTTTGAACTTAGAGGGGATTGTAGGCACAATTCAACTGTCTATAACCACAGCTTCACTCTCTGCACAGCCTCACATCTCTACAACACACCTAAGGCCTATACGAGCACAATATAGTGTGGCAGACTGGGATGTTTTCTATTAAGGTATGTGCAAAGGAAGGTTTCCCATCCAGATCCATCCTTGGGTAGGACATGTTGGTTGTCAGGCTACAATGTTAAATTCATTTTGCACTTCTCTCTTTTTATTGTGAAATGGCTGGCAGAAGGGCTTCCAGGGCAGACAAGCAGAGGCTCTGTTTGGCCAAGAGAGCCCAGACAAGCATGACCTATGTGGTATTTTTGCAAACTTCAAAAAATTAATAGATCCCACTAATTTCAACTATTTGACACTGAATATAGGTTACACTTGTGCTTATGGTACTTGCTGAATTTGGCCCTTTTCTGCACTTTCTTTTTCCTGTGTCCGAAATAAGAGCAACGATATCAGTGCATCTCCTTCTGGAAAGCCGCTGCTGGAAGGTACCACATTAACGTGGTATTGCAATAAACAAGCACAGCTCAGCCCTGTGAGAAAGAGATCCCCACATCACTGGTGGCAGCAGGCTGTAGCAGTGGTAACTGCCACACAGATCCAAGCACAGACTTCAAAATCCTTGCCCTTCCTGCTTTTTTTCCCTTTACATCATTTTCCAAGCACAGCCTGGTGTCCTGGACCAGGCCTTGGGCCATCAATAAATTCGTTGTGTGAGTGAAGGCCCTCAAACCTCACACTGAATCCACAAAATGCCAGTACTATGCAACCCTGGAGCATCCTCCTGCTCAATCACACGATTTGGAGGACCTGCTGCACTCCATTGAGAAGCTATGGGATGCCCAGTGATTACCAGCGTGGAGCCTGAATGGTTCCTGAAGCATAGATCTGATTGCTCTGGAGTGACAACCGGGGGCTCTCCTGGCACAGAACACTGGACTGTGTTTGGACCTCACCATCTTTTTTCTCTAGCCCAGTATCTCCAACAACAGCTGCTCAAGATTAAGAAAATAACATTAGAGGCCTGGCTGACACTTCAAACTCAGTCCTCTTATGTAAAGGTATAATTGCACATATGGCCCCTATCACAGCGCTCCATGAGGCTGGGAATTATGCACCACCGTAATTCGATTCTAGGCAATGGTAGAGTAAGGACCAGCATGTCAGAAAGAGAAATCGGGGTAGATCTCGACATCAGAGAGTGCAGTCACACCAGCCAGTGAGAAATTTTAAGGGAGAGCTGTGAGGAATCTAAGTGGTCCTCATTATGATCTCAGGTTGACATAATACCTTATGAAACTCCATTTACTTCATTACAATGACTACTCATTTTTGCGAACATTCCAGAGATCAAACCTGTGTCCAGGATTTATTTTCGTAGCCAAATTGTTTTGATTAATGAATGATTCATCATCAGCTGATCAACATTAGTCAAATATTGCACTACAAAAACACTGAAAAAGCATATATTTTTATAAACCTTTATCCCACCTGATACCAAATGATTAATGTGAAATCAGACTTATGGCCAAGCTCAACCAAAAAGGTTTTCAGAGTGCTGTGATCTGTTGCCAATCTCTGTGTGCTCCCATTGAAGTACATCCCTGTGATAGTGGAGGGCTCTTGCCCTTGTACAAGTAAACAGAGAAGGGGGGCAGTATGCAGTTTGCTAAACTACATCTGAATCATGAAATTTGTGATACCTTAGAAGCCTTCCAGAAAGACTTCCAAAAAGTCTTTCATTATATATGAAATCCATCTACAATAACAATATGATTCTAGAGGTCCTGTCAGATAAATACTGGGTGTACCAGTCAGCAGCTCCTATTCCCAAATCCCTTGCACCATCAGTTCCAGCTGTGCTGTATGGATCTCACTAAAAGACTGTTCCCTTGTGCTGGAATTTCTCCTGAATTGGCCACAGTAATGTTCACAGCTGGGCTAATAAGATCTACATTTATCTCAAGGGGAGCCATACTGAAATTATTCAAGCCAAAATGGGATTGTCTCAGCTCAGATTGCCACTTGATCCCAAGTGGTTCAGTTATTCTACCAAAACCCAGCCTGCACCCCTTCCTACTGCTTCAGATTTCGGGGAGCACACAGGTGCAGCTGTGCCCTGCTGACTTTTGTACCTCCTGAATTCCCCTTTTTAGACATCCATTTCATGCCGGTCAACAACACGAGGCACTGAAAACGACTCTAAGAGTTTTGCCTAAAGGGCATACCTGCACGGCATTGTATGGTGCTACAGACAGTTCATACACCAGACGTGTTAACAGACAGTGCAGCACAGTGATTCAACCAAGCTAATCAGCTGGGCTAATTAACTCAGGCCCAGCTTTACACCAAGATCACTTCCAGTTTGCCCACTGGTAGCTCACAGCACAGCCCTGTCCTGCATGAACATGTCCTCACTTCCAAGAGGATGCCAGGCTTGAGGAGGCAGGGCCAGAAGCACGGCCTGTCTGAATGCCCTGGGGCCAATGGAGCTCATGTCTAAGGGGATCCCAGTGAACCCTCTCCACACACATGAGTACCTGTGATCTTTTCTGGGATTCAAGCTTGATGACTGAGTTCATGGGGTTGAACTTAATCTTTTAGCACTCCAGGAATGGCATGTACTTTCACCCTGGAAAGCGCTCTGAATATCCAGGGCTGAATTATTTTATGGTGTTGGGAACACATCCCAGACTCATCACTGGTGGTAAAAGCAGTCCCTCTGGTCTCATGTACTGCAATTCAATAACCCATTATTAACAGTTGGAGGCGGTGATCTAGCCCTTCTGATTTTTCACTTCTGAATGCAGCTAATTAGTTATGATAATTAGCAGAATTACAGCTCTCCATTCCCCACTTGGGAGTACAATAGTCACAATCTTATAACCACCTACTTTACTCTCCATCCTGGCTTCCTGAGAAACGGAGTCAAACACCTTGATTAGAATTTGAGTCCCATGGGGCATAAAAAGCAGAACAAAACAATAATTTAGCAAGGCAGATTGTTAACATAATTTCAGTTCTTTCTTCATTGCAGCTCTGTTACAGTGCTACATCCTAGGGCCCAGTCCTGCAGACTCTGTGGCAGTATTTGCAGGGTCTGGCTCTAAGGTGATAACCGTATTCAGTGAAAATCAAATTCCGAATCCTCACTGACCCTAGGTGAGCCACAACCAGCTCCTCTCAGAGGCAAGAAAGGACAGTAAAGCTTCTTAAAACTTGATTTTGATGTTTTTTGACTGCTGAGGTATGTCCTCTAAGATGAATGTTTTAATTTCACTTCCCAAAGTTATTAAACACAGTGTATGACAATGCCAGCCCTCTCACAGTCCTCACCACATGCCAGCTTTCATATCATGTGAAGTGGTGGATCTATAGTTCATTTTGTAGCAATCCCCACTTCCACTGCTGTTTTCTGGTTTAAAGCTCCCTTCCCACCAAAGCAGCCACAGTACTTTACCCCAAAAATCATTTCACGTTATTATACTGAAACAGAATCTACCTGGAACAACAAACCCCTTGTGTCAGCTGGGGACTGCTTTTACCGGCACCAAGGATATTCCTCAGCTTGTAAAACCCACTCTTCCAAAGCCATCGTTGTGTGTAGGCGGTGACCGAACTTTCCAGCTCCTTAACTTTACATCCCACTGGTGTCCCACATAAAACTTTGAAAAATGATGTTTAGCAGCAATGTATTCTTTGTGTCCAAAATTTCCTGTATTCTTTCCCTCTCTGAGGACATGTGAACGACAAGCAATATTTTTTGAGTCTCTGTAGTTTATTTTTGCCTGGCTCTTTTGCTCTTGCTTGATGGCAGGCTGTCCACCTCTGCTGGGACACGGTTATTTCCCCCTACAATCAATTCTAATATCATGGAGTATTCTTATAAATTGAGATAGAAAATGGGGAACAGGAGAAAATAAACATGCATGACACAGGAAAAGACAAAGTCCTGCAGCTCCTGACTTCCAGCAAACTCCTGTGAACTTACACAGAGGAAGAAGGCCTGAGGAAGAACTCAAGTCCTCGTTATGCTGTCAAAGCCTTGTAAAGAAAGCGTACATTTGCTTCCTCCAAAAGGACAGTCAGTCTCCTCTGCTGTATGACCTCTTCTGTGGAGGAGTTAAGATCATGCCCAAACTGCAATGTGTAACACCCAAGTTTGGAAGGTCCTGGAGAGCTGAGGGACACACTGAACCCACAGAGATTATCTGAAAAGTTAATACAGCTTTTTCTGGGAATTCCTAACTGCGGTCTTACCCACAGCAGGCTCCCAATGGGCGTCTTTCTGGACAGAAATTATATAGGTCATCATAGATACTCATGTGAATTTATGGAAAAAAATTTAGCTGAGGTGAGAGCACCCACTCCCAGCATCAGGGCAAGTGAAGACCCTCATGATAACGTATGGTGCCTGGGGAATGGGAAATAGACTTTGCTTAAGGACAACAGGATTTGGTCAGTGTCTCCAAGTGGTTCGGATTTGCTTAGGCTGAGAAACTCAAGCTGTAATATAAGTTTAACAATACAGTGCGCGTTCCCAGAAATGCCTGTCAAGTCATAGATACTCAGCAGTGCTTGTAGGCTTCAAATAAAAATAGCTATTCCCCAGTGACACACAGCATCTATTCCCCAGTTCTCTGAAACCCAACCGCCATAAATGGTAAACAAATGACACTGCAGATGAAGCTGCAAAATGTGTTATGTTATTTAACATCGACCATTCCATATAATTAAGGGAGCACAATTACTTAAACATGCCTGTGATGTAAACAACCGTGCAAATTGCATTTCTAACTACTTTGACTGTACCCACAACATAATTACAAGTAGCAATTTATTACTCAATGTAATAATTAGAAGTAATTAACTACTAGAAGTAATTAGGAATAGTAGTTCATTTCTTAATGCAATGAACTACTTTTGCAGCATGTGTGCGCGCACATGTATGTGCATGCGCACAAATAGCAGTGGATAATTATTTCAAAAATGTATTTATTCAGAGCTTCTGATTCTTCCTTGTATGGAAATTATCTAACGTGTGGGAAAGATTGATCATAACTCTGTACTAAGTATCTCCAGACATTACTTGTTCAAGAAGGAAGTATTCTTCAGCCAATATGTTGGGTTTTTTAATTTCTAAGGCCGAGTAGTGGATGGACAGCCTCCAGGAAAAAACTAGTAACAATAGCCAGATTGAAGATGATTTGCGTTCTTTTAGCTGTTTACAACTCTTTATGGAATGGCAGGCACAGAAGCCGCACATTGGAATAGAACCTATAGTTCATTAACACGTGATAATATTAGAAAAATTGTAAAGGATCTGTACCCTGGCATAAATGTTGTGTACTTACTAGAATTTTAGAATATTCCCTGGCCTAACTTAATACGTAAGAGGAAAATAAGAAAGCTACCCAAGGGAACTAGTGAAAATGTGTTTTACTTTTTGTAGACACTCAAAAGGGAATGGGCAAACTCTTCGTATCAAGCACCCCACCACCTACCTCCAGATGTTTGGACACCTTAGGAGCATACAGGAAGGGAGCATCAATCAGCTTTCCAGAAGGCAAAAGCAGGACCCACAGTTGTTTGCCAAGGAGACCAGATGAAAGACAAACACTCTGTCAAGAGGCAGAAACATTGCTCCAGTCCCAATCCAAGGAACAGTGAGACTGGAGAATGAACAATTGTTTGTTGTACCTATCATTGATTTAATATACTGTCTCCCTGAAAATCTTCTGGTCTCGTTAAGTAATACTTTCCAAAAAAAGTGCTTTGTCTGTTGTCCAGGATGGCCTGGGTTAAAAACATGCATTAAAAACCCCTCCTCTCTCTCCCACTTCCTTTGGCATAGGGATGATACCAGACACAGACCTGGCCTGGAAAAGCTGCCGTAATCTGCAGCCATGGGCAGGCAGTGGAGACTTCCTAGGTTCTCTACAGTCCGTTTGCAAACTAAACTACTGCCACTTCATCTGAAACACCCCCATTCTCCTTCACCAAGCTGCCGGTGAATGTTCATACCCTGGGCAGAGATTCATCAGTTGGCTTCTTTCTCCAACAAGCTTCACCCAACGATCCAAATGTTTCCAAAAGCATCCAAAGTCTCAGCTGTTCACTTGTCTGTTGACCCACATCCATTTTTCACCCAACAAATCTTCTCTTCTCACCTTTTAAACACCTTTTCTAAAGCAGATTCTCCCCCTTCATTTCTGACTGGCCAAAGCTAGCTAACATAATTGAAGATACTGCTAGAAAAAGAACAAAGCCATTCTCACTGGCCCTAGTTTCCTACAGAAAATGCACCCAAAGCAGGTGATTATGATTTCTTCCCCAGAGCTTCATAGCTTTGAAACCATGCAATATCTGTAAATTATGTTCAAAGCTATACAACCTGAAGGTGCCATAAAATGGTAAGGAAGTGTTTAACTGCAGGAATGCAGATGCTTAGAGTACCATAGCTTTAAGCCAAAGGGATCCTAGAGAGGAGAACTTACAGTCATTCTTGCTGTTAAAATCACTTTCCTCCTTATCTCTTTTGGATGCAGCATTTTTCCCAACAGTTAATTCCTAGATTTTCACCCTCAGTGCAACCTTTTTAACATGACTTGGCATTCATTCCACCACATCAATTAGTCCAGCTCAGTAAACTGTGAAGTTAGGGAACAAGCCACCAGGTAAATTATAACTGTGAAAGGCAAAAGGGAAATCCACCAAATTAAAAAGAAAAGCAAAACCAAATCACCTTTACATTTAAAATACAAATTAAAATTACTATAGCAGAACTGGAAGTCCATTTCCTGATTGCCACGTCTTCGGCTTCAGTCCGATGTTTGGGCACTTGTGATAAAACAATAATCTTGCCTGGAATTCCTGAGAGAAGAAAGAGAAGCAGTTAGAACAGACTTCTTTACCATACTCCTTTTCTTGTTTAACTATAACCATGGTCATTATTGCTGAGGAATGGTGCAGCACAAGAAAAGAGACGCCAGTGTTGTCCACTGATTTTGTTATTATCATTATTCTTGATTTCATTTTAGTTATTGTACTTTCACTGTAGTTACTGGTAACTGGAGAAAATTGACAGCTCTGCCAAAGATGCCCTGGATCAGGGAACTTCCAGTTAGAAAAAGACTGAAAGGTCATGCTGAACTGAAGCCATGGGTAACTGCTGTCACTGGAATGAAGAGCTGGAATCTGTTGCCAGAAATTAAGAGCTGGAATCTGTGTAAGTGCATTGCTCACATCCTAGTAGAACTGACAGTTTCCAAGAAGGATCATGGCACCATTATCCTCAGTGCAGTATGAACAGATATTCTTAATTCCCTACATACAGAAACCTGGAGTTTGGCTTGCTCTTGCTTTCCTCAATCTTCTATACTTGTCTCCTAAAGGAATCTCTTTCAGTCCCACGTCTTTCTGCAAAACCCCTTGCCTCCACATGTGCTTGGATGTGCTGTGGATCTGCAGTCAAACTTCTGTGCCCTTTAACCTGGAGAAGAAAGACGCATGCCAGGAGAAATAAAATCCATGTCAACCACTGGCTCTTCCCTTCAGTTCTTGCTAAAGACCTCTCAGAGGCAAAGCATGAATTTTATAGTCCCAGAGAACTAGGTGGCATTAGGCCACCTCCACACTCTGCAGACCAGGGAGTACTCCAGATACTTGAAAGTCTTCTAACATGCCATCAGCATCCCCTGAGTCTTGTCTCAGTTGTGGCAACCTGCCAGGGTTGCCTTCTGAAGAACTTTTTCCCTCTCCTAAGGTTCATCTATTCTCAACCCAGTGTTGTAAGGGAACTCTAAAAACAGTCTCAGCTAGATTTTAAGTTTTAGACCTTTTATCTGGTCTTAAAAGAGCAAGAGCCTGGTTATTTCTAGGTCTCGGGCTACAGCTGATCTAGTGAGGGGAATGGACCAGCAGTCAACCATTGTCCCCACCTGCACACCTAAATAGGAATCTGAAATATCACCAGTGGCTTCAGTTTATGTCAGTGAAGCTGTGAGTACCACAGACAGGAGTTTTCTTTATTTTCTGGAATAGTGCGGTCAAGGGAAGACGGACTTTGTCCAAAGGCTCCAGTCAGCACGAGCTGTGAAATTGTCTCTTTGTGCAGTAAGGATGACACACAACAGAATTACAACCTCTCTAAACCCCACATAGTTCACCCCACTTATTATCTTAGTGGCAAAGTGTAAGAAAGTGCAAAGGACTACTTGAGACTTACTGGTGCTGTTCAAGCAAAGAACAAGCATCATTTTTGTGTGAAAGGGCTTCCAAGCACTCAAGACACTGGATTCCCACAGCAAGTCAGAAAGAGCTGGGCAAATCTCACTTGTGCAGTTGAATACTCTCTTACAGTGCACAGGTCTTGCACTAACGCCCTGAACCCAGGTGCACTGCATGCTAACACAGCAGGCAAAATTATTTTATGATCTCTACTGGGTAAATAAGGAAACAACTGCTTGTAAAAACAGATAAGTTTCTCTCTTCACTCTCCACCTTCACTTGAGTTTTCATCTTATCAGCTAGATGGAGTTAAACAACTATATTTCTAACACATTTTTTGCCATATTTTATTTTGTTTCCTTTGCATTTTCTTTTGGAATCCTAGCCTGCATACCACTGAGAAAATTAATTTTTAAAATAATGTATACTCTGCCCACACATGCATAAAGAATATACCAGGTAAAGCAAGTGAATGCAAGTTATTTTATTTCAAAAACATATTCAAGACGTATTAAAGACTACAAAATTTTTTTGGTGTGTAGCAAAAATCTAATACAGTCTTTGATTTATTGAAATCAGGTTTTGTGTTTTGGAATAGGGCACAAAGAAAGGCTCCTCCTCACAGTTCAAACCAGCATAAATGTTCTCAGATAAGGTGGTGACATACCTCAAGGCACATTCCCCAACAGATGTAGGAGCAGCTGTCCCTGCCATGGTGGAGGTGTCAACCCAGGGTGAGTTTCAGGTGGTGGACACAGCCCTGGCAGTCCCCAGCTGCAGGTTGTGCCTGGTGCCTCTCCCAGAGGCTGGGAGAGACGGTCTTCTTTCCTGGGGAGGTAGGCTGCCACGTGGAGGAGTTATGGGAAGGAGTTAGCATCAGAGATGATGAGAGAGGTAGACAGGATCTTCTCAGAGACCTTGTGGCTTCAAGAGCCCCAAATCCCAACTGCAGTGGAGACCTAGGTAGAGTCTGGACCTAGCAGGATGGTAAGTGCAAACTTTAAGGTGGGTGAGGGCTGAAAGTAGGTGATTTCTGGCACTGAGAGGAAGGCTTCTGCTCCACCACCTGAAGGGTTGCAACTATGGAACAAGTTCATATCCCTCAAAGCTGAGGAGGAATCAGGTGTGTTTGTTTTCAAGTGAAGCATCTGGGACACCTGACCTAGAGCTGCCTAGGAGCACCAGGAGGAAGTGGTCAGCAATATTGTGGGTGAATCCCTGTCCTTGGGGACAGAAGACCCATCTGCTGATCTGACCTATCATCTGGAGAAATTTGCTGCTTGCCAGGTCCTGGATTTGAGATGTTTTGGAGACAGTGCCAAAGTTTGTCCACCCCTTTGACTATTATCCCCTGTTGTTCTTCCACAAAGACACCAATGACAGTCTAACATGACTACAGAGCTGTGGGGATGATAGAAGTATGGGGGTCCTGGTGGTGTTCTCCTTGATCCTGCCAGTGAGGGTAAATGGTGTGAGGAGCAGGGACTGATACTGCATGTCAACAACTGGTTGCAGATCTGGACCATCACCTGCATGGGAGAGATAAGATCCATCTCAC
>KZ505777.1:80036-130708 GCA_002844005.1 Limosa lapponica baueri | reverse complement strand
AACAAGATCATGAGTTTAATTAGATAAGATATTTACATTCATGTTTTATCTGAGTGATTGCAATGGGCCCTTTGCTTTTACTAATCATAAAGCATTTTATTACTGCAACTTTTAGTAATGCAATATGCAGTGATCATATTTACTGGGTGAGAAACAATTAAATGACCATTAATAGAAACCTGTCATCATAAAGGACTGCTCTTGCTTTTGCAGACACTCAGTCCTGCAAGGACCTAGGCATGGATTTCCATAGGGCTTGCACAAACCTGAACAGACATATCAAAGTGTGAGTCTGTGCGAACACTTTAATTTGAATCAGGAGCTAATTCATGCGTTGAATCTCCAGATCAGTCCCATTTCTTTGCTTTCACTCCAAGGAAGAGTTGTTACAGAGCATGTAAACTGGGTTCCTGGTGAAACTAAAGTGGAAGTTGTGCTTTACAAGTGCACCCAATGCACTCCGATCTCCTGTGGACATTCAGTCCATGGAAACAGGCTGGAGCTGGTCCAAAATAGCCTCTGCACCCTGAAGATCATATAGGGTGAACAGCAGATCTTTGGCATCCAGGGTTTCATTCTACAGATCTGTTCCTATTGCTCCGTGCGGCTTGCTAATGTAAGTATAACTTCTGTGACTGCAAGACTGAGACCTAAAATAACTTATCTCTGCAAATAGGGCATGAAAAGGAATATTTACCATGTATGTGCCATTAGATGTATATAAATGGTATGTGATTTCTGCATGCAGCAAGCGTTCTGGCTTTCCCTCTAGAAATGAGTTTTACACTTGCTGCTTACACATAAGAACACTCATTATTCAGAAGTTTTGATTTTAGGAAGTGCTTTCTCTTTGTCACACACACCCACAAACACATGCATGTTTGCATAAACACTTTCAAATATTTATGTAGGGTGACATTTAAAGAGTCATTATTGTTGTTGGCTAGATCTTCTATTTCAGTTTTTAATAGCTCCCTACACCATATACACCATGTTTATGTAATTGCTTTTCTAATAATACAATTGGTTTCTTTTCTCCTTCAAAAATGAGCAAATAGAACTCTTTTTTTTCGTCTTCTTTTGTAAATGCCAGGTTAAGATTAAAAGAGTAACAGCAGCATCACCATTCTGTAACACAATTTAGCTACATGCAAGAGAAACTCCTTCCTAATGAGGATTTTCTTCTGCCCCTTCATGCACAGAATCATTTTTTTACCAATCCACCAAGACCACTATTTTGATATTAACAAGCCTAAAACCTGTTATCTGGCTAGAAAACAATGAGGACACCAAACCCTGTACAGATTCTACAATCTCAGACATTTTTTGCATTGCACAATTTGAGTATCTCATTTCAGAATTTGGAAGGAAAGGCATCTGAAGTATTTTCATGGAAATCGTGATAAAAAGTGCCCTCGTTGTCACCCTGTTCAAACTAATTGGCATAGTGGGCTGTGTGAGTGTTTTACTCCTACTTGTACCTACTGCTGGGACCTCATTAAACTCTAGTTAAAGGTGGCTTCTGCGGGGGAAAAAAACAGCAATATTTTAAAGCATCACAGTTTTCAGTTCTGTTCCCTTTAGAAACATTGGGTACAGCACACACAATTGTTCTGTCATGGGTGTCATGTCATTGTAGCTACTCTGAAGTCACCAGTGTCACGTCCTGAATCAACCGCACCACCTTTGGCAGGATCTCGGGGCCTGCAGGAGGTTGTAGCCCACCACCACCCGTCTCCCCACCACCCAGTACAGCCTCATGACCCCAGCACATACCAGGAGACAGGCAGTGCAGCACCTCCGCCACCTCCATGTCCTGGTAGGAGCTATCAAATGTCCTGGGCACGGTGGCATCGGTCTCTCAGCTGTGTGGGCACAGCCACATCACACAAGCTGCATACGCAGAGAGCCAAAGGGACAAGCCTTCACCCAGCCCTCCTCTTACTTCCTCCATGCCCTCCATAAACTCAGAACTGATAGTTATTTTAGAGAAGAAAGGGGGTGCAGAGTTGTTGTTGCACTTTTTGTTGAAATGTTGCTATTTTTTAAATGAAAATATAACTTTTCTAGCAAATTGTTTTCATTTATATTGTCCAGGTTTGCATCAAAAATATTTTTTTGTTGAAAGCCAAAATGCCCAAAGTTCCCTGTTCTACAACAACAACAAAAGCAGGGAAAATTCTACTTTTTGTCTCAGTGATGTTGGATTTAGCTGGAAAAAACCTGCGGCAATTTTGAAAGCAGCGTTAAGCATATGCACGTAGTCTCAAACTGGCACAGTTTCTGGCTAACTCCAGTGGGATTTTCCATTAAAGGGAGAATCCAGCTAACCTGCAGGCATTTGCAGCGGATGAGGGAAATAGTCAGTCAAAAAGCAAATCAAACGTCAAGGGAGTCACTAGAGCTAAAGACATCCCCAACGCTTCACTTCACTAACACTTCTCAGAAATCACTGATCTTGTGCGTAACAGGATCTTAACCACAGGAGCCAGATAAGCTCAATATTATCATGTCAATTTATACATTAGTTAAGGACTAAGTGAGGTCTCAAGTTCTATGGAAGTTTTTCCCATTCAGCCCCTGGAAGCTTTGTACAGTTGACTGGCTTCTCCACCAGCTCTGCCCACTACAGCAAACTTTAGGATTACTTGGCAGAGACCTGTGTGAGCCTACAGCAGGAGCAAGTACCACACCTTTGGGAGAAGTCATTTATTCTGTTGGAAGCCTCATTTCTTTTGTTATCCTTTAGAAAAATTGAGAGAGCACAAAGCTCCAGTACCTCCAGCCCTGGATCATTATTTTCTTCCAACCCATGATGTTTTAATGGTACTTAGTTCTGTCCCTTCACAGGAAGGGCCGTGCAGGGATTACTTGCAATCTAAAAAATACTAGCAACACATAAATTACACACCTGGTTCCCTATGAGAAGCAGTCTGAGGAGGAAAACCTAGCAAACAAGATTTCTTCTGCATGTGTATCACCTGCCTGTGAGCTGCTTTTTATTCTTTTTATTAAGCAGGAGTGCCATTTAACAAGCTTGACTAGCAGAAAGAGCTAGAAGTTACCCATCAGTCAATGTCAAATCAATGTCCATCAGTCAATGTATTGGCTGGCACCTTCATGTTGACTGTGAAATGAGTGGATGCAAAATTGAGAGGCCTTGACTGGTTGTTAAGGACAAGTGGAAGACAGGGGGTGTTAACAGTGCATCCTGGACATAGCCCAAGTTAAGTAAGTATAAGGTACCTGGCAAATTCTCTCATGAAGTTTTAATTGGTCACAGGACATTTTGCTCATGCTTTTTTACTCTCTGTTATTCTGCTGTGTGCAATTCAGAAGAAGCTGAGCTTTGTACCAGCAGCATCAGTGTTTCAGAGAAGAATAAGAAAGGGCGTGTTGCGCCAGCCAAAGCTAAGATTTCCAGTAACCACTTTCTTAAAGAAAATGCAGTAGCTCTCACCCATCTTGACTTCTGTAAAGGACTGCCTATTAAATTTGTGAAGACAGAGGTTAGCACAAGACCCCACCCTTGCAGGTAAGGACCTAGCAAAAGTAGAAACCATTGTAGTGAAAAGAAGAACTATGATGCTGGAGGAAGACATCCCACAAAAGCGGAGTTCTTCAGGAATGGAACCATGCCACCATTTATAAAGGATGAAAAAAGGAGACATTGACAACACAAAGATGGAGGACACTGTCAGCAGGACCATACAAGGTAGAAAAATAATGCACAGGAAGATGAATTAGCAACGAGTTATAAGCTGTTGTAAAAGCAGGTGCTGCCAAAGAAGTCACGGTGGCCACAAAAAAACCAAAAGCAGTCATAGGATGCATTAGCTGAAGTAATTTCAATGGAGATTGGCAAATATTAACAGCATTGTATGAGGCATTAGAAAGATCTTATTTGGAGTAATATGTGCTGTGCTGGTAATCCAGTCTCAGGTCAATTAATTCAGACTGAAGCAGTGCAGGATGACGAGGGAATGTGAAAACTGTCTTATCAGAGAAGCCCAAGAAAGATTGGTTTAACTTCCCAGATGAAAGCCAAGATGGATAGCATTGCTTTCTACAGACATATCCCAGAAATAAGTGCCAGAAGAGCAATTTAAACCATAGGGAAAAGATGGCAGCAGAACAAAGGGGTATAAACAGGTCATGAATAAATTTAAGCTATAAATACGAAGTCTTCTAACAAAGGGAAACTAGAGATTCTGGAACAGTCTTGCCATGGGAGTAACAGCAGTAAAACATTAATTGATTTTTAAAATAGGAGGATATTTTTCTAACAAGGGAAGATATGTCATGGCTGCCCACAATAACAGAGGTCAATGGTCAGAAACTCCTGCACTCCCTTCCTGTCCTGTGTTCTCATGAATCCCCAGTAGTAATATTTATGTAATTTATACTGTGGCTGGGGAACCATCAAAAGCCTATGTTCTCTGGGCTGTGTAAACTGCTGATGAAAAATAGGAAGCCATAGTGGCTCTTCTGTGACTTCCCATTTCCCTGATACTGGTGCTAAGACCCAAAAATGTTTTTTCCTTCAAAATTCATACTTCACGTAAAAATTGTGTTGGGGAAAAATTAATAGAATCACATGATCATAAAATAATTCAGGCTGAAAGGAAACTTAGGGGTTCCTAGTCCAACCATTAGGTCAAACCAGGGTTTGCTTTGAGATCAGACCCAGTTATCAGGGCTTTATCCAGTCGGGTCTTGAAAACCTCCAAGCACAGAGGCTGCACAACATCTCTGGACAACCTGCTTCACTGCTTGACTGCCCTCATAGGGAAAAAGTTTCTCCCTTATAATCAGTGTGAAACTCTTCTGATTTAGCTTATGCCTGTTGTCTCTCATCCTTCCACCATGCATTGCTGTGAAGAGCCTGGCTCCATCTTCTCAGCAACCTCCCCATAGGTACCAAGGGACTTCTGCTAGGTCCCAACAAAGCCTTCACTTCTTTAGGGTGAACAAGACCAGCTCCCTCAGCTTGTTCTCATACGGCATGTGCTCCAATTCCTGACCATCTTGATGCCCCTTTGTACTGGGTCTGGCTGAGGTGGAGTTAATTTTCCCCATAGCAGCCCTCATAGTGCTGTGCTTTGTCTTGGTAGCTAGAAAGGTGTTGAGAGCACACCAGTGTTTTGGCTGCTGCTGAGCAGTGCTCCCACGACATCAAGGCTGTCTCTCCAATTCCCCCAAACCCCCAAAGGCCATAGGCCATGGGCGGGCAAGATCTTGGGAGGGGACATAGCCAGGACAGCTGACCCAAACTGACCAAAGGGATATTCCATGCCATTTGACATGTGTTCAGCAGTAAAGGCTAGCAGAAAGGAGGAGGAAGGGGGGGGTCATTCATTATTTATGATGTTTCTCTTCTGGAGCAACCACAACATGTACTGAAGCCCTACTTTCTGGGAAGTGGCTGGACATCTGTTGATGGGAAGTAGAGAATAAATCTTTTATTTTCCTTTGCTTCCACACATGACCTTCGCTTTTGTTTTATTAAACTGCCTTTATTTTGACCCAAAAGTCTTTTTCATCTTATTTTCTCCTCTCTGCCCCTGTCCTGCTGAGGAGGGGAGTGATAGAGCAGCTGAGTGGGCACCATGCGACCAGCCAAGGTCGACCCACCACACCCTTTTTCTCCTATTTTGTTATTATAAGGTCTCAAGAACAACATGGAAATAAAAGCCACTTCCTAGACATACTTTTATGCACAAAACCAAGAGGAGAAACTCTAAACTGCATTTTTACACCATCCATCTCTCATGCACAAAAAAGGAAAGGACCTGCTGCATGTCCTGTCCTTCCAAGGATTGCCCTGTAACTCATATGCCTAGTATTTAAGCAGACTTCCTCAAAATCCAGATTTCAACATTGCCCTGCATTACAAGAAAGGCTAATTAATTGTGGTTGCACAGCTCTGATCACTTGTGTTTTCCTCCAAAACAAGCAACAAGCACACAATTGCAACTGAAGGCTTTGAGTAGAGAATGAAGCTGAGGACACAAACATGGGACTTGGAGGAGACAAACATTTTAAGCATTCCTCAGTTAAGGCCCTAATGACCCAATTTTGTTTCCCTTGAAAATAAAAACTCCAGCACTGAATTCAAGAGAAAATAATATCACATTTGTAGATTAGCTGAACCCAGCAATCACGTGGTTATGGGTGCCACTGCCTTTGGGATGAAGACACAAACTACCAAGGCTTTAAAAGTATATAATACGGAACCTGCAAGCTAAAACACACAGGTTTTCCTTACTTCTGAAATAAAACCCGATGAATCTCTACATTCACAATACATAAGACAGGAGAAGAAACAAAGGACTAAAAACATCCCATGTCACAGCCAGTGCTGACTACTCCTTGCTGCTTCACTTCTGTTCGTTTGGGTTCAGCAGCTTTTTCTGATTTAAATATTTCAGCTGTTCCTTTTCTGTTGCCTGTTACAGCTACAAAAACACTGCAAGCCTTGAAGCACGGTGCGAAACATTAGAGCTAGTTTACGGGGACGGCGAGTGGCAACTTGGAATCCAGAAGTGAGACCAGCTCAAGCTGTTCCTGTTCGCCCCTCTCCGAAGGCTACAGCTGCTGCTGCCGGGGAGAGCGGGGCTTCGGTGAACATTACAGCTGCAGCGCAGATATTGCCATCTGCACAGCCACAGGTGGCTGCACGATTATACAGCATTATACGGAGCCATCTACCCACCACCTCCTTCCCTAATGTGCATCTGTTCACTGCTACAATTAACTAGAAACAAATCTGTTTCTTTGCTAAATACGTCAGTTTACTTGCACCCATCCCATCATGCAAATACCTTAGGATATTACTGATGGATATATAAGCCTCACAAATCTTGAATTACAGACCAGTATTACTTCAGCACCAACCTTGCTTCTAAAGGTTGAAATCTAGGAAGGATTACTAATATTTAGCCAACATGCAAAATGATCCTCAGCAGGGTTTTTCCTTCCCCAAGTTCAACACAGTCACTTTCACTAGTTGTTTCTCAAGTTTCCTAAGATGTTAGACTCAGGAGACAAGGAAGAGACATATAACCCAAGTCCCTCTGTAGCAGCAAAATTTTCTGTCTTTCAAACATTCGTGACATCTGACCCCACTTCAGATTATAAGAAGAACAGATGAAAGCCAGAGAGTGAAAACAAACCTTTCTGTTTATCCTGCTTTTTTTCTGCTCAGTCTCCTTCAAAGCATAAAAAATGAAATTAACATACAGGATGCTAGAGTCATTAGAAATCACAAATTGTCTTGGCATGGCATTGTATTCGAAGGAATAGAATTGATTATCAGGATTAAAGCACCAGTGCTCTCAAGTAAGTCATGTTCTGCGTTCAGTGATTTAGTATGAGCTATGCTTTCAGACAAGATAAATGAAAAAAAAATAGTGCAATATAGTCATATAACAGAGGATGCTACAGACAGGCTGGAGGCTGCAGAGCTACAGGAGCATTGTGTGGGAAAGGACATGATATTGTATTAATTTAGTTTTAGGAAATATCAAGATAACTGAAATGTTACTCGCTTCAGTGAGGTTCTGGCAAAAACACCCGAAAAACCCACAGACCAGTGGTGAGTACATCAATGTGGAGGTTCAGAAAACTAAGTGTGATTCCATCCATCATTCTCCCCTGCCCGCTCCTAAGTGCCCTTGGTCTTGTTCTCCTCTCTGTAGCTGCCTTTACTGCACTTCTTGTAGACACAGACAGAGGAGTGAATGGGGCACCAGGCTCAGCCATGACCTTTTCCTCTGCCTTGTCAATGGAACATCTCAGCTTCTCCTCTCCCTGAGGACCCACGCCTGAGCGTTATGCAATTGTACTTACCTTACACAGAGGGGAAGCTTATAAGAATATATACAAGAACACATAAGCGTGCAAAAACCTGAGACAGATAGGTAAAATATAAGAACCCAGCAAGCTCCATTTCCTTGGTCTGCAATGTCAAGAAGTGGATTTCCTCACAGAGGTGTGGAGGAAGTTAGGAAGCTCTCAGCACCAGGCTGTGCTTTTGCAACATGTCCCTCAAACTGTACAAAGCCATCCAAGGAGTTCTGAGGAGAAGGCTGAGATCTCTACTGCTGCAGAAAAGGAAAGACTTTGCATATGAGCTCTCTCTGCACGTGGGTCTCATAAGCATGATCAAACACCTCCTTTGATACAGGAGGACCAAGTGCCTGAAGACATTTGCTGTTGTTTTTTGATATAAACTGTTGCTCAAAAAGCTTGTTTACTGCATAGTTAAGCTGTAATCAAATGAACACTGCTAGAGAGAGAAAGGCAACTTTAAAGATAATGTGTTCAAATATTTACCATTACATTAGATAAAGCTCCCACCAATAATGCAATACTCTTCTGCTTCTTTTACAGTCCTCAGTAGTCTACAGTATAACTGTGGCATCCAACTGTGTTGAGAATCTTTTACGAGACCTCAGAGGTGAAAACTCAGATAATAAAGCAAAGATCCCACCTTGTACTCAGCTGCTAAAACAAAGTCTAAACCCAAAGCTGTTACTAGCAGTGAAAAAAATTCTTCCAGGCTCTGGGACAAATTGGAAGACAGTAGTGTCTTTCATGGTGTGTTATTTAACTATGAAAGTTCTGCAGATCTCTCATTCCTCTGCCCCATAAAAGCCACATCATCTTCGTCAGTGAGCCTGCAGATGAGAAGTGACAAAGGTGAAGGAGGAGGCAAAGCTGCAGTTAGCATCTGCCAGCACGAAACCATCCCTCGCAAACTGGAAATGTGGAAACCATGGGAGGTGAGTACTCCCAACGGAGGAGGTGGTGCATGTCTTTTCTTTTTTCCTCTTAGAAGCAGCATGCAGTATTGTGTGAACTACATCAGAAACAAGACTTGTCACCATTACAGCTTCTTCCAGGGCAATTAGTAGCCCTGGGAGTGTCATTCGGCAAGCAGCATGAAAGCCAGAAATATGAGAACAAGATAGTCCCAACCTCAAAAGCATGCTGTGCTTATTGCAGCAATGTGCTCCCCCAAAAAACACTGTCTGCCCGCATTTACTGGTTAGTCCTGGTGAGTCCAAGGGGACTTAAACACAGGGTTAGAAGTATGGAGCGCTCCCAAGTCAATACCTGAACTGATTGGATTAATGAACCAATGAAAAGCTTAAATAACAGAGCAGGAATCCATTCTCAGTTTTCCCACAACAATGGGAGACAAATAGCAACAATAAAAAATTATGTCTGGGAAAAGAACCAGACAGAGCAGGACTTGGCAAAAGATCTAAATAATGCATATTACTGACTGAGAGAATTTATCTTTATTCCTGATAGAGAGGGAAGGGAAGAAAACAAGGCCAGGTGTGTGCAGAATGAGCTGATCGAGCAATACAGGACAGACCCACGTCTTCTGCAGTGTCCGATGAAGGTTACATGGACACAGACTGAGTTTGGACAATAGGCATCTCTTCACCTGAAACAAGTTTGTAAACTGCTTGACACTTGCTGCGATCTGCTGCATTTGAAGGGAGACATTTTAATCCCTTTTTCCCTGTAGCTTTTCACTAATACCTCTGCTGTCCATGTTGGGAAGGAAGCAAGGGATTCTGTCAAAGAACTGAGGAATAACTACTTTTTTTTGCACAGAAAAGAACAGAAGCAGGATATGCAGAGATTAACAAGCTCCTTAGAACTCCTGGGAAAAAATGAACAGCCTGGCCCTGGTGCAGAAACAGAGACACCCTGTAAGCCCTGTTCTCTGCCTAGAAAAATGGATGAATACCAGGAGCAAGGAGTGCTCAACACCTTGCAAGAAGAAAGAGCCACCTCCCTCTACCACTGCTCAGGTGCCTGAAAACAAAAAAACATATAGCAATTTTCTCTTTTTCCCCTGACACCTTCCTGAAATTTGTTTATTTTACAGCCCCAACTGAGCTCAATTCTGCACTGAAGCTGGAATTGCAGTTTGAACAAGGGCAGGGAAAGAAAAGAGTTGGGAGCTTTCATGATGCTCATCATGAACATCAGATTGGATTTCCTTGGAGCAAGCTCCACCACATATAAGATGTTCCTTTTCTTAGTTTCTCCAGCATGCACTGTCACTTGAGCGACAAAGACACCATACGGTGTATTACCCCATGCCATTCTGCTGGTGGCAAACTTACCCTGGAATTTCATTCCGAACGCTAAAATAGTGGCTTTTCTCTGGAGACTGAGTGATTCCCTGTTTCACACCCTAT
Source organism: Limosa lapponica baueri (assembly GCA_002844005.1). Taxonomy (NCBI): domain Eukaryota; kingdom Metazoa; phylum Chordata; class Aves; order Charadriiformes; family Scolopacidae; genus Limosa; species Limosa lapponica. Next base: position 120,482 of record KZ505777.1, on the reverse strand, counting down.
GCCTCCTCCTTCTGCTGATGTTTTCCTGAACTACGAAAACACATACAGTGATACCATGTGTACAAAGTAATTCCTCTGGCAATTTACTAGCAGCCAGTCTATGACTATTCAGCTAGGCATTGCCTTTGCTTAACTCTTACAACTTCCAGTGTCTTAGAGCCTGCTGGGATCCACCTTCCTGGGTGAAATTAGTCTCTGGCAATCAATAAAGCTCACAGGGTGCTGGGCCTCCAAGAGAGGGGAGATGAGCCCACCAGATGTCTTCACTCATTTGGGGTTGGCTGTGATCGCTCCGGGAGTGCCGCCAGACCAGTGAGCAAGTGATACAACCAGCAGAGGGTAAAACAAGTCTGCCCACGTGCTGATTGTGGCCATTTGAAGTCCTTCCCATGGGCCACCTGGGGATTCCTTTAAAACCAGGTATGAGATGCTGTCTAATCAGGATCCCCAGTGTCACATGAGAAGTTGTAAAACAAATTGCTGAGCCAAAGAGAACATGGATCTTCCTTACTGTTTCCTAGGGCAGTTCCTCTTCCTAGCACCTCAAAAAAACCTCGTCTTTCATGCATCAGCAAGTTTTACCAACACCACAGCTGTTGGACTGCCGTTTGCTTTAAACTGGGCATCAGAAGCAGACTGGGTTGACAGCATCATCTCAGTGCCTCCTGTTTTCCAGGCCATTTTGCCAAGGGTGGGCCATGCTAGCACCCCACACCATGGCACCGGTCTGAGTGAGTGAAGCCAGCTAGAACCAGCTCTGGCTCATGCATGTTCCTGAAGGACTGGAAAATATCTCCTCACCTGCAAAGTGACAAAACATGAGTTTGCACAGATGCTCAGTCGGAGCCCTGAAATTTCTAAGTAAATGCTTTTCTTGTTTATAATATTCCTTCAGAAGCAGTACAAATAAATGTTCAAGGATGAGTCGAACTCCATCCTCTCCTCAGATTCCTCTTGACACTTGCCCTGAACTGGATTTTATGTGTTATACATAATTGGGGGGGGGGGGGAAAGCTATCAAGCAGAAAAATCTTTTTGGGACCAAATTCTGCTTTGATTTTTTTGTCTGTGAGTGAAGCCATTCACTTCTGTGAAACACTGACAACATTCAGTTTTCACCAGCTCATGAGCAGATTTAAATCCTCATAAACTGAAGAAGAGTTTGAAAAACAATGCTACTTACCAGTGTGTTAATGAAGGGTGTCTCACATTAACACAGAGCTCTGGTTTGTGTTTAAATTATTAACCAAGTGTGAACTGAAAGTAACTGCAATGAAGCTGCGTCACAGCCATGAGGTTTAGGTAATCTGTCCTGTGTTCCTCAGTAGAAGACTGTCCAAGTGGAGGCTTAGTGGCTGCCACAAAAGATGGGCTTGAAACAGGTATGAGTGGCTGACAAGCCACGGCCTGTGAAATGCAAGGGGTCATGTGAGATAATCAGAAAGGACTCTAGCATGGAAATGTATTAATTTGTGATAACATTGCTCTCAGATTAGCCACAAGCCCCATCAGGTCATAGGATATGCTGGGTAAACTTGACAAGTAATCAGAATATATGATTATTGGATAAGATTCACTGTTGTTAGAAATTAACCAAATATGTTCATACACAGTAATTGAAGACTTGGCTTTACGACACTAGATAATTAAAGCATTATTCATTTATCCTTTATGGCCAGTTTATTACAGTTTATTTTTCAAATGCTTCAAGCTATTAAATATGAGGAGGAATTAATAATAAAAAAAGAACTAAAGCAGTAAGATAACTCTACTGAGCCAAGTCTCATATACGTAATTAATGTTCATTTCATTGCCAGGGGCCAAACGTTGCTTGTTTCACTGACATGAATAGCCCCATTGATTATAGTGCAAGTACATCAATAAAGTAGGGCCAAGCCTCCAACGAGATCATGTGGTATCCCAAGCTTGAACAATACTGTTCTAATATTAATGGAAGATAAATTCTCAGGGAATGAAAAATACGAATGTGACCCTGTTACTTTATAAAACTAAAAAATTAAACATGGTCCATTATTTTGAGTGTGGGGACATTAAAGCAACAGCCATTACTAGAAAACTTTACAAAAATTTCTTAAGGAGTTTGTTAAAACCACCTGAAACATAAAGTATTCACTGATAATTCTCGTTTTTCTTTGGCGGAAGCGAAGCCTTGTAAAGTAAGACCACTCCTGAAAGCTTTTAAATGATACTAAAGATGGTAACCAGAGTCCTTTTTGGGGGAGAACGGTAAAGGTCTGGAGTTGTTGTTGCTCTTGTTACAGTCTGATCCAGTTTCCTTGCAGATAAAACAAGGCAAACTACATAAAAGCAGAGAAAAAAAAAAGAAAGAAAAAAAAAAGAAAAGATGAATGTTGTATCTGTCTCAGATAATGGCTCTTTCTTGTAGCTCACTTTTTTTTAGTAAGTTTGAGCAGAGTACTCAGCTTTACAGGCCAATCTGAGACTTGGCAGAATTGTTGCAGTATCAGACTCGATAAAGTGTTGTTTGTCCATACTCAGAGTGATGGTCCTGGCTGGCAGATTGAGGATTAAAAACAAAAATAGAGGGAATAAGCAGAGGAGATGAAAAAACACAAGCAAGAAGGTGACAAGTGGAATTTCAAATCCTGTATTCTGGATGATATATGTTAACAGGAGTTTAAAGTCTGTGAACACAACATATAAGGCTCAGAGCATCCTGTGAATAGCAAGGCTGTGTAATCCCCAACCATCAGGCAGAAATTTCCCAAGGGAACATATTAACTCTGTACTGAAAAGGAGAACTGAAATCCAATCAACTGTCCAGGGTCACACCACAGAGATATTCTTCTTCTCTAAATTAAGTGAAGAGTATGAGATTATGAGTTACTCCATCCATCTGTAACTTGCAACACCCTGTATTTCAAACCATGTTTCCCAGAGCAGTGGAAAGCTAGCCTGAAGGACAATCTATGTATCTTATGGAACCATTCTAAAAAATTTAATAATTACCTTTTCCTAAGGGTATTCTCTGAAGGTGTAAATAGCAGTGACTGAAAGAAACTGTAAAGTGTTCAGACTTGCAGGCACCTTCCAGAAATATCATAGGTTGTGTTAAGATTATGTCTGATTAAGAAAAAAATCTTTTTGTGTTCATTTCCTGGTTTTCATAGTAGAATCCAAACACACTGTTCAAAGAGGCAGTCCTCATACTTGAAGAGGGATACAGAAAAACAGGAGTCTTACACATGTCCTGCAGGTAGGAGAACTGAGGAAATCTTAGTTTTCAGTGCTGTTTTTTTATTCCTTGACACCTAAATTATCTGACTAAAATCAACCTGGTTTCAGAAATTCTGAGATCTGATCATTATCCCTACATTTCAGTGGTAGCTTTCCAAGATGAAGACCTGATTTAAAAAAGAAAAATCAAAGCCTATTTGTGTAGTGTCTGGACATGGTGTGGCCGCTCTCAACGTCAGGAGCAGGGCTCAGCCAGCTCCTTAATAGCCAGAGCTTTGCACTGTTAGTCAAAGATTCATATTTATGCTGAACTCCATAACCATATCCCCAGAATGCTTGGCGGTATGCTGAGTTAGAATGAAAATAGATGCTTTTCCTGCTGAGTACAGAAGTAAATCAAAAAGAAGCAATAAAATGAAAGCTTTATTGCTGTCTAGCAAAGCTATTTCGTATTAAGAATTTAGTATATAAAACTGTAGTCATGTTGTGCAAAATGTTTGGTATACTTTGATAAGAAGCCAGTGGTAATGGCTTTCTTAAACAATTTAATTTATTTTATACTGATTGCAAGACCTAACAAAAACACAAATTCTTGGCTTTGCATGCATAAAAGAAAACATAATGAAAAGCTGCAAAAGGCCCTGTGAGTTTGCCAGTGTCTGAGCATGCACAAAGAATTCAGCAACGGCAAAGAGTCTGAGCAGAATGAGGGAAAGGATGAGTAGCTATAAGCAAGCAGAGTATGGATACCAATAACATTGAAACTTGGCTACACTTTGTATGTGCACAGGTGCAACTGTCATCTGCAGTACTCCTTCAAGACATTTAAGAAAGAGTTTTGCCTTGCTGATGAGTTCTATTCTTTCTATCATGATAAACAACAAGCTAATGAACTTATAGTGATGAGTCTATCTGATCTCCTGACCTTTTCCAAAAGACAATAAACCACAAGTGTCAGGCAAAGAGCCCAAAGGATGCCATCTCAGTACTTGATTTTATTACACTGTCACCAGACAATAACTACTAAAAGACGAAGCAGGAGGGAATTCTTGCCTCAGAGGGCTTATATCCCAAGGGCTCACTTTTACAAAAATTCATGTAAAATAATTTGTTGTTGTTTTGTTGTTTTTTTTTTTAAATAGCACCATTGGCTTGCATGAACAGAACCTGATGTCAGGTATTTGGGGAGAGTTTTCCACCTCAGATGTCACTCTCTCCCTCCATCAAATAACTTTGTCACAAACACAGAGGTTGCTGTATCCAACTGCAGATCAAAGGGTGCAGGCGACCTGTCACCTAAACCCCAGCTCTGGGATTTCTACCTTTCTATGCACATTTTTAAAAAAAACACTGCTGAGATTTTCTCAGTAGGTCTGGTTTACTTATTATTTGTACAGTCATAAATCAGAAGTAACAGCATGGAAGACACAGAGGAACCAATGAACACAGGAGGGAGTGGGATCACACCTTAATTTAGCATCAGTCTATGATGATCAGGCTTCCTTCAGGACTGTACATTTTATTTGTTATATTTATCTCTGTCATTTTGGCATCAGAAAACACAACAGTTTTTTAGAAGGGCAGAGAATAATCTGAAGTAGGGGACTTTCTTCTTCATGATTTGAGGGATATAGCATTTAGAAAAGCACCCTATTCCTTAGGCTCATAAACACAACACCCAGAGCAGTTTAGGAACATGAAACACCCTGTTGTAGATCTGTCCTTCACTCTGACAGGGCGCAGACACTCAGATCTGATGCCTAGCAGTAAATGCCCCAGGCCCCTCATGAACTCATGGACTAAACCACCTAAGCTCTGATGTCATGATGTTTTCAGAGATTTAACTCAAGCCTATACTCCAGACAACAGCCTTGCCTGATTCTCCCACAGGCCCAGTCTCCCAGTTACCTTCAAAGTAGACCTACCTTTTGGAAACATGTACCACAGAAAGCCTACTCTGTTTTCCCTAATAGCTTAGAGCTCTGAACTATAGCAATGAGAGACTTGTAAACAAGTCTCTGTTACGCCCAGGTTGGAACAAAACATTGGACCCAAAGGAGTCTCTCATCACTAGTCTATTAAGCATTCCCAGGCAAGGATTTCTAAAGCTCTGCTGAAGCTATTACACTTCACCAGAAAATTATTCTCTGGGCCAGAGAGGAAGGAAAAGTAAATGGCTGGGAAAGGATGATTCAAGACCATGCTCCAAGGGATAATGAATTCTTTACAAGAAGCAAAATAGCTTCAGCAAGCACGGTTTGTCATGAAAGCTTCAGTAGCATTCCTCCACCATCAGCAGCAAGAGCCAGGGTTGAGTTTCTGAGAACAGTTTCAAACCTGAGTCTCATCAGGCCTGTACAACCAAACTTAACTGTCCACCCTCCAAAGATCTTGGGTTATTAGTTTCCGGTAGCTTTAGATGTAAAGATTAATCCAATAACAGCTACTAAATCAGGCTAAAGAAGATGACAGAGGAGACAAACAAAGGGGACAGCTGACGAGAAAGCCTGACGGGGCCATAGCTGGGTGGTTCTGGATATCCTCTATGGGACTGTGGATGTCTTGGGGTGTTAAAGGCCAATTTGTAGCTGCAGGAGCCTTGAGGCTTTCAACAATGCAAAGCACTCAATTTAGGTACTCAAAGTGGCATTTAAGCTTATAACCCTATTTGTGATTCTAAGCTGAAGAAATTTCTCCTCTGATCCTGTAGCTTTTGCACCTCCCAGGCCTTTTTCCTTTATTTCCCAACCAGAAGTGACCTGATAGAACCAATGGACTAAATATCTGACACTACAGGCCTATTCCAAATGAAAATCACTTTATGAATTCAGAATATGCTCATTTGGATGACTTATTGGACTATACCTAGACCTCATTTGATTGTTAAATGCTGATGAAAATCATTGCAGTATTCATTTAGAAACAGAATTTTTATAGCAGTTAAAGAGTGTTTTTAATCACTGGACTAAATGGGTTGATCTTTTCTCCAACAGTTCAGCTACCAATTCAACAGAGGCAAGAAACAGCCTAAAGTGAGTCAATGGCTCCCCTTAGCACAACAGATGGGGACATGGCTCTGCGTGTCAGAACATCCAAGCTCTGCTTCTCCTCAAGCAGAAGCTTATCCAGAAATTGTTAAATCTGTGCACAAAACTGCCAAAGATCTTCCACTCTCTCTCCCTGTCTTTCTCTCTCCCACGGGTGTGGGGTTAGCAGCATAGTTGCACGGTGACTTCTGCTTCCACCCTCCATGGAGAAAAATCTTTCCCGTCTAGGGAAGAAGTCGTATCAGCTGCATAGCCTGATATCTCCTAGCCTACACCCCAGACACTAAAAGAAAGGGCAACAGCTGCAGGTCTAATTAATTGGCTGACAACGTTCCTATTTCTCTCTAAAAAAAATGTGAACAGCAAAACTGCTTTAAATACAACTTCAGAGCAGAAATCCTTCAAGTTCACTGTAGAGACATTTCAATCACAATTCAGCAAGGCTTGGGAGGGAGACCAAATCCTAGATATAGGCATGAACTCTTTGGGGTCAACAGGCCTTTAAGGACTCCAGGCTGCAGTGCTCACTGCATTGGGATCTATAATGGCTGAGTACAGTCCATGCCTATAGGCGTTGTTCATTTCCCCTTAATGAAGGGTCTGAGCTCTAAGCAGGAAGTTAGGATGCAGTAGGCAACAAATAGACTAAGGTCGTGCTGCAAAGAAGAGACCTGAGGAAGTGTGATAATTTTTACTTTAAAATAAGCAACTTAGACCTTACTGCTCTTCTAGGAATACCTGCACTTCAGGGACTGCCCCAAGCACCACTCGGAGGTGCTCAGACTTCTAGCACAGGCTACAGAGGGAGTTAAGCACTACTACAAGGAAGTACAGTCCTTGTATGCTGAGCAGAGAGACAACTCAGTGCACCTCAGAGACAACACCAGGTACAAGGTGCATCAGGTCTCATTCTCAAGCATTCCCATGCTTCAGCCCCCACCAAAGCTGGCAGTAAGTGCCTAGCACTTGCTCATGGAAGTAGTTTTCTTTCCTAAGACCCTACCACCAATGGTGGTGCAAGTGGGCATTATTTTGCTACAACCCATCATGTAGGATCACTTGCCCAGCTAGCAGACCAGGGCTTATTTCCTTGTTGCTGTGCCTCTTCTGAAGAAGCTCTTATTTGCATGGCAGGCACAAAAATGATTCATTAGGCCACTCAGAGAGAGCAAGAGACAACATGTGTTTCGCACAGCCAGAGCTGTTACTTTCTGGAGTGAACCTGGCTTTAGATCCTCGCTCTGAGGACAGTACGTTCAATGATCTCTGGATAAAATATAAGAACAGCCTCCGTGCCTCCGTAGCAGAGACTGGAATCAAAAAAACCCCATTCCTGTTAATCACCTCCAACCATTTAAATTCATGTTGTCATGTTTCTTGTACCTTGGCCAGATTCATCATCTGGGCACCTCAATCAGTTCCCCGTAACTGTGTGGCTTAGGCACTGTCCTCACTCCTGGGAAATGTGGATTTGAATTCCCTCAGGGGGTTACCCGGCAGATAAAAGAGTGCTCTGACTTCTCTGCTAGCAAACAAAAGCAGAAGTGGTGCTAATCCCACTATATGACCCTCTGTGTTCTGTGAGGGGCCATTTCTGAGAACGTACTTTCTGAGTGAAGTCCTCCAGCTAACACTGAGAAATAAGAAAACAGTTTATGGCTTTCCATGGCACTAAGATGGGAGATGAGCAATGAATTCTTCAGTTCTGACAAGACCAAGACATTCCTGGACAAGATCTATCTAACTTTTAGTTGGGTGGTTGGATGGATGGACGGATAGATAGATAGATAGATAGATAGATAGATAGATAGATAGATAGATAGATAGATTGATCAACTGATCAATCAATCATAAGGATGGAGCCTATCAAGTTAGGCAGCAGATGAAATTTTGAGGAAGACCTTTTCAGATGAAGGCCCTCTAGCTCCATCCCACTCCATGGCATTGGGGTAGCTTGGTTGTCTAGTATGACAGCAGGAATTTGGGAGAGTGAAAAAAGGTAAGCAAGGTATATCCTGGTCATACTTCAAACAAGTTGCCTGATGACTGGACAAACCTTCCTCCTGTTGAGGCAGATCCAAACACATAATCTTCTGTTCTCTATTTTCCATGCATAAATAGAAGATGTTGGAGGGAGGAAGCAACCTTCAGAGGGTTAGATTATTTTTGACTTTACTATAGTCCTGGTAATAAATAACTCAGTGGCCACTGGGTTGACAAACTGCAGCTCCCCAGGCATTCTTGGAACTGTTGAGGTGACAAATCTGGTAGAGTCTTCAATCCACTTCAAAAACCAAAAAAAAAAGCATTTCTTTTGCCCTGGTTTATTCTGTCATCAGAGGACAATAACAAATGCTACAGTACATAGTCTGCATTCAGGCTAAACAGCAAAAAAAGCAGCTGTCCTAGTTTTAAAGACAATGATTTGCTGTTCTAATTCTTTATTTTATCTCCTCCTCTTTATTAATCTATAGCAAAGTAGGGGCCATCTCCTCTGCCTTCTTTATCTATGCAGAAAAAGAGAGCGAGTTGAGGAGGCAACGCATCTCACCTTGTTCCTTAAAACCAAAACAGCGTTCATTTCTTCCTAAAACAAAGTAGGGGCTACATCTTCCCATTAGGGCACTATCACTGCTGTTGTGCTTTTCTTCAAAGTCATACTGTCCACCTCTTCAGAGAAATCTTCCAAACACTTCTCTGCTCTCCCTCTTTCTAACTTCAAGCTACAAGGAACTAGCTGAGTTTAAGAACAACGGCTGGTTAATTTTTTTGCCTGTGGCCCTTAGCAGTTCATGTGAAGTTGAGTTCCCACTGTTAAAAGAACCTTAATTGCCAGCCTACATTGGCAGTCTCATTGTGGTCCCACCACAGCAGGTACTGGACTAATTACTACAGACCTTCACATAGGATTTGAGTCAGTTTATTTTTTTTAAGGCATCTTTGTGTTGCTGCAAATCTTCAAATTACAAATAGGAAAAACACAATTCCACCCTCCACATTCAGTCTGAAATTTCTGACTTATCTACAGATTATTTCACTAAAGGCCAAATTCCATGCTGGGTGAGTCTGTTTCTCTTTCCAGTTTACTTGCATAAATCCCAGATCATATGAGTTCAGTTCAGGTTGTCTTTGTGTTAGAGGCTGGCATTAATTCCATTTTCTCCAAGTTTGTACAAAACTGAAAGACGAGTTTGGCCTGTGGGAGCTCCCATGCAGCACTGCATGAGCACATGCTTTGCGGGGATGGACTGAAAACATATTTCCAGTGACAACCCTGCCAGAACTTTCAGAAGATAATGCTAAAAAGGTTCAGTTCTCTTTTCAACCCCACCCCAATGCTTCTTGAAAGAGACTACATAGTCCTCCGAAAACATCACCCAGTTTGTTGTTATTCTTAAGATGCATATTTAAATGTCAAGGCATGCAACAGGGCTTTAGGACTTCTGTTGTTATTTCTCCATTTTTCAAATTTTCCATGATCACTTCCTACATAGTTCATCTGTAAAAGGTGCAAGGTGCTGAATTCCTTGTTTGCAGTCATTAGGAAGTCAAAAGCCACCACCAAAAGGGTTAGCTGGGCTACCAGCAAAGAGCAGGATATTGGTCCTGGTAGTAGACATTCTCTGGTATAAATAGCACTTCTTTCTTGCTCACACAGATGCTAAAAAGTCCAGTGGAGGTAAGGCCAACTTTCTCACAAACGCATATTTAACAGGGCCAATTTCAATAAAAACAATCATGTTGCAAAGGTAGAACTCAGAGCAGAAATAAAAAACAATCTCTGCCTTTTATTAAATGTTGATTGTTAACAGTTGAGACCAAGGCCCTCACATTTCCTGCCTCTTGTTGCCTGTGGACCCTGCATCACTCCAGATACACATTTGTCTCAACAGTGCCATTCAGGCTTGGGGATCTAATTTTGCTCATGCCATAAGGATTATTGCAGAAAGAAAAAACCTCACTTGTATCTGGTGCTACATGTGAAATAAGTCTTCAGCTCCGTCATTGAAGACTTAAACATTTCATCTATATTTTTCATTTCTGCTGGTTCTGGGGGATTTTCACTGGAAAAAAAAAAAGTCATCCATATTTCAATGTATTTCTTTTTTTTAAGGAACCTTCATACAGGAACAACTTAAAGGATCTTCAAATTTTTCCAGCCCTATGAGTAAAAGAAGATTGGGCCAAAAGAAGCAGAACTTGGAGCAGAGAGGTATAAGCCATCCTCAAAGCAGCTGCTCCGGGACAGAAACAAAAAGAAAGACTCTTGTGGCATTTGAGAGAGTGTAGCACCAGCGAGTCTCCACAGGTCGTTATTCTACCACTTTATCACCATTGTATTTAATGGGTTAAATCCAAAACTCTGGAGGAATCTGAATTATGTAGCTTAGGCTTCCATGCTGAAGAATCAGAAGAAGGTTTTTTTAAAAATAAAAGACCTATTCAAATAGAAAACTCACGCCCGGTTGCAAAAAATGCCTTTAAGATCATTGCTATAAAGGAATTGATGCAAAATACCTAGATAGATGCTGAAATGCCAGACTCATTTCATCTGCTGCTGTCATTGGGCTAATTATAGTGGTTTCTGAACCTCTGTAGTTAAGCAAGTGATAGCGTTTCCATTGTAAACCAAATTTTTAGAGCTCATCCATGAAAAAAGCCTTGTACTGGGCTAAAACTTACAAATTCAAAGGAAAAAGTACATGATTTTGCAGACATAGAAAGCTTATTTTATGGCAGGGCAGGTAAAAATCTAGCTAATCATTTTGATTTCACTATTTTAAAAAATAATAATTAGTTAAAAAAAGTCTCCTGCACTGGATTTGCATCTATTATTTTTGTTACATATTTTGTGACATAACCTAAACATGCACATTTCAATAAAAGGGACTGGATACGTTTTAAAAGGTTGGAATATAACAGCTGGGGAAAAAAAAAAACAAACAAACAAACAAAAAAAACCAAACCACCACACAAACAAACACGCAATTCACTCTAGTAGAAATAAAGAGATCATATTTCAAAAAAATGTTTAAGCTTACACAATGGACCTCTAAGGCATCCACTATTATTTTTCAGATTTCACATTTGGACCATTTGAAAATATCTCCCTAAGTGTTATTCCCAGCATATTTACAAGTATTTTTCACAAGGCAATGTAATACAAATATGATAAATAGTCCTATCTGGCCGTGCTTTCCAATATTGGTATAATTTTCCAAAGTCAAAAGGCACTAGTCTAAAACACCATTATCTAAATATATGCTGATGGCAGAGCCTTCTCAACAGCAGGGCTCAGGCCCACACAAATACAGTGAGGCACAAACCCACTGCTTGTACAAAGATATTTTCTGCCCAATGCTCCCTTAGTGGATTTAGCCCCCTTTTCCCGTCTCGTGAGCAAGGAACAGGCAGCGTATGTAGGCTTATCTCTTACTGATCCCTTCTATGTTCCATCTTGAGTTGAAATTCGGTCACCGTGGTAATGAGCACGAAATCAACGCTTGCAATCATTTCTGCAAGGAATCAAGCACTAACACATTTCTGACCAGCAATTCAAGAAAACAACACAGGACTACGTTTTAGTAAGATTGTATCTTTGAAGGAACTGGATTGTAAAGGGAAAGTTCCCAAGCCCACAGCTTCTGACAGCCCTAAAAATACAAAAAGTAAATATAGATATTTTACTTAACATTCCTTTGTTGGAGTCTACACTAAATTGTTCATTTTCTGTGGAAAAACTCAAGGTGACTCCTCCAAAGAATACGCATTTGCACTATCAGTCAGCCTGCTCCTGAAATTCAAACATCTATTAATCCCAGCAATGACATGACCCCAAAGCATTCCTCTAGCAGCCTCCACCGAATGAGCTGGTGTTCCTTGCAAAGAGAGCAGCATTCTTAAAAAACATTACTAAAGGTCCCTATAAGCTAAAATAACATTTTAAGTATCAGGGATTCATCTGAATACAAATATACATTTGATTTTAAAGTATTATCTGTACATTTACAAGATGTGTTTTGTGAAGGAAGATACGCTGAACCCTGTGAGATTTCAATGAGTTTATTCTATACAGCGCAACAAATCGTTTCCTATCAGCTCTTAAGGTACAGTTTGGTGCTTATTTTATTCAGATAACTGCATGAAGATAAAACTTCATGGGCAAAAAATAAGGGAATGGACTCATTCATCACAAAATTAAATATTCTGCAAATCAGGGTTTACTTTTAATTGCAACACCAGCCCAGTATATTATTATAAGTGTTATTTGTGCATTAAATTATATAATAATTATGCAAAAAGCCCTGAAATTATGCAAGTTCAAAGCTATTTTTCTTTAACCTTTGCCTGTTATGTAAAGTAAGAATAATTCTGGTCTTTGTGTATTTTCACATATTCCCTGAAGACTGTAGGTTCTCTTTTTCATGCTAACATTAAAGTACAAAGCATTAACAGATGTGGCACATAAACGGTCCACATTCATGTAATAAGTGAGGTACTTGACTCTTGTTGGTGTCCAGTTGCCACTGCTTAGCCCTTTCTTTTTTTTAAAAATGTCAGTTCTCTAAGGATCTGCTCTCCATTATAAGCTGAAGAACTAAATCCTGAGTGACAGGTGTCTGTCCCACGCTGGAGCAGACTGTGATGTGACAGAAATCTTTCTGCTTTTTTAAGTTGTGCTGAAAAAATGTGGTTTGTTTTAAATATCCCCCATTCAACAACTCTCTCTGCATCTTCCCAGATTTTTTGTGACTTGCCAGAAGCAAGGATACTTTGGACAGCAGCAGATCCATCTACCATGTCTGCAGAGCAAACAGCAACCTTAGAGGTCCTCTAGCGGGTCAGAGGTCCAAGCAGTCTCCTCAAGATCCCTGCACAAGTGTAGCTCAGGAAAATTTCTGTTCAGACAGATATAAAGTTTTGGGTTGTGGAGCAATTCATTCCCAAGGCAAATTAAAATAAGAAACACATGGATGAAGGCGGTGATTGTATTCCTGGCTGGTAGCTAACAGCAGGGGATAGGACAGACTATACCTCTCTGAGCCAGTTCATTGCTGTCATCCTTGCTTTTGGTAGCGACAATGTGCTACTGCCCTACCCCACAAACAGAGCAGTAAGGGTGTTGTGTAAAACATGCTGGAGAGAAGAGTCTGAGTTACAACATAACACAGCACGTGAAAGATTTCCCCACAGGACACTCTTGGATTGGACTATACCATTTTCTATAATCCTGAGCTTTCTATGGGGAAATTCTGATTTCAACTTTTGACAAGGTAAAATAATCCAGTTAAACCTCAAATTGAAATATTTACATTTAACTCAGTATTCTTCTTGAGATCTTTGTATGATAAAATAAAACCACTAGGAATGTTCAAGTAAGGATTTAAAAGGTATTTCTTTTGTTAAAACAGAATCTCTCAAGTAATCCAGTATGAAAGGTATATAAAATTTCCACTCCAGTAGAAATTTCAGAGTACGCTAGTTTTACACCAGTTTGTAACAAGTTTTGAAGTTTTGAAACTGCACTCTTTCCGACAGTATAGGAATTTTCATTTTTGCTCAGATCTACAATCACTTCCTCGAAATAAATAATACACACACACACACCTTTCATACAACTAATGAACATGGATGGAAAGTCAAAATGGATGCGTTAGTTTTATAGGTGCCATCATTGTGTTCCAAACTCCAGGCTCTAACAAATCTCTGCTGTGCTGGGTGCGTTACTGACACAAGAGAAGCAACCACTCCTGTCCCGGAGGAGCTGTCTGCCAGCTTAAGAAAAGACACATCAGCAAAATAAAACTAGCAGGTGACGGTGGATCAGACAATAAAAGCATGCAACTGAGTAGCTTGGTTACTCCAAATACAGAGAGTAAGAGAAGGGTAAAAAGGAAAATCAGACTATGGATTTACAAAAATTTGAAAGCAACGAAGAGTCTTGGATATAAAAAAATTTCTCTTCCCATTTGTGCCTGAAGACTTTGAACATACAGGAAATGTTAAGTGCAGAGGCAAAGGAGGTGGAATGGGGCACTGGAAAGTGGAAAAATATGTTGAAGGAAGATAGAGCAAAGGAATCAGAGAAGCGGCCAGGAAACACAGGCTGCAAAACATCAGCCTGATCTCACAGCCCTCCTTTAATGCCAGAACCGAACTGTGTGGGTTGGGAGAAATTCACAGCAGGCAAGCTACCCAACAGTGAGCATTTAACTAGTACCTGTGCTGTGTGCCTGACTTCCCTTCCCACCTACATGAGCCGCCCAAAGTCTGAGTGTGTGAGCATACCCCATATCTTCTCCCAAACCTGCTGTTCCCTGAACTGTGCCTGAGATCCAGGTGGGATTCCATGAGATCCAGGTGGGATTCCATGTCATACAGGGAGTACACAAACAATCAAACAGCATGGGTGGTTGAGGTCTAGTAGCCAACCTCATGTCATGGTCCTGTTGTCTTTGCTAGGATGACCACAGGCAATGAGACACTATTTAGTCCTCAAATGAAGCAGGTCCCAACAGACTAACAAGAGCCAAGTAGCAACAACTGGAACAGGGAGCCCACAAGACACAACCCTGTCTGAAGTGAGCCATAGGCCCAAAGGGTCCTATCTCTAGGAACCTTTCTGTTGCTTGCCATTTCAAATCATTTGACAAGATAGCCAAAGATGAGGATATAGCCAAATATACGGGAGATAAATCTGAACTAGAGGACATCTCTCATGGGTGCCATTTTAGAGACATAAAATAGTTCCTCTTTTCTCTTCAGTGGTGGTTACATACTTACTTACCAAATACATGAACTAGAAACCACAAATCTTGACTCGTTTTAATTTGCTTGACTTTGACTAACAGATTGGACACAAGATGGGTGACGCCAATTCCAGCATATGAATATTTGCCACCTGGATCCACTCCATTTCTGATTTAAGTAGAGTTTTCAGTTACAAGAAATGGAGCTGCAACTTCTGTATCTTTGACTCTGTAACCACGGAAACCAGCACTAATTATATGTATCACTAAGTTTTAAATGTATTCAAATTTAACACTTTGCTCTGAAAATATTGAGGTTGTTTTTCTTTTTCTCTCTCACCTTAATATGTTGCAGTTTGCCTTCTGGCTTATTTGGCTTATAAGCAGTTCCACTCATAAAAAGATAAAAGTATGTAGGTGAAAATTGCATTAATTTTCTTTTATGTAACCAAGAGGTAGAGTCATGTAAATGTTTGATCACACGCTTCCTACCACTGCTGTAATCGAATGTGAGGGGTTACATTTCACGTTGAGGAGGTGCCATTCCCAAAAGTGAGAGAGAAAGCAGAGAAGTTCTCTCACTGACATTACAAAAAACCGACATCTCTGTGGAGCATCACAGTGATGGCTCACGGAAACAGGAATATGTAGGAAAGAAAACAAGGAGGAATGAACTCCACACCTTTAAAATTTTCCCTATTGCTGTACCTTAACACCTACAGCTACATGCCAGAGGAAAAGCTGAACTAGACCTGAAGTAAAACTGTGTTCCCAAGACTTGCAACTGACCTTTCGGTTTACTGAACTGCCAAATCCCTAACTGTGTTTGTACTGTTTTGTCAAATTCCATGACTAATGCCTGAAGGATCCTGAACCTGCACAGTCATCATTTAGTCCACTAAAATCAGAGACACATTTGATCACTTCATATGTTTTTCCCCCAGGTGAAAAGGCATCTGCCACAGACAAAATACAATGTGGTAGCAGCAAAAAAGTGAAAAGCTAGGGCTGTTGGACCAAAAGCCTTTCCGTTATAATCCCTTTATTTTGCATAACAACAGCTGGGTATGGAAAGGTAACGCTAGTGCAAGAAATCCCAGATGGATGGCAACAAGCGAGGCTTGGACCAGAGCTTCTGGGTTTGACTACATAAGTAAGCTGAGCAGTGTCTGGGACTAATCCCAGGAACCAAGACTCAATCACAGCAGTGTTAAATTGTGAGGCATGTCCTCAAGATAGTTCTGGCCAGACCCAGCTAGCGCTCTTTCAAACAATTCCCAGGCACAGCTCAGGAGCTGACACAGATCCAGGACCTTTTCCAATGCACAGTTTGGATGTGGCTACTCTGTTTTGGAGACCAAAGACATTTAATAGCATGAACACAGGCCATTAGTACGAAAAAAAAAGCCAGAACCAAGCATGATTTATTAGTATGAAAGTGGCCTCTGAGGCAGAAGGTTTGATCTGAAGCCCACATGTGCTCAATAATTCAAAGCAACAGATTCAGTTCGCCATGACATCTGGCTGCTGGTCTCCATCTATGTTTCACAAAACTTTCTCACATTGATATTATCAAACCTGAACTGAAGGTAATTCACAGGAACCTGAGAAGGCTAATTCATCCTCTGGGGCTGTATGTTCTCTGACTCTGACAATTTAGTGTTCATTTCCTTGCTCAGGGAAAAAAAACTACCCACCCCTGTAGCCAACCAGGGACAGGGGGCACTCACACTTCTTCGGCTATTTAAAGAGAGGTAATTAGTCTTCCTAGGCTTCTTATCTAGTCAATGCAGAGACACAGATCCCCTCAGAGGTGATTCAAATGAATTGTTGAAATTCAGTATAAGTAGAGGGCAATTTGGGGCCCTCTATATAAGAAAAGCCAGGGCAAAGCAAGCCTCCTAACATAGACTAACTTCAAGTGCCTCCCACCACACTTGAATTCTTCAGAACATTTTAAAATAGAGTTAATCTTTGATTATTTATTAACCTAAATCAAATGCTTTGCATTTCATAATCAAACTTCAAGAAGAAACTGCTCCTTTAGAATGTCACCTCTAGCAGATAAGCGAGAGAAAAAAGAGTATCTTGAACAAGTAAAGCCAAGTCTTCTGTTAAATGGCCACAGGCAAATCAAATTTAAGAAAATGTGATCTCCATAGAGGATTTGCTTTGCTATGCTTAATAACACCCATGAAAACCAAGAAGAAAGAAATACCTGAGACTATCAACTGAGAAGAAAAAAACCAAGGTAAATTGAAAGGGTTGCCTGATTTTATCTTGCCCTGTTTCAGTGAAGTGACTTCAGATACAGCTGTGGTTTTCTGTGGCCTTGTGCCAACATTGTAAATCAAAGGCCATTTTTATCCAACAACAAAGTACCAAACATCACTTCTCATTTCAGGAAAATAACAAATTTCAGAAGCAAAAGTAGGTCCCCCTGAACTGAAGACACTAGCTAAAATATAGGCCTTTTCCTTCTTATGCTATTGATTTGCTGACTTGCATTGAGATGCAACATTTATCTTTGGTTTACTTACATTCAACAGTAGCTTGCAACATACTAAAAAGTAGAAAGTATAATGCATCCCCTGAATGCTATGGGAGCACTTTAGTAACCTCTGGGAAAGATAAACTAGGACTGCATAGCCCTTCTTATTTATATTGTACTAGTCCCTATTGCTAGTGGAAGCTTTGGAGACAAGCTAGCTCAGTTCATGTTCCAGGCTGGGCCAGGGGTGATTTGTCCTTGTTGAAAGCCAAGGCACTGCACTGCCATGTGAATGGGCTAATTAATTCCTGAAAATACAAGCTGCCCTAATTAAAAAGTTGTAAAGACACAACACATTTTGAAACAACCTGTTCCACATGGGGTAGAAGTTGTTGACATCAATGAATTTCCTTGCCATTTTGAGGGGTTAAATGAAGTCAATGGCCTGATGGTTTCAACTCAGCAGCTGTAGATTCTGATTTACTCTCAGTATGTAGCTCCATGCAAAAATCAATTAGACTCAAATTCCTCAACTTAAGAAAGAAACAACTGGGAAGAAAGTAGAATACACATCTATACCATCACAGTTGGTGTGAGGAGGAGAAACAAGAAATGACTACCCACTGTTACTCACTATACAAAATTTAGAATCAACTAACAAAGTTACCAGGTGATAAGCTGAGAATAAATGAAAAGAAATTGTTCACGCCCGAGAAACACACACAAAGCAATAATTAAATTATACAACTCATTGCCGCAGGATACAGGAGTATATAATCAAGTTCAAATAGGGATGAGACAAATTCAGAGAGAATCCACCAAACAAATGACCCAGAGGCAGGAACTTCTTGAATACAGTTGTTCTACTTATATACTTGCTCTAAGTATTTGTTATGAGCCAACAAACAAGACAGGAGGCAGGACTTCTGGCTGTGTAGTTGTGCTTATGGTTTTCTTGGTCAGTTGGTCTTGGTGACATCTCAGGGCTTAAGAATGAGAACTGATTGTACTTACTCCTGCCACCAAGGGGATTGCAAAGCAGTTTTGAAGACACCTGCCCCACAGCCAGTGGATTAAGGGTCTGATTATGCAAACCTATTCATAAAATACTCCCAGATGCCCACACATCCTCTGGCAAGTCCACTGCAAATGCTGTTATGTCATATCACCATGTCAAAGCTTGCTTATTGCACTTAAGAACAAAAAATCCTCCATTGGTGGTTATTTTTGATATGTTTATTAAAGATTTTCTTCCATATTCCTAGATCACTGAAGGCCTAACTCATCCCCTTGCTATGCTTCAAAAGATAAAGTGGGAAGGGGGAGGGCAGGGAAATGGAGTTTGCGTCCTCTTTACTTAGACAACAGGGCCATCTATTTAAACAATAAGAAGTAACAAGCTGGTCTGTACACAGTCACTGCTCTGTTGTTGCTGGAAAATAACACTGACCTTTCACGAATTCTTCTAAGGTCCAGGATTTTCAAAATCCCTTCAGATTTTTAGATTTTCAAAAATGTAAATGCTTTACGTTCAGCTATACTTTACAGTGAAATTACACAAATGATAGATTCAGTCAGACTAAATGATAACAGTCTCTGAAGCTGAGCTTGCTGAGAAGGCTTTAGTTCAGAGGGGTTTACCTTCTGAATTCCATTTCCACTGTTTCCTGTTCACCACAGGATGAACTGCCTGCCCAGACTCACTGATTTTAACCCAACTTCTGCACTCACCCCTAATTATCTCCAGAATATCTGACAGCCAACTGAGTGCAAAACTCATTGGTATTTCATCCTGTTACAGGAGAAAGAAATGGGCCCATTAAACTGGCCTTTTTGTCTAAGCACAGCACTATTGCATCTGCTTAAATTCCTATTTCCATCACCACAAAGCAAACATTGCTTTTGCAGCAATAGGGTAGCACCCGTATTCTGCAGTGCAGTTCAGTACTTCATGTCATCGTCTGCAATACATCCTCCTAGAAAAGAAAGCTCAAGCCCACCCGTGCCTGAAACCCAATTTAGATAATGGAATCTTAACAATCCATCCCAAAAACTACCAGAATCCATTGTAATACAAGACTGTTTCAAGGAGGATTTATAGGTAGCAGGTCTTTGGTAGATGGTGGTGTTACCCATCTGTGAATTCCCATTGCTGTGCATAATTAGGAAGTATTTACATATGCTACTGCATTTCACTGTTCTGAGGCACTCAGAGGATGCCAAGCTACTGTATCATAAATCGTATTGTTGAAGCAGATGGAGCTCCTTGCTCAGTTAAAACTTACAGTTAGGCATAATTAGAGAATCCTGTGCAGAATATTCTTTATTTCTTTAACAACTTATCAAGTTCTTTCTATTGCAAAGCAATTCAGATGAGAGGTCTTTTGAAATGTGTTCCTAATAAGCATTTTTACACTGTATCTTACAGACGGCTCAATCATTACACATTGAATGATTATTTCCCACTCTTGTCCAGGCACATTTACAGTGTAATTTCCCTTCCACTTTCCCTCTTTTCAAAAAACTACACAACTAGCCATTTCTCTGGCATTTTCCATTTAAGGATATGAGAGCATTGCCACTATGAAGTATCACAACACTCCTTCAGGATACTAACCTCATTAGCTTCTGAATAAATTGATTGCAAAGAGATTAATATGAAGATATTTTAAAAGTTCCTGAAGGTTTGGTTGCTCTTTTTTTTAGCTTAAACTGGCCCCATTTTTAGAAGTGCAGGTCAGCCACAAACCCAAGCAGTGGAAACTGTGGATGCTGTGTATCTTAGTCACTTTTACCAGGCTCAAGTAGGTTTGGGTTGGTACCTTGATTAAGCTGGTGTTGCAATTCAAACCTGCAGAATATCATTTTGTAATTCATGGTCATGGAGTGGGCTGGAGCATTCTAGATAGTGGGAAATCTGTCGGGTATTTTAAAATAAGTTAGGAAATCTAGTAAGGTTCCCACGAAGGATCTGTTTTGCCAGGCTCCGTCACTTCACTTGGTCCTGCTGGTTGCTGCTGAGTGGTTACAGCCTCTCTACTACACATCCCCAGTGCTCAACTGTGTGGCGCCTGGTGCAGGCCAACCCAAAAACTCACTCCTTGCCTTCAGCAGCAGCACACAGCAACCAAGACGCTTTCCAAACCAGGGGCTGGGGAGCAGGTACAGAAGCACAGCTTCTGGGGGAAATCACCTCAGATCCTGCACAGCTAGTGATGATAAAACCCAGCTAAAATCAGCATTAAATGCAGAGTGGCCCTGGCTGCACTCCTGTTGTAGAAATATGATGCAGAGAAACTTGAATTGGATCCAGGAGGATTTATTTATTAGTCTTGGTGATGTACTGGAAGCTGAATTAGACAAATAAACAGCATTTCTGGATTGGTGAAGGGCTGCACCTCAGTTGAGTAGCCCTGCCAGATCCAAGCAAACTCTTCCCGTGTGGCACAGCCAATCCACTGCTTGGGTATGGGCAACTGAGAGACGATGCAGAAAGTCAGTGCCACGGGTATAGTCTTCTCCCTCCTCCTATCCATTCACCGCATCTAGATGAGGACTCTTCCCTCCAAACTGGGATCTGTGTTCCAACCGCTTCTCCTCAAGTTCCTCTCCAATTTAACATGCTTCCACCTTCACACCAGCCTGGGGATGCAATCTCTCCAGAAGCACAGAACTGATAGGAGTAACAGTGGCAATGTCCTCCATCCCCAGCCCCAAAACACCAAACAAGACATTTTAAGACAAAATTGAGTCAGTTGTATAAGCAAGAATACACGACACAGGTTGCTTCTCACCCCATGGAAGCAAACAAGGAGACTTTGTGCAGGGATTGTGAGCACGCTGTTGCACTTTCCTTGGCAGAACAATTATTTTGAGGCTTCTGCTCTCTTAAGCCCTTGAGGATCCATTTGCATTGAAGACAAAATTTCTTTCCTCCATTTCATGCTTCTGGATATCTGTATGTGGAGTTGAAAGAGATTCCTCCCTTCCCTCTCAGAATATGCAACCAAGCATCTAGAGAAGCTTTTGCCAAATGCAGAGTCACAGCCCTCTTTCTCAGGTGGCTATCTCCAATGGGCAACAAGTGTCCTCTAATGAGGGGCTTAGTTGACAGGTCATTTGTCGCATTAAAAACACTTTTTTCTCTCCAGAGCAGAAGCAAGCCAGTACTTTGGAGTGTTTGCAATTTGATGGGAGCACTCTCAAGTCAATGATCTTCACTGAATACCATCCTGAGTCACCTCAGTAGGTCTGTGCGGTGAGAAAGGATTACTGCAGCAAGGCCAGCATCCCCTAGGGGTATTAGACCAAGCTGAAAGTAAAAGGACAGTAGGAGGGTAAAGCCCACTCAAGCAATCAAAATGGACTTTGCACTCTGGTAATTCCCAATTTGCACTCTACCTGAACAAAATAGCAAGCTGTGTAAAACATTTTAGGAACTGCTGGGAAAAAGAAGCAGGTGAAACGTGCAACTGCACACAAGCTATCACCACAACCCATCATAATCATGTTCTTCCCATGCTCCTGCTGTGACCACCTGCGACTTGTTAGCTAGTCTCTTGGCAAGGAAGAAAAGCCAGTTTCTAGCCTCCCACCTTTGTTTCTTCTGATGTGACTTAGTAGGAAGTTTTGTCACATACTACCATAGCCTTTAAATGCACATATTGTATCTGACCCGAAAGGGTTATCGTTTTCAATTTGGGGATCTGCTTACTGGTAAAATCAGCTGCTGACAGAAAATGATGCATACAACAGTACTGAAGCCTAGGGGAACAAAACAAAGCTAAGTGACCAGGCAAAACCAACAGAGGTAATGAAAGAACAAGATGATTTACACTGGAAGAAACAATAGCAACCTGTCAAACATACAGGAACTCATTAGCCTCTCCTTTCTCACAGTAAGGAGACTGCGAGGTCATGTATCAGAATTGCTAACTACTTCAAATGCCACCCTTTTATAATTCACTCAAGCCAGAGATAGCCTGTATGTTCCAAAATCTCCAGAGGCTCACACCATGGGCGTAGCACCACCAGCGATGAAACTCAAATTACCTGCCTTTCCAGTTCACATCCTCCTGAGCAATGGTTCTTCCACCTTCAGAGACTATGTATAGCAACCTCTGTCATCCAACAAGACATCAGCCTGTTATCTTCCAAAGATCCCCATTGCTCCTCTTCAGGCAGAAAAGTCTGTAAAGATAAAGATACCTAATGCTGTGAGTTCTCAGCACCCTGGTCTCTCTAATATTGTTAGTGACTATTGTCTTTCATCTTTATAGCCTTTTCTTGCTATGCACATTCAGAGGCCTTGTCACAGACTGATTTCTCTCCCTGGTTACATAGCTTCTTCCTATTCCAGTTCTCACAAGCTAACTACAAAGATTTCTCACACGTCACCTTTCTTTTTCTGGTGAAATATGTTTCCCCCCCATTGTGCAGGAGATGTGTACTTTGGTCTCTCCACCTGCTCAGAACTTCTTCCTTCCCTTCACACTGTGCAATTATCTTTCACAAGCTGCTTTAAGCTCTGCAGCAACCCCAAGAGCTGAAAATCTCACCAAACATCACTGAAGAACTGCTTCCTCCAGTGTGAAAAGCTCATAAATGCCAGATATGCCACTATGTGCAATGTTATCTGCACATCTCCCTCCAGTGTCCATCTCCTAAACAATCCCACCACATCTGGGACAGGAGAAAATTCTTAACTCATAGAGCCAAAAGCTGCTTGCCACAAGTGTCGAATTAGCAGTAGAGACTGCAACCTGATGAGTTTTTACAGCTTTTGAAAGCTGTGTCCCACCATACCTTCTGTCTTTTGAAATGAATTTTCACCATTCACCCCATCAGCATATCTCATCAATGCATTTTATCAGGTTAAAGCTGTTCTTGCTTCTCCTTTATTCCATCACAGCAAAGCTCCTTGCCCCCAAAACTACAGGCATATTTGCTCCTTACACATTACAGTTTCAAGGTCTTTACAAGGGCAATTTTCAACTTTCCTTGCTCTATACTGCTCCAAGCACAGTGGGTCCTAACTTTGCACATCACTAAGCATTGCACAGTGGAAGTCAAGTCAAGTAATGAATAGAGCCATCAACATTTAACTTACAGAGCATTTACCCAGGCCCCTCAACACACCTCTCAAAAACACTTTCTTAGAGGTTCCTTCACTATAAAGAAAGCTCATCCATTTGATCAACTCATTTTTTAGACTTTTCTGTGGTATGACCTGCAAAACACCAGAATGATACTTCCATATCAGGTTCATCATCTCTGAATACAAGCCCCTCTGCCTTTTCACTCCCTTTCAGATCAAGACAGCTCACTGAAGTGTGAGACACCCTAATCTAATATGTTCAGCCTTTTTTCACCAGCCATTTCAAGTTCAATTAGTGAGAGAGGAGAGGGGACAGTACTGACATGCAGATCAGATTTGAATAGGCTTTCCTCCCTTTTTTACCCCCAGAGAGAGTCTGTGCTCAAGAAAAAGTAGGCAAGAGAGACTTTAAAGGAGAGGCCTTGAAGGAGGACATAAAGGTAAAGTATACAAACAATGCACATGTGTCCAAACACGCATTTCTCACAGACTAAGTGAGAACAGAGATGAAAAGGACTTTAAGCAATCAATCCATCAAGGCATGGTCAGGTATACTTAAGCCATCCTTTTCTTTCCATATTCCAGCACAAAATAGCAACATGCAATTTGCTGTTTCTTTTCCAAGACAGGACTTCTCCTGTTCATACTTACGATTAGATCCATGTAATCCTCAAGGAGCTCTGAAGACTCAGAGGACACCTAGACTAATGCAATGGGCAGGAGGCATTACATGCCAACAGGTGGATTCAGAAAGATGGGTTCTTTCCCAGAAAAATGAAAATTCCTTCAAGCCAGAAAAGCAGTAGGATTTAAAAAAGCAGACCTCATGAGCAAAACAAGGCACAGGGAAATAAAAAACAAGGGGAGATAGAAACTTTCTTGACAGTGTGTTCAGCAAATGCACTTCAAGGTCTTACTGAGCAGTGTATAAAATGTAACACAACAGGACTTTTCAGCTTGAGGCAATAAGGAAGGCAGGGAGGGCTGATTCTGCTGGTCCTACTGCTCATTGATGCTCTGCCAGCATTTTAACAGGGAAAAACCATGAAAATAATCTCCCTTCAGTTTGCAGCATCTAAATTTATCAAAGCTCACCCCATTATTTCCAACACAGAGAACCTTCTAACAAAATGAAGAAAGTCAGTCTTGGTTGTAAAGAATCACTTTTTTCAAATTAAGAGTGTGCTTAAAGTTACTCTACGCTAGATTTGCAGTGGTTGCAGACGTAACCAGAACTTTTGACGGGAATTACAGACTTTCATCTGCTAAACAGCTGGCTCTGCTTTTACCTGCTGTTCTGATTGCAAAATCATCTGTTTCAAAGACAGATCAATTTTTTGCACACACAAAAAAAAGTAGATACATCTTTATAGGTTCATTATTGTAGCTTCAAAGTAGGATTACACAATCGCTAATAAATACAGGACCTTATTTTGCCCTGTCTGAATGTCTGATCCTGCATAAATAGATTTTTGTTTAACAAAACACCCTTTGTTTCCTGTTGCTTTGTTGCCCGGGGGTTAATTTTGGCATGCCACATGCTAAGGGGATATATTGCTTTGAGTCAGAGAACAGTGGGGATGCTGTTTGTCTGGAATGCAAAGGGAATGGAGCTAATCAGTAAAGAAAATAAACATTCAGCCCTATGTTTTCCCTTCTTTGATCCGAGTTCTGAAGGTGGCACTTGGTCCTCCTGATTAAAAACAAAC
The DNA here is from genome assembly GCA_002844005.1 of Limosa lapponica baueri. Lineage (NCBI taxonomy): Eukaryota > Metazoa > Chordata > Aves > Charadriiformes > Scolopacidae > Limosa > Limosa lapponica. The sequence goes on along the minus strand of KZ505777.1, from coordinate 95,169 downwards.
ACTGACATTGTTAATACTGTGCCTCAGCCCACGTGTGTTCGCTGCAGAAAGATACACCACTGTAAAACGCTGAAGCGTGATATCCAGAGGGAGGGTCTGTCCTGCTGCATGGAACGAAGTTTTGCAAGCACAGAGCTACCCCAAGAGAAGTCTGACTCACCAGAATACCGTGGGAAATGTATACTGGATTAGAAAAGACTTCCACCAGTTAGGGTCAGTGGATGTTCCCACCTGCCCATGCAAAGGGTTGAAACCATCAAGAATTAGGGTGTAAACAAGAGAAGCAAAAAGGCAAATGTTAACAGCAAAGGAAAATATAAGACTAGCCCCATGACTCAGGAGTTGCTAATGTGGTCTGCCTGCCTTCCAGCTCATCACACAACAACCTGGTCCAGTTTGTCAGAGACAGGAAGATCTGAGTTGGTCACGTCCATCTGTCTAATCTCCATGTACAGTGAGGTAACTTTTAACAGCACCTGTGGCAATTTAACAGGAGAGGGGTACAGAGCAGGGATCTAACAATAAGAAAGGGAATGAACAACCTATGATCTCATATTTATCCAAAGAGATTTTAAATCTTCATAAGATGATTTCCTTCTGTGATGAAAGCCAGTTCTTTGGACAAAAAGCAAGAGTCCATCATTTCTGTAGTAGGTGACAACATATGCTTCTTAGTACAAGGGCAAAGTGGCATCAGGATACATGGAGATGCCACATAAAAAGAGGAGGATTAGGATCTCCAGGGTGTGGCCATTTTGGCTCTGTTTTCTGTTGATGAAGTTGGAGGTTTTGTGGTACTGGTTTTGTAAAAAGACATGAAATGCAACCAGGTGACCCCACCATTTAGGGAAGAATGGTTTTGTCCTTCAACTAACAGCTGCTTTAGCTAACAGTCAGTTTGGTTGCAGTGGGGAACGATAAGTGGCCCATTGAAGAATGCCCCACAAGAGGAATACACCCAGAGCTGCTTTCTTGCTCCATTCAAATTTTCATCCTTCCTCTGTCAGAAGCCCTCAGTCTCTTTATTTTTGAAAACATCTTTCAGGCTTTCTGGACTTCCTGCAGAAGGCAACCCAAACAAACAAACATGGAAAACAGTCTTGGTGAGAGAGATGGACAGCAAAATTCCTATTTCCCCCTCCTAGATTTCTTTCCAGGCTGGCTTTGAGTCAATACCATCAATGCTAGCATAGGCAGAAGCCCTCTTAGCTCATGCAAGAGCAGCCAGGCTAGAAATCCTTTAGCATTTTACTCTAGGACATGCAAAGTCATAGCCCTGGACATTTAAGCCAGAGGTCTGGTTCTCAAGCACATAAAAATGAAAGAATCAAAGAAGTGGAGCTGGTTCCCTTTGCTTATTTTTTGGGACAGGGAACAAGGATATGAAAAAAGAAAGGACAAGAATGGGGAGAAGAAGGCTGTATCTCAGCATCTCCTCGCTTAAGTGACTCTAAAATGGGAGAATACCCGTGTCGGCCCTCTGCAAGTTCTATCAAATTTCAGAGCAATCTAAGAAAGTAGATAGATTTTGTACCATGCAGACAGTCAGCCCTCAGGAGCCAGGAACAAGCCCAAAGCCTTCACTGCAACAGAGCCCAGAGCCTGGGTAGGTTGTATATAATCTATTAACAAGTTAGACTCACAACAACTAGACAATATATCTATTAACAAGCTAGACTCACAACAACCTCCAGGCTCATCTTCCTTTCCAGCACACATGCCTTCTCTCGAGTGTTTGTGGGACCTGGATGGAGTCTTGCTCCTTGGCCTGAACTACAGCATGTAGCCCATCAAGTCCTCATGTTCTCTACTGACTAACAATATCTGGAGTGTGAGATCAAGAAAGAGGAGTGAGGTCCCCATGCTTGACTGCAGTGAGGTTCCTGCCACCCACAACTGCCCACCTCCAGCTCTAGCTCCATTCCCCTTTCCCAGCACAAGTACAGTGACAAATGTCTCATGCTTTGGATCAGGGCCAAGCATGGGCCCTTCTGACTGACGTGACTCACAGTCTCACAGCCTGGGAACTGCACACACATGAAGAACCCATACCTTCAGGGACATGGAACATGGGACTGTACCTCCCAGTTGCCTGCTTTTTAGCAAGTTGGTTTGTTATGCTGTCATCTCGACATCCACAAGGCTTTCCTGAGGAATGTGCAAATCGATACTGCCCCCTGACACACCTGTCATTAGCTAGCAGTGGGGGCTTTGCTTCGAGATGAGAAACATCCACCAAAGCAGTGCCACAAAAGTTAGCAGACACATCCAAGAGCGCTCCCACTTCCTCCTCCCCCTCTCCTGTCTATCCCCATAGTTCCTCAGCTCCCCCAGCAGTTCTCATATACCCCACAATCCCATCCAAAGCAGCCACATCCTCGAGATATGCCAGGGAGGCTGACACCACAAAGCCACACTACTTGACTTTCAAAGCCATCCTCCCTGTGGGGAGCTATCAAACACAGCTGTTCTGGGCATGCCAGAGAAAACAGATTGCAGCAACAGCATTACCTGGACTTTAAATCCCCCTGATATTGTTTTCAAACAGACATTTTCCTGGTTGATCTTTTAAACATTTCTGAAGATTTCTACATGCCCTGAATAGAAACAGCAGCGACTGCCAGTCCTGAGTTGCAATTCAATCACCAGCACTGCTCTGAAATCTAAGCTTTTGCACTGATGTGTCTAAACTTGAAGGACTGGACCAGCATCTCTGAGCTAAACACTGATCACAGCTTCATTTTATAGAAAAGGCCATAGTACTTCATGTTTCCTCAAGTTGGTTGGTTCTCTCTCTTGCCTGCCATACGCATGCAGTACTGAATAGCACTGTGGGGTATGTTTACCCTTTAGGGTAAACCCCAGAGGCCAATTGAATCATTGGGAAGTAAAAGGTTTTTACCATGGGTCAAACCTATCTCTGTGTCAGTGGCTGATTTCCAAATGGTACAAAGAGTTTAGTCCAACTCTGTCATTAATTTCAGGGACAGCTTCTTGGCTAAGTCCCACACACTCCTTTGAACCGTATCTTAAGTCCTCCAGCCCCAAGGGGAAAAAAATCTTCTGGAAAAAATTAATGCAATGAATAAAACATTTAAGCAAGCTCTTTGGGACTTTCTTTTCCCTGTGTGTTTGCCCAGTGGGGCCCTGGCATAAACATGCAGGTCATAGACAAAGCTGCAGAACAAATAATTGATTATTACTTCTGCCAACCTCAGGACTAATCACTACATGGATATCTGTAGGACTCTGTTGGCCTTTTGCTTCCCACCTCTGCTTTAATATGCTCTTTAAGGGTAGGATTTTGAAAAAGAGCTTATGTAGCTTGTCACTCCACTCTGCCAGGGCTTTGGGGAGAGCTCAGCACCAAAGTTCTTTAAGTACCTTCAGAAATGCCAGCCCTGGATATTAACCCATTTCCCTTTTCTGCCTTCGCACTTCACAGTTCTTCAGTACCAGAAAAGAACATCAGCAACGTTTTAATTTTCTTTTTTTAAAGGAAGAACATCTTACTTTCTTCCTGCTACTATGAAAAGTAGAGGACGCAAGAAACAAAGATTAAATGTTTAATTTCACCAGGGCCTCAGATGTCCAGCCAGTTATCAATATCTCTTCCTTCATGCTCTTTTTATTTCTCACCCCTTTGTTTTTCCCCCACTCACCTCACCCTTTCTTCCCCCGCTATTACAGGCCTTCTCCTATAGCACCGTTCCCTGGCTTAGCAAAGGAAAATTTTGCTGACTATTGAAGAAGAAATTCTAATGCTGCTTTCTTTAGTGCAAGACTGGAATAGTCTCCTGAGGGAAGTGCCAGAAATCCAATTGATTGAAACGTTTAAAACAAGATGTCATGTTATGCAGGAACAAATAGGAAATAAACTGTACAGAACAGCCTTTAACTGGCAAGAAGTAACCATTATACCTAGATACACAAGGCTTGTTGATGGGAGGACTAGATGGCTTTCACAAGGATTTTCTGCTGGGGAAGGAGAGAATAGATGAGGTGCAAAGGGAGATGTTTATAACCATCCATTAGCACTACCAAGCACAGTGCATATGGTCAAGGAGACACGACACAAAGCACATATACCACAATATACGCCTTCCGTCCTCTTTGCAATGCCCATGCCATCTGGATCCCTTTCTTCCCCCCCTGTTCTGCTTCATTCATCTCTTGAAGATGTACACTATATTGACACATCAGCAATCCTGCCTGTTCTGCTCTCAACACTAGCAAATTTTGTGATTATATAGAAAAAAGAAAGAAAATTGTGCTTGTCCATGATGGAATGACTACATCAGTGGACAAGGGAAGAGCTATGAATGTAGTCTATCTGGACCTCTCTAAGGTCTTCAACATGGTCCCCCATAACATCCTTCTCTCTAAACTGGAGAGATATGGTTTTGATGGGTGGCTGTTCAGTGGATGGGGAATTGGTTGGATGATCACATCCAGAGGGTAGTGAACAACAGCTCAATGTCCAGATGGAGATCAGTGATGAGTGGGTCCCTCAGGAGTCTGTGTTAGGACCAGTACTCTTTAATATCTTCATCAATGACATAGACATTGGGATTGAGTGCACCCTCAGCAAGTTTGTGGATGACACCAAGCTGAGTGGTGTGGTTGACATGCCTGAAGGACAGGATGCCATCCAGAGGGACCTGGACAAGCTCAAGAAGTGGTCCTGTGTGAACCTCATGAGGTTCAACAAGGCCAAGTGCAGGGTCAGGAAAACCCCCAGTATTGATACAGGCTGGGGGATGAAGGGATTAAGACCACCCCTGCTAAGAAGACTTGGGGATACTGGTGGATGAAAACCCGGACATGAGATCCCTTCCAACCCAAACTATTCTATGATTCTATGTTCCTTACCAACCCATTCTGCCTCCTGCATTTGTAGTGCACTGCAAAATTTTTCTGGAATTAATCTGCATTGGGTCAAATAACTAATTCTATCATGGGAAGTCCCTACAAAGAGAAAGATAACTGAAAAGGGGTAAAAATTTGCAGGCAGTGCTGTGAAGTCAGTCTGATGAAATGTCTTCATTAGGATCTAGAAGGGGTTTATCAAAACCAACAGTAGCAGGAGAGTAGGTGGTTTCGCAAAAGAGTTCCAGGACATGGGGCAAGAACTGAAGCACTAAACCATGCCCATAGGCCTGCAGAGTTCTGCCAAAATTTCACCCACCAGGCACCAAGATTCACAGAGCTTACTCCTGCCAGATGCTTGGCCTGTACCTCACACATGAACAGGACTATACCATGGCTTCTCTTCACTGTCATGGCCCCTTCACATGAAACTCAGCTAGTGACCCAGATCCACCAAGAAACTGTGCTGGGTACACAGGGTCACAGTGCAGGAGGGAGGCAGCACCTCCCATGCCATATGGTTATGCCATATAGTTGAGTCTTACTACAATTATGAAACCTCTACAAAATGATACCACCACCTCCAGCCCAGCATCCCCCATTGCGTGACCAGATATATGAAGTGTCACCCACTGAGGGAGCAAAAAACACACTAAAATGCAAGCAAACAGCTGTCCCAGAGAAAGAACCAGATCCTAGATTCATTATTTCTAAGCAGTGAGTGCTCTAACACTGTACAGCACAGGAGTGACTCCACATAAGACATGAAGATCAGACAGGCCCAGCATCAAAAACAAAACTGTGATTAGAGTGAATGCCTGAAGAACATAAGTTCTGTACCACAGCACTGACCTTACAAAAAGTCTTCCTATAATTAAATCAAACTCTCCAGCAAAATGTTTATGCCATACTGTAATTGCACCAGCTGCAAGATCTGCAATGATGGAAACCCTTTGAAAAGGTTAGAATTATAATTCTATAATATGATCCTATTAATGGACATTTTATCATTTAAACAGTGAGTGAGGAAAAATATTTTCTTTTCTTTCTCCCCTGCTTTCACAGCCTTGTGCTGTGGATGCAGAGACTGTGAGCAACCATCACTCATTCTTTTTTTTTCTGATTTGCAAATACTTCTCTTCCTAGTTAGAATGGCAATCATGAGACCATTTGAAAAGAAAGCTTAAAGGCTTAAAAAAGTAGTAGTGTCTTGCACTAAAAAGAAAGCTTTGGAAAATCTCAAAAGCAGTATGGTTTTATACTGAATAAAAGCTAGGAATAATAATACTTTTTCTTTTTCTTTTCTAAATGCTACTTTGCAACTTCAGAATCTAGAATTCAAAAAATCTACTTTATTCTCAGCTAAATCCAGCATAGAGGCATACAGCCCTAGCTGGGGCTAAAGGTGTTTCTACAGGGAGCTCATATTAGCCTGCCATCTACTTGAACCACAGCAATAGCCAGTTTTTTGTCATTATTAACTTTAGGAGCTGCATTTCCCAATGTTCTTGTAGGAGTATGAATCACACTGACATTCAGCAGGATTTGTGCTCCAAGATAATATTTGAAAATTCTGTCCATAAATATTTATATTGAAAATATTGCCTGGAATACATCTCAATAAAGTCACTGTCCCAGTTGCACAGAGTAATGACAGAGTAACTCAAATAGTAACAGCAAAAAACAGACATTGCACGAGCAAGTGGCTAAGGTAGGTCTCGCTGAGAAAGAAGGCTGGACACAGGCCGGCGCAGGATGACACAGTGTTCGAATCACATCATTACCATCCTGACAGACAAGAGCAGAGATGCTCAGCAACAACTGGTATTTCAGTGGCATTTCAACACGGCACTTAGCATATTAATTACCAGCAAATAACACAGACCTTCCTCATAAAGCTAAATCGGGGCTATTGCTCTCCAAAGAGGCCAAGCCCAAAGGCACACTTGATTTGGCATTAAAGGTGTACTAGGGCACCAGTGGTGTTTTCACCCCCGCAGGCAGGGCTGGTGGCAGGGCTGGCTCCGTGGGGGACCTGCGACATCTCCCGGCTGCTCCGAGCCCCGGCGGCTACAGGGCTCGGCTTGGCTGGCTCACACTTGCACTGACGCACAGGACTCAGAGAAACGGTAAGTCAGAAAAACCCAGACTTCCATTTCCTAAGGCTGAGAGAGGGGGAAAAAAAAAAAAAAGAAAATTTTTTTTCTGATGTTTCAGGGATGTCACCTGAAGTGCTGGATGGAGCGATGAAGGTGTGAAAATAGTACAGCTGGGAGATGACAGCAGCAAGGAATGGGGCAAAAACCAGTTTCACCTCCCTTCAGATGGCCTTTGCATGTTAAAGCAGAGTTTCAGCAGCAGAGTAGAAGCTACTGGAGGGAAGCTTTCATGTCAGAAAAGTAGTCTGGAGGAGATATGAGCAAGTCTATGTTAAATGAGCACAAAACCTGTGGAATTAGAGAAGTAGCAGCAGGTACTGGAAACAGCAAGTCTTTGACTGAATTAGAATTGAGGTATCAGATAGTCATCTGGCAATACTTGCCTAAGATTTATATAGCCCTTAGAGTGAAGTGAGAAAGAAAATGAGTAAATAGTGCACAAGTATTTCTCACAGGTGGTCAGGGTGAAAACCCTTAAGAAAAACCCTGGAGAGACCAAAAGAGAGTAGCCCAGAGGCTAAAACTGTGGAGAGCTTCAAAATCCCAACCAAAGACTGTTTATGAATACATAAGGTTTCTCCAAAGCAGTGAAACCCCCTCACTGGCTTCACTTTGAGTTAGCAGCAGCAGTGTAGAGCCAAGCAAAGACTTTGATAAGCAGCTTTCCCAGAAAACAGCCACAGACTGCACACACTGCCCACATGTACACGCAGAAAGTGTTTTCAGAGCTCCATCGCTACCTTCTGGGGGGAGTGTGACTGCAAGGACCACTGTAGCAGGGAACCGAGAGCAAAAGGATAGTGCTAGTAATAGAAAATCAAAAAAGAAAATTCGTAAGTACAGAAGCACATGTTTCGTCCGTAAGACAGGTATTCCCAAATGCAGCTTTGCCTCCCAAAACAAAGATACAAAGCTCATTATACACAATAAGCATCCCAGCACTCAGTGCAAGCGCAGAGCGGTGGCACTGATCAGTTGTAAGAAGATCCTCGGGGGCCACAGTGAAGGCAAAGGGCACCATTCTCCTCGGCACGTACTTGTGTTCTGGGTGCCCAAGAACAGTCTGGAGCAGCTTAGCTGCAGTAACACAAAGTAGCTTTTTGCAGCTCACACTGAAGCATAGCAAATTCACCTCAGCTGTGATCTGCTATAGCTTGTTTGCAACTGATACCAATGTCAGGAACTGAAAAGCCACTGGGTATCTCTGCAGGATATTGCTGTGATGTCCTGGCACAATTTCAACAGAAAAATAGTGGATGCCCAGCAACATAGTGTCCTTTTGCTAAAAAGCAGGAATTTCTCAGTTTCTAATGTTGTGTTATTCTCCTATTCATCATCAAGCAAGAGAGACAGGTTTCAAATTCATATGTAATTGACTAGATTACCTGAGTGATGCACTTATTTCCCTTGGCAAATGAAGAGAAATGTTCATGCTCCATAAGAACTGTGCCCCATATAGCATATACTTCTCATCTGGCCATTGCCTGTATCACATACAACAGCAAATGGGTTTGTTTTCATCAAGGTCCCACCTTCAATGTCTCTGTTGCTCTAGCAAGAGCCGCTCCTTGCAAGTTGCTTTGAAAAAATTAAACACAATTTTTCTATTCTAGTTGGCAGCTCTTCTTAACCTAAGTGACACCCACATTTTCTATAACCCTTTCTCTGCGCACTGCGGTGCTAGAGCATTTCTCAGCATTAAACCACCTTTGTTTCACACCTACAGCTATTATTAGGGGGCAAGAGTTGTATGTGAGTTCACCAGGCCAAGATGTCAAGCAGACCAGCCACGATCCCTGGCCATGCTTGAAGGAGCGCTCCTAAAATAGCTACTGAGAGCAAGACTGGACCCATGCCCACATCTCAGTGCAATTGCTAGGGTGACGTGAACCAGCTAGGGTATGCATGATTCAGATACATGCTGCAACCACATCGCCCTGTTGCAGTAAAAATAAACTTTCACAACAGCTATTTGATAGGGGAAAGAGTGTGGTGAAAGGGCTGGGTGGGTCAGAGTTAAGATTACAGTAAATGAGCTGTAATGTCACATGCGGCAACAGCAGCCGTGAGATCAGTTACATACCGTTAAGAGAGGCAACTTCTCATTTCCTGGTTTTTTCTGGGTCTGCGTCTAGCATGTGGCTGCCTGAACAAATCAACTTAATGGTGTTTCTCCATCTGTTGGGATATAGTGTGATAAGCTTGTATAATTTGTAAGTTAATTATTTACATATGTTCCTGGAATTGGAGGAAAAGAGAAAACTGTATGCAGGGAATGAGCAGGGACAGAGGAGTTAAGGGACACGATGGCTGCATTCACCTCTGATCTCATTGCAGCCCAGGGGAAGCTCGGTGGTTTTTACTGACTTCTGGGAAAATGATATGAGGGTGAAAGAAAGGAATATGAAATACAGGTCATCTAGTTTCCAGCTAAGGGCAGTGAATGCAGAAGGATCCTAACGTTGGTTACCGAGTTTGAAGCTACCCTGCCGAAGCACGAGGCTTTCAAACCAGGCAGGAGGGAAGGGGAAGCTGCTAGCACCCCACACTCCTGCTCCCCTGCCATCCCTCGGCAACCCCTGGGATCCTGTTCAGATAGACCCTGTGGGCTAAAAGTTCTGTCTGATAAAGGTGCTTCTGTCAAGGAGGCATTTCGCACTGGCAGTGGACCTGTTGAAATATCCATCCATTTCATTTCACATCATTTCCAAATGCAGCACATTCACAAGCCTGGTGGAGCAGACAGGGGGATTTGGGCGACAGCTACTGTCCCCTGCAAACACTGAAAATTTAAGAGCCTTGTATGTCCAAACTGCTTTTAGTAACGGATTTTGTTTAAGGAAAGAAAGAGAAAATTATGTTGAGTTGAAATTTCCGCTACAATGGCATGTTCCCATTGGAATTTTATTCCTAATGCAAATTTCCCATTGAAACCCCTAAAACTCATCTTTAATCGATCAAAACAGACACGTGTCAATATTTGCTGTAATTAACTTTTAGTATCTGGGAATGAGGGCGCTGGCCTATTTTGACAGATGATGCTGAAGAGACAAGGCCAGGATACTGGAGAGATTTTCTGCAGTTCTTACCCAGACAAGAAATTCTTAGCAAGACAAGTAGCACCATCCTCTGGACATCAGTGGGAATCGAGCACGAAGCAAACAGGCTTGGTTCCTCAGGTAGTGCCGGATTCAGATTTTACCTTCTGTAGAGTTCCCAGTCTCTGCATCACTTGCTGGAGTTCAGCATGAGGTCTCCATCTGCCCCATACTCAACAGTCTGACAAATTTAATTCAGTATACAAGAAAAGCCACTGGAATAATAGATTAAAGTTAGAAGGAAGAAGAAATCATCAGAAGACATAAAGCAAAAAAAAAAGCAATATATATCAGGGTGTAAGCAGAGCTCTTCTGAGAGCTATTTTCCATACTGGTTTACAACCTGTAGATCACTATCATACTCTCCAGATTAACAGTGTGTTATTGAGCCAACACATAGCACAGAATTAATTTATTCTGAGATTTATATTAAGGAAAGTTTTCACTACACATTAATATAAAAGCAAATCTTGGTGGTTTTTCTTCATTCAATAATTTAAGGACCTCGCAGAGAAAAAAACCCAAACACCAGAACAAGTTCTAGTTCAAAACAGTTCCTCTGTCAATAGACTGTCAATAGCTTTTAAAAGATACTGATTTCTTTCTCAGTTATTTTGATGTTTCTGTTTATCTCAAATCTGTCTTCAAGTTTACATGCAACTATGTAAGAAAAAAGTAAAAAGCTAACCATTTCTCTTAAAAAACACTGCTAAAAAAGGAAAATTCATTCTTGAACAGAAATGGCTGGATTTTTAACTATGATGGAGCAGAAGAAAAGATTCAAATCACCCCCCAAATGGAAAAATCAATGGGAAGATCCTGTCAGTAGTTTATCACAAAGAGTCAGTAATTCCTTCTTGTCACAATGATGTCCCTTATGGCATCATTCTAAATGATGTAACCTACTGAAATGACAGAATTTGAGGCCCGATACCACTCATGTAAGATACAGAAGGTGTGAAGAGGTGAAATTCACAGCTCTGCAACTACAAGAATGCTATATAGTATATAAGCATTACAGTAGGGGATTCCCACAAACCTGTTTGTGCAATCCTAGTGCTGATTTTATAGCTGCTGCAAAACAAAGCACCTTTTGATATGCAGTGATAAGCCTGGGTCAGATGGAACTGTAAAATCATTCTGGTAGGTTTTCAGACAGTGTCCTGGGAGGAAGATCATTTGGAGTTTTAGGCAAAAAGCAAAGATCTTGTTACTTGCAATACAAAGCAGAAAGGAGATTTAGCATTTAATTTCCCTAACTACACTGCCAGTGCTAATATCTGAATGGAGATTAGATGATCAGCCTGACAGTTTGGTGTCTTTCTCTGTTTCACAAGATCAGATCCAAGCAATAACATCATCCTTATTGAGAAATATTAAAGTATTTTAAACACCAAGAACTGCAGTATATTCTGGGACATGACCTTGTAGATGCTGAGGGTCTCCAGCTTTGTTGATATCAATGGGAACAAAGATGCTCAGCTGTGCCCATTTAAGGAGATAGTGTTTTGCTCACAAGCAGCTCTCTGTACTGGTGATGACTTCTGCTCCTCCGTTAACACCTCCTACAGAGATGTCCAGCACAGATCAGACTAGGGTTTGGGGATAGTTCCTTATAAACTCACCTGGGTCTTTAATGGCAATAATTTACTATAGTAACAGATAGGAATGTTAGCACCAGACTTGCAATATTTTTATGTAGAAACATATGTTGGCTGTAGAAGAAAGCAAAAAGCTCATATTCACAGATGCAAAGGCATTTTGCCCAACTTTGAACTCGCTCAAGACATTGCAGTCGGGAGCAGAGCTGAAAGCGCCACAGCCCTGGCCTCTCGCCAGCTCTCTGCCCAGTGCTGATAGCGCAGGCTGCTACCACTGCTGACACAAGCTCTGAACTCATTCAAGCCTGTGTTTCTTGGCTTGGGGAAGAACCTTTTGCAGCACAGATTGGGAAAGTTGAAGGAGAGGCTCCGCAGATGACAGCAAACTACCTGGGCCCTGCATGGAAAGAAGGGCGGTTGCTCAGTTCTGCTGTTCTTGTTGGGTGATTGTGCTCTATCAGAAGTGAGAACATGTTCATGTGTATACACACCAAGCTGCACTGTACCTTCCTCTCGCCAAAGCAGAGGACAGATTACCCTACCAGCCTCCAGACACTGTCCTAAACAAGCTACACTGCCCCTCTCTTGATACTGGATGAAGATTCAGTGGTCCATTCTCCCCATTTACTGTGCTACAATCCCAATCCCAAGTGAGCTGCTTTAGAGGTGCATTCTTTATATCTACCATTGCATCAAAATAGAAGTGCATGTCTTCCTCCGTCTGCCATGTAATCTTCCTATAACACCCATCCATTCCTTGTAGATAAGTTCCTTAAATGGAAACCAGCTCAGAGCGTGATCATTTCTTCATGCAGTCAGCCTAAAAATAAAAATCTAAAGGTGAGGGATTTCAAATGATATGTGGCACAACAATTGCAATCATCAGGTCTAAAGAGGATGAAAACACAAGGACTTGAGCTGAGCAGTAGCTTCACGAAGGATTAATGTCCAGATCACAAAGCTGAAAAAGAAAAACATACCTCTGTCTTACTTTCTCTAGTCAAGGGGCAGAAAGTGTGACAAATGCACCATTAATCATATAATACTTGTGTGTTTTTCTGCTCTTGCTGTTGAGCTCCTGGGTACTGCTACAGTGTTTATAGTTGGGCTTCTTTTGCTGAAGTTAAAAAAGCATCTTGCCCATCTCCCATTTCCTGAATGTTGTGGTTGCTCAGCCTTCCTTTACAATGGTTTCCTAAAATCTCACTAATGGCTTGGTGGTTGTTTAAAAACTACAGAATTTATTTTACTTACCTTTTTTCTCTAGAATTTTTCAGCCACTGGAAGTGGAATCACAGCCTCAAGGGCACATGGGTTTGGGGAGACAACCATCCTTAACTAGCGCTGGAAAACTTTGGCCTCAAGTGTCACAGGTCATTACTTACTGAGATGCAAGAAAATATGATATGGTCTGGAGGGATGAGGGATCACTTACTAACTTTGCTCTTTGAATGATGCACCTTCCACTTGGGAAGAGGCGCGTGGAGTTCTCCAGTGCACACTTCATACACAGCTCAAGGACCCAGCAGCTTTTAGCCAGGATGAAGACACACATCTCTCCCACAGCCCGGTCAAACCAGAATTCTCCAGGTGACATGTCACCTTGCTCCAGCCTCCTGTTGTGACAGGAGAACTGCACTGAAATAGAAAAACAGCCGGAAATCCAGAGGTCTCAGACATCTTAAAAATGCTCCCAGTAATTTCTATTCATGTCTCTGTCTGAAAAGAGCTGCAAATATTTCTGATCACTTTTCTAAATGACTAGAATTTTATGGTTCATGGTTTCTGTTTTTCCATCACAAAACTCACCTTAATGTCTACCTGAGGAATCTCAGCAGCTGAATTCCCCAAAGGGACCCTAGTAGTCATTTCTTCTGCTGGACTTCTGAGCCATTTAGAGATGATTTCCTCTTCCCTCTCCAAAACAGCCGTTTAAATTTCTCTAGTTTAATGATCTAGTATCTTACTGTCCATTGGGCAAAAAGTTCCAAGTACCCTAATTCTTCCCTGCATTTCGTGCACAATTACATCAAAAGAAAGTGTATCATCGGTTAAGTCTTGTTTTCCTCGTCACTGCAGCCTGCTAATGTAGTTATTCAAGACATTTTTGTTACTGTTGCAGTCACAAAGCTCTAGGTGATGCTAACAGAGTTGCTGTGGTATAAGTAAAGGCAGAGTTTTCCTCATCCTAGAAAACTCCTGTAGCTTCATACTGTAACCTTTTTGCAAATCCTCTCCTCTCTGGTGGTCTATTGAAGTAGATATATTTCCAAATGCATGGCATTTTAAAACCAAGAGCTCTACATATGCTATAATCATGCTTATTTTATCAAGGTCTGTGCTACTCTGAAATGCTTTCAGTAGGCCGCAATCCAGCATGTCCTACAAGGCACCATCAATTTCTAAGGAAACAGATTAATGTACTAAATATATTTGCTTGCTACTCCGCACAGGCACGTTAGTGAAATATTCAGTAATGAACCATCCTAGTATTTCTCAAGAGCTATTCAGAACCGAGCATTGTTACTGCTCCCATGGAGCTCTTGGTGCATGCAGTACACCACCCTGGTGCACCCAGTAAGGAGAAAGGGAGTCCCATAGTGGGCACTGGACAAGAAACTGGATCCTTGTGATTTTGCCAAGCTACTCCAACAAGCCTTCTCTCTCTCATAAACAAGAAGATGAAAAGGATTTATCTGTTTACCAACTACAGGTCAGAATTCCTTTAAAACATCTGGGTCTACCCTAGGGAAGAAGAAAAAGTTAATATTTTCCTTACCTTCTTTGCATGAGCCTTTGTGTTCCTCTTCTCCTGCTCTCATTTGTCAGGTCCCTTAAGGCTGTTTCTATATGCATCTAAGCACATCACAGCTTAAACACAAAGGTTTCCCATTCACCAGTAATATTGGTAATTGTCTTCTTAAAGTACTAGAAGCATTGTGTCCTTTGACATTTCAGTGATGCATTAACCTGTTATCTGGAATATAAATGTGAGCTAAGAACTGATTTTGCAACAGAGAGTAGATTAACATTTTCTTGGAAAAGTTGTCCAACCTTTCGAAGTTCTGCTACCAGATTTTCCAGTGGACAGGCAGAATTTGGCGTGATTACACATCTTAGAATGAGAAGAGTACTTCAGTGTGAATGTTACCTTACAGAAATGGCTACTACAATGGCCAGGAATGTCCTGTTCAAGTGAAATGACTTCTATTAGGTACCTGGCATTAAGATTACTGTTGCTTCCGCTAAGCAGAACGTGCCGAGCTAAACTGCACCAACCTCACTAAGCAGCCCCATTAAACCCAAAGACTGCTAGAATATTGCTACACTTTGTATGAACACAATATGTTAAAAAACAGGATGTACATGTGTAGGTTCTTTTTTTTTTTTTTTTTAAAAAAAAAAA
>KZ505777.1:15422-79826 GCA_002844005.1 Limosa lapponica baueri | reverse complement strand
TTAGAGACCCTTGAATTGGATATGGAAAGTTCAGCAGTGTCTCCTCCACTGCTTTCCCAAAATCCTGTTTCACATTTTTTCTTTTTTTTTTTTTTAAAAAAAAGAACAAAACCACAGATGTGGTTATAGTGCTGATGTGGTAACTGCAGTCTGAGTTAACTTTTCTCATTAAGATCTTGAACTTAAGCAAACAATAAGCCAGGTCTTCCAACACATCATAAGAAACTATGTTCTCCTGGATAAGTTGAACTCTCCTCTGCTTGAATATTTCAACCCCAGAACAGTTCACTTTTTTAATAAAGTGGTGAGCCAGGTTCACAGTGTGACTGTAGCTATATGCTTTCTCCTAAATTAATGGTGAACCGTTCTCTGCAGTCACATATTTTCAAAGTGTTATTTCAATGATAGTGATATGACTTGAGGGGGCTAGTTAATAGACCTGATGCATTTGAAGAAGTTAATGAAAAGGAGTACATTACTTCTTTTACAGCAGCAGGCTCAGTAGCATCGGTTGCTCTATAATCCCATATTGTCTGGCAAATGTGAGGCATGTAACTGCAAAGCAGCGCTAAGGGAGGATCAGTTTTGCCCACATCTCAATTCACCACTACCTATAAGCACATGTTTCAAAAGCTTTCTGAATCTGAGTCTCAATTATAAATTAAATAGCATTATGGGAGGATGAAGGGGAGTTTGAAGCTTTCCATTTAAATAGCCTTTGCAGGTAAGATAATTCAGGCTTGCTTTTCCTCGGTGCAGCTGTATGCAATTTCCAGTCAATAAGCTGAGCAAATGGCATCTGCTCGCAATAAAGCAACCAGCAACAGCCACAGCAACTGATAAAGAAGCAGAAACATGTCCTAGCAGGGACTGCCCTTTTCCACAAAAGCCTTCGGGGCCAGGCTTATGTTGGGGAGACCACACACATACAAGGGAGGCAACGAGTTCCCTGTGGCCCCAGGGCTCCTGCTCCTCCCAGTAACACCGGCTTGGCAGCCGGCACCCCAGGGAAACCAGCACGAGGTGCAGGAGGTGGCAGCAACCTCTGCTCTCGGAGGAGTCAGGCACAGGTGACGACACTGGGCTGCTCTCTGCAGTGCTGGTGGGGGATGTTACCTCCCCAGGGCCAACAGCCTTTCACAGCCCTTTCCCACCATGTACAAGGCACCTTTCTTCCACTCAGCCTCTTTTACTGACCCCTTGTCAATGACCACTCCTCCTTTCCTTATTCTTTTATTCAGCTTCTTCTGTTTAATATACTTGTTACAGGACTCAGCAGGCCTAAAGCTCCCTTACCATGCAGTGAAAAACACAAACACAACCTAACATGGTTCTTTTCTCAGCTGGTTCTCACCCCTCATCATCTTCAGCTGCCTTGATGTGACCCCTCCAAAACAGAACTTTGCTGTCTCACCGCTTTGGCACAGAAAGGACCCAGGTGTTTGTCAGCAGCATTACCTAGATTAGCAAGATGCACTCCGAGAATGTTTCTTCCTTGTCTCCCACCTTTGCCCATCCTTTTAAAACTTTAGGTAGCAAAACAGGCATACAAGGAATTGTAAAGCTATCTGGCCCAAGGGCTGAAGTATCAGTATCTTAGGTGCCCTGCACCACTGGGCAATGAAGCACACAAACCTATGGTGAGACTGGTGTCGTCTTCTTCTTGTGCCAATACATCAAGTGCTGACTCTTTCATCGCGCTTTCTCAGCCACTTGTGCTTGCGGTTATGAGTCTTAATCAGCGGCAAGGATCCAGCCTAGTGCTTGGTTCCCAAGCAAAAATCACAGCAAAGCTGGAAGAGTCAGGATCAGCCCCCTGGGAGTTTCAAAAACAGCACCCTTCATTAACTTCTCAGTGGCTGTGGTTTTTAGAGGAGAAAAATCATCTCTTTCAACATCACAGTGAAAAAAAAAATAATAGTGAAATACATAGACTTTGAAGTGGTGGGGAAGTACCATTACCCATTCATAGACGACAGTCTGGCATTCATTGCATGTGATAGGGACGCTGCGTGCGGCAATGCATGTAAGGACACATTTCCTACAGAGAGCAGGAAAGGCTTCACACTCACATGCCACACGGGCTACTTTCACACAAGCTGGCTGGCTGGCTCCTACTGTCCCCCGCTCTGGGCAGTCATGGGGTCATCCCTCTGGCCTTTCTTCTTTCTAGGACTTCTCAATGCCGGCTGAAAGTTTATCATGCAGGCTTGTGGATTGTTATCCAGCCTTGGCTTTCTCCATTCAGTCTCTCAGAGCAAACTCTTGCTTCTGCTAGCTTTCATCTCCTATCTACTTGAAAGGCTGAAGTCCTTTATCTAGTTATATTTTCTGTATCCCAAATCCCTGACAGCATAATCAATCACTCCAATTTTTACTAGGAATACTGGATTCATCATTGACACCCCATATCTTTTCCCTGCTCCTAATACTATTCCTTTGTTAAGCCATAGGCTTATCATAAATTCTGTAATGCAGGCAGGACTCCTTGAAATGTCAAGCTGTCTTTCAAAAGTTAAGAGCTGGGCCAGCTATAACCAAAAAAAAAATGGATCTATATTTAGATTGTCTAAGAAATTCCAGTACTTACTAATTTATAACAGAATATTGGTTGAGCAGATGATGATAGTAATAGTAATATTACTATTAAGATGATGATGAATACTAATACAATGACGATGATGAATAGTAATAGTAAAATCAAAGGTTTTAGCTTTATCATTGCACTTACTGCTTTGTCAGTTTATTTTCTCCCCTTGGAGACTGCATCAGCTTTCTTTGTATTAGATACTGTAGTTAGCCTGCACAATCTGTTACCAAAGTCATTCACGAGGATACAGTAGGCCAAAGAAATATCACAAACAAAAGAAAGAGAAAGCTATGACTTGGGCTTGACATCTGGGACTACTCTCTCCTTTTTTTGGCTCTGTGGATTATTTTTTCCCCCTGCTACAAGCCTTGCCTGCAGAGCCCTGAACAGCCATAATCCTACAGAACTGGGGATTGCTCTGTTCACTTGAAAATTTCCAAATCAGAGGACACACCAGGGAATATCCCTTATGTTACATCCAGTGGCATTAAGGACATCATCATGTTCCCACAGGATTCCCTGCTGGAGCAGATCGCAGAAGGAGGATTAACACGTTTCCTATCTTCCCCAAAACTGCACCCATCCAAAACCAGTTCATTCCCCCTGTCATCCTCTGCCAGCCCCCACCGAGCCTCCCCACTTGCCTATGCAGAGATCTGATGGGCTGTGGGATCTCAGGGGATTGCAGGGAAGCAATTAGGAGTGGATTTTGGATCCTGGATGAAAGAGCTTGACAACAACTGCTCCAGCCTTCCTGAGGGAAACACCGAGAAGCCAGATCCTAATCTCCCAAATCTTGTCCTGACAGTGTGATCTTGCATCAGTCACTGCCATCCGGGCGTTCAGATTTCTCCAGCACCAAAGAAAGCCTGATAGTGCTCATTTACCTATAGAATTGCGGGGATGCAACGTGGATTAATTAGTACTTGCATGGCACTCTGAGAACAAAGCAGCCTTATACTACTAAAGACCTTCAAGCCAACATCACCTCCGAGTTCAGGGGTGGATTAGGTCTCACATTCCTAAGTAGTATTTTTCACTTAAATAATAGTGATTTCAGCCATTCCCAAGTTCAGAACCTGTTTGGGACTGATTCCATGAAATAGATATTAAAACTGCTTTTGACCTTCTTCCATGAAAGTAGAAAGATTAAATACACACATTTAGCAGTTAGCAAGGGCCATTCCAACAATGCTCCTATTACAGAACTGTTCATGTTAATTACTGCATTATCTGTTTTACATGCTCTAATTGTCTCCCTATGGCATACTGAGGAAAAAAAAAATGTAATTCTGTAAGAAAAAACCCACCAAGTGTTCTTTTTTCCCCAGGTTAAAATAGAAAGAATTTCAGCAAACTTCTGCTTCGTTTGGGATTCAGGCAGGATCTGAGCTCCCCCTGCTGTTTGCAAAAAATTGATGTACGGATAAGCTAAACGAATTCTTAATAATCGAGTTTCTCTGGCCAAGGGCAGGCTCTGGGGACCCTGCTATTCGGTCTTTGGCTCAGGCTGCCACATGGAAAGACATAATTAGCCAGATTTCAGTCAAAGCCTGTTCTTGCATTCCCACCTTTGAATATGGAAAGTATTACATTCAAAAGGAGGGAAGATAGCCATACGTAAAAACAGCTATTTGATGTATGAGTCAGAAGAGGAGAACATTTATGAGAGCCCAAAAAGGTGTTGACCTTAAACCATCCTCTAATCTGTAGCCAGAAGTGGATCCAGCCCTTTTATAGTAGGCAGTATTCCCAGCAGCACTCCTAGGGTCAGAGCAGAGGCTGTGGGATGCTGAAATTAGTAATGTCCTTCATGCAAGCAGTAAGTCTGCCTATGGAAAGATATACTTTATAGATGTGAAAACATTCCAAGCTGAAGTTGTTGGAAGAAAGCCCAGTCCCCCTGCCAGAATAGCTCTAAGTCAACAGGGTTCACGTCTATGCTAGGGATATCAATGATTTGGGGATGCTCACCTTGACAGAAGTGAACAGAGTCCGGTTATCACAAGCCAAGGGTTTCAACTCCCATTATTAAAACGCCTCTGGCACCTCGGTGTGTGGTATGAATTCCCCTTAGATTAACCAGTCATTGCCCTCAGTCTTTTAATTCGCTCATCAAAGAGACATACACCTCTGAACTGCTCTCCAGGGGTGGCTAAATTAGATGCTCTGAATCACAAGGGGAAGAGCCCCTTGTGCTGCCCAGACGGGGAGAGCATAGCAGATCCTGAGCCAGCTGAGATGCACCAGTGCCTTCAGCACCAGTCCTTGATCTCCCCACCTCATTTGGTGCTTTTGAAAAATAATGTCTTTCACTGATGTTAACCTCAAGGGGGGAAGAAAAAGAAATAAAGAAAAATAAAGGAGAGTTATTCTAATAAAGATTCCCAAATGCTAAATATTTTCCTGTTTTTCTGGTTGTATGTCAGGTCTCATTAGGCTGTGTTAATGAACTTGTTCCAGGCAAGTTTTGGCGTAGTTGTTGTTTGTGGTTTTGCCTAGCATATGTGAAAGGGCAGGCTAAGTCTGGCTTGTTTTCAAGTCAGTTTAACAATCAAAAGTTGGGTAGGAATTTAAAAGGAGAAACAGCTTGCAGTTTGAGATTCAATACTTGCTCCATAACAGTAAGAAAAAAAATTTAAGGCATTGTTCTGCACTTCAGTTTGTTCCTCTACCATAGCACAGTGATGCATCACTCTTTTAAGGGAGATTCCATATCGTTTTGTCTACATCGGGGTTCCATTTTAAAGAGCAGCAATCAGAAGCTACCTCACTTAAATCCTGCTGTGCTGTTGATGCAGAAAGTACTTACACCAACACAGCCATCTTGGCAGAGCTTTGTCATTCCTAGAAAGTTTTAGTAGATTAGATACATCTTTGTGATATGGGCAGGAAGGTCACACAGCACTTGTTTTCTTTGGAAGAATTCCCCAGCTTCCAAGTATACGCAGCACGAAAGGAGCCGGGTACAAACAGTAAATGGAGATATCCAAATTGATGAGAGCTACCGAAGCAAGAGCTTGGCGTCAGCGGTATTTTTGAGATCTCACCCCAGCTATCCTGGCTGCTGCATTCCTGGAATATCAGCACCAGTTTCTGAAGAAAATAAAGTTAGTGACGCTGAGAAAAAAACAACTCTTCAACTTCTAAACTTTGTCTACTGCAACAGAGATATTCTGCAAGAGAAACTGAAATCTGTAACAGCATCTGGATGATAACAGAGGGGATGAGTCAGCCACACATTGCTACTGCTTGCTTTGTTTATGGTTCCCATACCGCTTTGAGTCTCTCCATTATTCATTTTTATTTATTTTACAGCATCAGGGTTGCAAAAACTGAGAGCTGTTACAAAAACAAGGTCAATGCCCTGCTGAGTGCAGAGTTTAGCAAAACTATCTGTGCAGCTGAATTCTATTCTGCAATCCTCATATTTGAGTGAACTGTGAGAGCCCAAACCAACTGCTAGATCACAATATTCACGGGCAGTACAGCAAGGTTTGCTTGATCTTCATGTCTTCCTAAGGAATCAGGGATCTTCATCCAGCTACTATGTGCACCATCAAAAACCTAAATAAATTAGAGGTGCAAAAGTTTCCACTTCTCTTTTAGTACATGTTGTGTATCTGAGTATTAAGTGGGACACTCTGCTAATACTGAAAAGCTAAATGAAAGCCGAACCACTCAAAAGCCATGTTTGACAAGCCTGTACTGCTGTCACTGATAGCTAGCCGTCACTCTAATCCTAGAGAACTACCTCTGCAGGACAAGTTTCTGAGCAGTATTTCCTTGCCCCACCATTGTTCAGATGACAAACTCCTGGTGGAATAGGAAAAGGTTTATCCCCACCACCCTTTTTCTGTCTGCACCCAAGCTCCCCCCTTATATACCAGTACTGTAGGTCTCCAGGTCCAACAAGTATTTCTCAAATCCATTTAGCAGTATCCCTGTACTAACAGCTGTAAAAATCCTTCAGTTTTACCGTCAGGCAAAGAGCATCTTTCCATCCCTATTCCTTCCTCTAGCACAACGGCAAACAGCACCCAATAGTTTGCTCTTACCACACCTTAATTAAAAACTAACAGGCTCCCTGCACCATTTTTTCTACCCACCAACCTCAACAGGCACTAGAGCTGCTTAACCAAGACCTGAGTGCTCTGGCCACATCGAGCATTATCGCACACCTTTAACAGACCAATAAACACAGCTACACCACATGGTGTATGGGCAGCACACAGAGGCACCAGGGAAAGCCTGTAGCATCCTTTAACACAAAGTTGTTTAACCTGCCCCAGAGCAACACCACTGTCCTTTCCTTACACCCTTTGGGCAGTTGCATCCAGGTTTCCTACAAACTGGCAATGTAAACACAGCTGTGGACTTGGGCTCTACTGAAGCCTCATTATTACAGTTCAATTGTTGCTGGCTTTTTTTTCCTCTGAGTTTCCCAATTACCTCCAACCTCTATGTTGTTATAAACTAATTAGGCTTTAATAAATCAGAAAAGGAGGCAGATTAGGATAATTAGACCCTGTGATTGATTACTGGGGCTGTTGTGGAATACGCCAGGTAAAAGACAATGAAGGAGAGAGTGAGTATTTGCAGACGATGGTCAGGGTTAGGAAAACAGACATTCAGACAATCCCTGGCAAATATTAGTCTTGAGCTAAATTCAGTCAATTCATGGCAAAAAGCCTCTAGCACAGATGCATCAATTTATGCTTGCAAAGGGAAAGCCAAAGGCTTAGACATCCAAGGTGTGGGCTCTCAGCGTTTCAGCAAACACGCTTGTCTCTCCCCCTTGCTGAGATGGCAGTGGTGGGGAGCGGTGACAGCAGCACCCTGTCCTCTGTATCAGCCTGGTGCACAGGCAGTGCAGGAACAAGGAAAAGCCTGAGACCTCCCCAGCTTTCCCTGCCTTGAGAGCTTCCAGCAAGGCTTTGAGTCAGCCAGAAATACCTGCCCCTGTGGCCCATCGCACCAAGCACTTGCAACCACCCAGCCAGAAGTTCTTGAGGCAAACACCCCAGAACTGAGCCAGCTCTGTGCTCACATACAGGTGAGCTGTGAGTCATGCCCTCTGAATCTAGGTGTGCAATTTTATTTCCCACATGATAATAAAAGGGTAGTAAAGCTCATCTAGTTGGCTCATCACATCAGCATAGCAAAGGCTTTATTTAATAACCTAATCCAGCACTGAAATACATCCAGATTTGAACCAGTTGAAAATAAAAAGTTCTCCAAGTAGTTATGGATGAGTCAGTTTATCATGTAGCTTTAAATGAATTTTGATAAAACGTTCAAAGAAAATTACTGTCCCTGTGTGAGGCAACACTGAGTAATAGGGAAAGTTTTCAACAGACAGAGCCATTTTTTGAAAAACACCCAAAGTAAGTAGACAAAACCAAAGAATTTCTTCCATCCTTTCTTCTTCCTATGTGTCCTTAACACAGTTGAAAATTTTTAGAAACCTGTAAAAGTTAGCTGTATGTGGGTAGAATATGATTATGGTGCATCAAAACTCTGGCTTATCAAACCTTGGGTGCGCCTGCATGGCATAATTAAGAAAGGGAGAAATTACAACTCCGTCTGCTGGGACAAAAAGGAAGTTTTGTTCCAGAATTAGAAAGTTCCATTTGGCAACATTAGGATTATGATTACTTAAATCTGCCAAGTTATCAGTCCCTTGACAAGCACATTAGAGAGAAACTCTTTTAAGATGCCAGCCTTATTAATACACAGATTTATTAGGAAGCAGGTAGGCACTGGTGAAAAAGAGCCTCTTATCCCAGAGTTTTCTCTGAAAAGCAGAGCAGCGGGGTGTGACTGTTCGATAAGATGAACTCAGGACTTAGGATCCCATCACTGAACTTACACGTAGCAGTAATCTACAGGACAAAGGTTTGCAATGAAATATAATTGCAACAGCCTACTGCTAGAAAACAGCTCTTAAGTAAGGCCTCTCAGGTCACAGCCTTTAGCTAAGGCACAGAAAAGCTGCTGTCTATCCCTTACCAGCCTGCTTGGTTTTGGGCACATCATCAAATACTACTTTTATTCTGGGTCCAGCACCCACATTAGAAATAATTGTCAGCTCAGTTCAAAGTTGTGAACGTGAACATCCCTACTCAGATGTGATGTGAACATCTCAGGTCATGACCCAACACCTTCTGACAAAACACTGGGTTTTTGTGAGGTTGAACAATTTCAGGCCTTGCTCAAACCTAAACCCAGAATCCAGGTGTTCAGTCACAGCTCATTCACAAACAGGATCAGGCCCTCCAGGGAAAGCTGCAGTACCTGATCCTTTTCTTCCAGAGCAACAGTCTAACGATTAAAACCCTCAGCCAATAAGCAGGAAGCTGAATTATTTCTTCTGCTAGCAGAAATGAAAGCCCCGTTTCTCCCCTACAGTTTTTATATTGAAACACAAATACTTGTTCCCAAAACAGAAGTATAGATGCGGTTCTACCCCAAGAGCTGGGGAGTTTGCCTGTGAGGAACAGGCCAGGTTTCAGTCTGGGGTCAGTTTTACACAAAACTATTGCTCTTTTATGCCCTTTTTGAGCCAACAAGTCTAACAATAATTTCTGTACAGTGGCAAGGCTGTAAAAGAAAAGAAGGGTGCCATACCCATATAAGAGCCTGTATTGCCATATTTAGGGCATTTTCCAAAGAATTGCTATTTGCAGATTTGAAAGACCTGGGGCTCAGGGGAGAACAGCTGCTCCATAGCTGCTGGACTGGTACAAGGGCGTAGGCGGTACCCTCCAAGTCCTTCACTGAACAGAAAAATGAGAATCCTACTGAGAATCCCCCTCAAAAGATAGAAGAAACATGCATTTCCCAACCTTATTTTTCCTTGTTCCTGCTGCCCCTCCTCATTTTGGGGCAAGGGTTTCTAAGCAGGCACAGGGCTACAGGGAGGTGCTTAAATTAAGGCTTCTGGGGCTGGGATTTACCACCCACCCCTGTTCTCAGCTGCTTTGACTAATGAGCTGTAGGCAGCTGCGTGCTGAATACATTGACTCTGGGCAATTCCCTGCTCAATGCACTAGCTTTTGGGGTCATCAACTTTTCTTTGCCTCAGTCCTCAGCCAGACGGACAGCATAGCCATGAGGGGATTGGATAAGAGGAAAGTGTCCTTAGGAAGGAGATGCCAAGAGGTCCCTCAGTAAGCTACTTTTTGCAACCCTTCTTATATACTGAAGACAGCGAGGAACCTGGATTCTGCTCTAGTTTCTCTTGTCACTTGACTTCTAGATGTTTAAGACCTTTGCTGGGTCTCTTCTTTTAATCCCCTCTCACCAGGAGTTACAGAGCTGTGGGACTGACTCGTGGCACTCTTAGGCTGTTTCTGCAATGCCTGTTACAAAAGGGCCCGCGTTTTCTCTGCGGGTTGCTGTGCTGCAAGCAGCACACTGCAGTAATTAATACCAGGCAGATATGAAGAGAAAAAGGTTGTTTCTAGTTGTGAAGAAGCAGGTTTGGCTGAGGTTCTGCTAAGTCAGTTCCCACACTTGAGCTGAAAAGCAAATGCAAATGTTTCATAGTGCCCTGAGCAAATTTCACTAAGTTCAAGCCAGGCCAGCAGGATGGCTCCTCTGGGGAGCCTTCCTCCTCAGCTCCTTCTCAGTCTCTTCTCTTCTGCCTCCGTTTGCTCCAGTGAAGGGGAGAGAGGCACCGAGAGCTTCCTTTTCTCGGGGGCCTGCTGAAAAGGGCTCCCTCCACATGAGCTGTGGAGAGGCAAGCGAAAGTGAGGACAAAAGCTTGAGCTTTTTTTCCTTGTGTGTAGGGATGTTTGTAATTATTAATCTCACAACAGCAGAGGTAAATACGATAACTGCATGACTCAGGCTGTGCCTCAAAGGTCATTCTCGGTTCCTATCCCAAGCCAAAGGGGAAGAAGGAAAAAAGCCTGTTATATTCATGTTCTCATTTCTCTCTGAGGTGAGTCACCCTACCAGTTAAACGCTATAAAATGACAAACATTGGTAAATAAGATAATATTAATGATACTGATGACTCAACCGAAATAAACACACATCAGTCACAGCTCAGCAGCCTGGAAGAACCTTATGAGAAGAAGAAACCTGCTCAAATCAAAGACGAGATGATGATTGCAAATCTGCTATTAATAAATATTTTTCTATGACAAAGCATTCCACGCAGTATTTATATTTCATTATGCACAACACAAACCAAGCGACTGGAAACATTACTCATAGCAATTGTGGAAAAAAACTGTGAGAACTCTTTTTCATTTCTGCTAGGGCAATGTAATTGCCCCTTTTAAAAAGGAACAAACTTGTCTTCATATAAAACCCTTTCGTCCTCTGCCCTGGAAAGTTAGGCTGCATTCCCAGATTTGCACCTTTTTTCTAAAGCTAAATATGAAACATAGCCTGAGTGACTGGCAAGCACATAGTCCCCAGCTCTCTAATTCAGCAAGAAACTGCCCGTCATGTCTGGTTTGAAGGTATATTCCCAGTACGTGGAGGCAACCCTAGAGCAGCTAGAGTTAGAATGGCTCTTCAGCTGCTGGGGGAACGACTAGAGGCTTTCAGCCCTAGGAAGTCCCAGGTTTCAGGGCACAGCAGCCATCACGGGCTTTGATTGTATTGCTCTGGATGGATATTGTCCAAGAAAAGAGCATGAGGAACAGTGACATGACACAATGGCAATGTTTTTATCACCAGCATATTCTCAGGATGTGCTTACATATGTGCCTGTGACCTCCCCTCTCCTAGCAATGGATTGACTAGACCCTGTTCTTCCTACACATGCTCTCCCTACTGTATTTTCTTTTTTCCTAAATTAATGAATCTCTCATTCGTCTGATAGTATTTTTGTTCCTCAGTAGTGCCTGCATCTATCTGGGAGAGTCCAAATTAAAAACACTGAGCCAAATGAAGCCTAGATATTACAGGAATTGATGTGTGGGCTTTCATGGAGGCAGTCCTTTTTTCTGCTCCTGCAACAGCCTCTCCTCGTGATAAAGTCTGAAGATATAAATCCTGCCTCCCGATATGTGGCTCCCACTGAAGTCACCAGCAGGTGTTTGCAGACAGAGGGTAGAATTTGCACATAGGAAAGGATCATTTGCAGTTTGCTTTTCAGAGCAGTTAAGCCTGATCTGTTGGAGATATGTATGTGAGTCATCTCACACTTGCTTTCCTCCTCTTGTGAACAGTGAGCAAACTTCAATCTAGTAACCATATATCCGTTCTGCAGCATCTTTATGTCTTCTTCCATGAATACTTCACAGTTGACTTAGAGAGGGAGAAAATTTGCACCAAAATATTGAACAATTTTAGGCCTGATCTTGCAGAACAGAAGTGATGGACTTCCCTTCCTGATCACATACCCCAGAGTGTTTTCATTTACCAGGATATAAATATCGAGAAAGTTTAATGTCTTTGGGTATAAATCAGAAATAACTCAGAGGAAGGCACTAGAGGATTTTTTGTCATTACTAGCAGTATATGCCATATATCACACAAGCCACAAACTTCAAGGCAAAACTCTTGTTCTCATCTAACATGGTATAAATCCAGAGGAACTCAGCTCAAAACACCCGAGACTCTCCAGTACTAAATTCACCCAGCTGTATTTGTGATTTAGCAGCCACAATGCAAATGTCACAGCGCTGAAAAGGCACTGAGGACAACGAGCGGCTGTGCAGTTAACCTTGAGGCTGGGCATCTGCATCGGGCTCCTGGCTCTGTCACAGGCTCTGTTCTCTAATTCCCTTGGTCCCAAATCAGCTCTGCCTCTTGGAAACACAGATAATTGCTTTCCTTGCAACTTCTCTCATTTATCAACTCTTCATTACAGGGACAGCCCCTTAGTAGGTGTTTAAAAAAAATCTCTGACTAGGTTGAAAAATGTACTGCATTAAGTGTGCTTTTATATAATAAATGCAAGTTAATCCCTGCATGGCATAACTGTGGCATTAAAGAATGTCAGTCTCCTTGCTTTGCTCAGCATTAATCAGCCTACTCTACGGGGTTTTTAAGCAAGAGGACTTCTAGGAGGTAAGTGTTATTGGCTATGTGATCTTGCAATAAAACTTTCCTTTGGAACTTCTGAATGCTTCCCCAGGCAATCGAAATATTTTCAATAGCTCTGTGTCTGTCCCGTCCCCCCCTGAGTTCATATGAAAACAATTAGGTTCTGAGAAAGCATCTACACAGCTGAGCTTACACTCCAAAGAAATGAGGAAATAGCTCCTCCAGCTGCTGTGAATTTTACATAAAACTATCAGTGAGCACAGTCCCAAATATAGCTTTTCCCCCTTCAAAATAGCTTCTCCAAGTTAAGCGTTGAGACTGAGCATTTAACCTGCCTTGATTAAATGATTCTTAATAAAATGTCTAGGTTTCTGAATACTCGGGATTTCATAGCTAATTTTTAACAATACTAACTGGAGTTACATACAATAACAGCAGCACAGGAAGATGATTAAGATGCCTGTCCCAGACGAAGCATATTTTTAATGTTTGGAGGGGATGGTTATCTGTTTTTCTGTAGGACCACATAAGAATTTGCAAAATTAAGAACTGAACACAGATAAAATAAGCTAACTCAGGTGGTTTATCATACTGGGCTGGCACAAATGTTACAAGGAGCAAAGGCAGTCACTGGGCTAGCCAGGAATGCCATACTGTGAAACAAGTATGTTCAAGCAAGGAGCTGCTTCACCCCCTGGTCTCCATCTTGCATCTGTTGATGTACCTCTAGGGAGCCCTCCCCATCTCAGTAGTCCTTACCAAAGATAACGGATTGCCTCACTTGTAATAGCCCAAACCCAGAATAACTCCTTGTAATGTCAATTACTAGATTTAAAATACTTTCTCTGAGGCCGGAAGCAAGCCTGGCAAAGGAACGTAAGGGAGCAGATGGCATCATACCTAAGGTTCATCCACCACCCTCTTAAACAAGGCCAGTTCCTCACTGACAAATACTCAGTGCCCCCTATCCTGCAGTGGATTTATTTTCAAGAAGAGATGTAGGGAACCGCTTATCATCTTGAGAAGGGAATTTGGGGCATTACCAAGAGAATAGAGCTGCCCCAAGGCACACTGGAATTTTGCCTGGGCAGCTCTTCTCCTCAGAAAGAGCTGTGCGGACATCTCAGGGTTGCTTATGTCATTTGTTAAGCAAACTTGGCTGCATACCAGAGCTGGTCAGGATATTTTCCACAAAGTGAGATTTCAAAACTCAAGTGTTCTTGTCAAGACATCAGGTTTTGAGAAAGTTTTTTTGCAAGCGAGTCATGTAATTTACATCCTGGTGGTTAGGACAGCAGCCAGGAGATGAAAGAGCCAGGTGAAACTCCTTTCCCTGCTCAGTTGAGAAAGAGCTGCAATGAAATCTTTTGACCAGGAAGACGAATGGGGCTTAAACAAGAGACTCTCACACTCCAGGCACCCAGTGCCTTAAAGATAGGGAACAAAAAAACAGTCTGAAACCTTGAAAATTACTGCAA
This sequence comes from Limosa lapponica baueri, assembly GCA_002844005.1. Lineage (NCBI taxonomy): Eukaryota > Metazoa > Chordata > Aves > Charadriiformes > Scolopacidae > Limosa > Limosa lapponica. The sequence continues at coordinate 65,747 of KZ505777.1, read as the reverse complement.
AACAGAGTAGTCATCTTCTAAGTGAGTTCTCCTGCATATGCAGTAGGCCTGAGTAAAGTGGTTTCATGCAGGGAACAGTAATTGAAAACAGCCATTGAAGTGGTAAACAAAACCAGAACGCTAAATATTAATGTGCAGTAAGTGACCGTGTAGGTTTTCCTTCAATATTAAGGATTTAAACCCCACAGTGTATTCATAATAACCCATTCTTGTTTTTAAAACATTTTGTTCCAGATAGCTCAAAACTCTGCTCCCTCCTGGCAATGAGAACAATAGTTTTCTATTGGAAGCTAAGGATAACTTGTTCTAGGGTGAAAAATTCTGCTAAGTTCAACCAAGTCGCTCACAGGCAAATGGGTTTTGAAGCAAGAATAGTGGATCAGAATCTTGGGGGTTTTTTCTCATCTGAAAAAGAGCACCTCCAACAACACAGAGCCCCATAGCAACATGCTCAGGCATTGACTCTGCACTGAGTCAGAGGGAAGAATGCCATTTAATGACTCACCAGCAGCAGCACTTATGCTGCATTGTATAGTGCTAAATAATCTAATCTGTCTATCTACTCGAGAGCCTTTAAAGAGTGCTAGTATGCAATGTAAAGAGTTTTCATTGGCATACATGAAAGGCATTAAGGACTGGATCGCACTCAATGGAAAGCTGCCATCATTTCCACTGGGAGTTGGACCAGAGCTGCTTATACATAGTGTTTGGGAATAGGGGGGAGAAGAAAAAAAAAAAAAGAAAAAAAAAGAGTCTCTTAAAATCAAAAGGCAATAGCTATCAAAGACAGTGGTTTCTGGATAAAGTTCTGCTCTCAGGTATTCTGTATTATCTGTGCATGCAGATCTCCCTTTGATGTCGATGAGAAACCTTCTCATCAGGGGAGCACCAGACTGAGAGCAAAATCTCCTTTTACAGAGGAGTCAGAAAAGGACAGTTCGTCCTGCAGCCACCCGGATAGTCGCTGAGTTTCCTGGCACTTTCCTGTAGGTGGCACTGCTAAATTTTTTAACAAAAGTGAATTTTGTGAACTCTGAGTAAGTTCTCAATTATTTAGTAATCTTATCTGAATGGAAAAGCTAAACCATGCAAGTCATTTCCCTGTCACAGCAGCATGCCTTGCACAGACACAAAGGAGTCTATGCCTGATCCTGCATTCAGTGAAAGTCTAAAGGAAAAAGAAATGTAAGGTCAAGACTTCTATTCATGTCATCAACTGAATACTTTCCTGCTAGGAATTCAGTCCAGATGGAGAATTCTGGATCTGATCTGCTCTCACTATTACAATTTTAGGATCTCTCCCTTCTCGGTTACACAGTGATCTGTGGATGCGTCAGAGTCGTTCCTTGCCTCCAGTATAAAACACGCGCTCCTCTTTCAGTTCCTGGCCTGGCTTAAATGCTGCCTACCGTTGGCTTCTGCTAGCAATCTCCATGCCTTGCAAACAGTGCTGTGAGAGTACCACAAGTGCCAAGATGCTTCTTTTCCAGCAGAACCATTTCTCCTTTTCTAGCCCTACTGACAAATCCTGGTATTTGCAGCAAAACAGAACAGTCAATCACAGATGGAAAAATCAAAGTGGCAGTGGACAAAAGAGGCCATCTGAGGGCAGAAGATAGATCCCTCTGAGGACGGTTCACCCCGCATCAGCCCTGGGTATCCCATCTCAAACCCCTGTACAACAGAACCATAGTGCATCTGCACAGCATACGGTTAATGAGGATACAAGAATCACCCTTCAAAACACCTCACCAAGTTGTCAGTGGGCTGCTTAGCAATGCGCTGACACTAGAAGGACAATCCAGTGCAAATGCAAGTCCATATTAAAATGTCAGCAATAAATGCTGATTTGCCTGCTAACTCTACCTAATATCTAATATGTAACCTGTCCTGTGAAGGTCAATGTTTTTCTTTTTTTAACTAGTGTAGGTAAATTCATAAGCTTTCAGAGTCCTGAAAAAACCTTTGTTTCAAGAGCATCATGTGTCAGGAAGTCCCACATGTCAGACATTATGTTACGAAAACAACATCCTCTTGCACCAATTACAGACCTATCACCCTCAGTTTCACGGGTTCCTTTTGTCATCAAATATAAGGAACAGTAACTGGCAGGGACACATCCTACCCAGAAAACTTTGTTCCGGTCCAGGCTATCAGTCCAGACAAGCTTTGGTTTTCCCCCCAGATACACTGCTTTCCTTACTATGGGAAAGGAAGCCAGGCAGGACCCTGAGCATGCCATAATTAAAGCTTCCCTGGTGGCCACATTCAAAGAAACATGGATATAATCATAAGCCAGAGAGAAGCTTGTATCACGAGTGCCCTCTTTGTACCTCTTCTTTCATTAATGGAGGATCTCTCAAGCCAGCTCCTTCTGCCAGCACTGAAAGGAGAGAGCAAAAAAAATCCCTCTCTTCCTCTATTGTGATGGCACTCGTTTGACAGGCACTCAACCCAAGGACGCTGCTTGCCTTCCAAGGTGAAAGCTCTCAAAAAATTGATGCTGATGTATCTTGTAAACTCCCAGTTTTTACTATCATCGTGGGATTCAAGTATCTGGAGAAGAGACTTGACTTATGAGAGATGGCAGCATGAGCAGCTCAAAAGTTCATTCATCCTCAAGAGCATATATATCAGCTGAAATGAGTTTCAAAGGACCGTTCACTTGAACTGATTTACAGGTACACCAGCAGACACCGAGACACTTCTTTCAATGACATAATTTTAATAGGCCAGGAGCATTTTTGCTACTGCAGCCAAGATATTTTTATTTTGTTTGTCACAAGGGAAGCTTTGCTTTGCATGCATTTAGCCTCAGGAACGGAGTTTCCTGACAGTATTGCCAAGAGCACGTCATTTTTGCAACAGAGGCAGCACTGGGAGAATGATGTGCTTCACTGGTCTTGACTGGAGTTCGTAACTGCTTTTGCAGCCATCACAAAGAGGACCTGAGCCAAATTGTCCGGTGCAGGTTTGCCAAGGGCCACGGGAGCCCAGCACTGCCCTTCTCTGGCCCGAAGGAGGACACAGCTGTGCTGGGCTGCCCATGCGGGCCAGCACCAGGGCAGACCAGCCCAGCTCCACCTCCAACGAGACAAGGTGCCTGCAAGGCTGCATGCCCTGCCATCACAGGGGACGCTTTGGAAGAGGCTCTGGAGAAGGTGCAAAAATACTTTATTTGGGGAGAACACTATTTTCCGCAGCCCCAGGGATCACAAACCACAAGCAGAGTGTGGAAGTGCTGCCCGGGCAGCTAATGGTGCGGTGCACGGACTCACCAGGAAATCCCACTTCTCAAGCGGCAGTGTGAGCAATGGCCATGCAGAGCAAGGATGAGGGTGATGTGATGGGAGAGAGTTTGTTGAGGGAGAGGGTAAATTTCACAATATTTCCCACCCCCTCAGCAAAGCCAGCACTTGATGGGGAAAAATGAGGTGGCACAGTTTTATTTTTCTTAGGTGACATTTTTTCCCTCCGTTAGAAAGGGGAACTTTTCAGCCCCAACATTTTCTTCTCCAAACTGAGTCTGTGGAACCAACTTTCAGCTGCTGACTCAGACAAACGCCCAGTGCTTTCAGTAGGAGTTTTGCCCAAGCTATGACTGCAGGTTTTGGTCACTGCTCCATACGAAGTAGTTTTAACTCACAAGATGCCTTCTCCCCTGTTCATGGAAGAGGTTGCCAAAGCCCATGTTATTCTGATGCTTCCTCAGAGCTCTTCCTTTAAGTCTATCCAATTTTCTCTCTATCCCAAGGGTGCACGGGGTGAAAAGAGAGAACTTTGAAAGTCTAAGCTAATTCATCATTTAAATTTATCAGGCTTAGAGGAGAAGGGGGCTTAAGTCTAGGACAATCTAAGCATCGCTTAGTAGGGATCATTTTTATGGACTTTTTCTGTAAAATTAAGCATTTTGCTGACATTTAACTAATAGTAACTATTGATCAAATCATTGGCCCCATGAAGGATCCCATACCCCACTGTCACGTTAAAATCATGGTAAGCAAAATGCATTCATGATATAAATATTCTAACAGCAGACAGACACATAGTCAGACTCGCTCCCAGATGCACTGGGCTCAACCTGACCCACCTGATCACAGAAACGCTTCACCCTGGAGCAGGGCGGGGGGAGGGTGAAGATGAAAGAACAGTTTTTACTCCAGTTTGCCTCAGATGTTTCAGCGCTGGGGTTGTTGTACAGCAAGACATAGTTGGGTACTTGGATGGCAGACAGCCATGGCTCTCATCAGTAGCACTGAGGTGAAAATTATCGTGCTATAATTCAAGCCCTGTCATGCCTCATTGCTTAATTATACAGTTCTGATTACAACAGAATCATTTTTCTATAGTATGTCCCAAGCTGACATCACTTTGATTAACAACTCATTTATCTGATTACATAGTAACTCAATAACATTTTGAATTGGAAGGAAACCAGGAAGCCCTTTCATGCCCATTCAGCTTCCTAGCTAGCGTGCATATAAGTACCCTGTAATTTCATCTTCTTTATTTATAGCATGAACAATGCTTTAATGACCTGGAGAATGGAACAAGGTACAGAGATTTGAAGATAATAAAAAACCCAAGAGTCGTGAGAGAAAGAGATAGACTCTACAGGGACCTGTAGCAGTCCTGCAGCTGGTGCCATCTTCAAGCTTATGTTCCTGATCATCTATTACAGAAGGGCTGAGAGGCCCCAGCTATGTCGTAGCCCTATTATGCTCAGCTCTGAGCAGGCCTCTAATTGAGGAGAGTCTGTTTCAAAGAACTTGCAGTCTTGGGCTTTGATTCAGCAAAGAACTGAGGCATTAAGTCTCTGACTTTAGGCTTCATTATCATACCTCCTCTTGCAACACCGACTCTTTCTTTTATGACTCCCAATGTTTCCCATAATATGGTGTAGTTCACATCTTCAAAGTGCCATAAAATATAAGTAAATTAAGCTTTAAAAGTACCCCAGTGAGATCAGCAGACAGTTGTTTCAGAGGCAGAAACTGAGTCATAGAAATATGAAGTGACTTTCTTACTCAAGGCCCCATGGTCAATCATTCATAGCAAGTCAAATAGAGAAATGCTGGTTCCTAAATCTCTATTAGCCCACCACACCTTGCTATTTATTCTTGATTCACCCATTTGCTTTAGGTAACTTTCTACATATGCTATTGGAATAGGAAGAGATCACTGTTAATGACCATATGGTTCTACCCATGATGGGATCCGAGGTATACAACTATGAGACATATCAACTGCATTTCAGCAGAAAGGCTGCCCATCAGAAAGGGCTGATTAATTGAGATCAGTATCACACAAAAGTACATTTGTTCCATCAAAATCCTCAGTGGGAGTCAAGGTGGCTGGCATAGCCATTGCTTGGTTCGTTCCAGCTACTCAACTTGAGCAGCACTCCAGGGAACAGGTATGTCCTCAGCAGTGGCTGGCATCTTCCTGCACCCCTGCAGGTTTTTCATTGCCCCATCTCTCCAGTAACCCCCTACCAAAGCCAAGGCATGGGCACCGGGATCATTTAACCAATTAGGAATCATATATTCCAAAACTGTTTTTTAAATAAGATCTATGACAACTTTTTTTTTTTTTTTTAACGTGGCACAGCTGATTTTTCATTCCAGCTTGTTTAGAACAGTTTTGATAACAAAATCATGCTTTTCTACATTCCTTTCAACAGTTTTAGCTGATTAAAATAGCACTCCAGCTTGTAACATCCTCAGGAAAGGGATATGTCTGCTGCATGTGTAAGGTGATGTTAACAGCTGCCTCGTATATTGTTCATTGTCAGCTCATGATTATTACTTCTCTGACCCCTTCAATAACAGCTCTATTGAATTTCCAGGGCACTTCCAAAGCCAGCGCGTGGTGTACACATTCTTGTCTACTCTGCATATAAATGGGGTGGAGGTATTTCATTAGTTAATATCTGAGGGTTGCTCTGATACGGCTATATTCACTAAACCTCCAATCAAGCCCCTCATCACGTCACGTGCTGCACAAATGCATATGAAATAAGCCATCTGCTGCCAAAGTTCACAACCTGTGTGACAGATCCAATGCAGCAGGTGTGGCTATCGTGTCAAAAATTATCTTGGGAGTTCTCCAGTTGTTTCCCAGTCCAACGTCTGTTTATTGACCTTCCTACAGTTAATCTATGAATGCTTCCCATTTCTCTTCTTGACTGCACAGGCATGGTATGCAATCTTCTGCAAGAGGAAGATAATGTTCATCATGTGGATACTCCACTTGTCTGGAAATATTTTCCTAAATGCCAGTGGAAATGAAATGCTCTGTATACCTCTGTGGCAGACTGCAGCTGAACTGAACACAAAATGGCAGCTGCATGAAGCCTACAGCAGCCTGTAATAAATCTAGAAGGGCAGCAGAAGGAAAATCATCAGCATTTTACCATCAGCACTTTGAGCGGGCATGATGAAACACAAAAACCAGGACTTGATTAATTTTATTAACAAGCGGCAGGAAGAATCCACAAGAACAATTTCTAACCTGCTTCAAAGACACCAAGAATGGATCCCCACTGTACAGCCCATTGCAGTAACAGTTCCTTAGCCATCTCCGCTACACAAAGCCATCTGGCTTTGGTTTCTATCCACAACCCAGCATTCATTATTTGAAAGGCTGGCAAATGTCTCAGGCCAAGGCTGATCCAGCTCTGAGCAACTCTGGGCAGATTGGGAGCATGGAGTGAGAACCATCATTACGGATTTCTGGGTCCACGGGTCATGGGACAAATCCAAACCAGTCACTCATGAACACCCCTTCCCTCCCCAAATTTGAGCAAATTTGCAGTATCCTGAAGGGCTGAAGCCACTGCATTTGTTCTAGACATGCTCTGCTTTCTAATGGGGAATACAAGACAAATCGTGGCGAAAACATGATTGTGAAAACTGATTGCAGGACCCGTCCTGCTTCACTTCTAGCCCAAGGCAACGATGCTAGGGGAAGACAGCTATAAACAAACTGCACATAATTATTCCATTATTACAGTACATGCCTACTGCGTGGGTGGGAATTCTTCTCTTCTATCTCTAGCATGTTTCCCTGCATAGCTTCCTCCACTCCTCATCGTCTGGTCAAATAAGTAACACAACCAAAGGACATTACCTCAACGCATTAACAGGGGATACCAAAGCAATAGCAGACAGTTTTTTAACGAACTTTTAGACAGGTGTGTATTTGTCTGATTAAAAATAATAATAATAATAACAACACTCCCACAACCTCCAGGTTCTTTACTGCTTTTCTTTGCCTTTCCAGCTTTACCAGGTGTAAGTTATTTGCATTTTATTATTATTTTTTAAAAAGTAATAATTAGGGAGGGTGTGAACATAGAAGCACACTGCATCTGGCTACAACCTTTGCCAAACTTCGAGTCTTCCTTGCATTCCAAGGTTAGGATCAGGGAATTAAGGACTCTTGTAATGTGATGCTGTGGAAATACATATTTCTCAACCAAGGCCTGATTTTTTTCTCATTCATATGGATGTAAATCAGGAATAACTGCATCAAATCAGCTGAATGCTACAGAGTGTGAATTGCAAGGAGTAAAAGCTTTCTTTCCTTCTTTTTCAATAAAAAAAAGGGGGAAATAGAACGAGAGCTTTCTTGTGGACAGTTGGTATTTGCATATTTATTCCCACAAGTATAGAGGTTTTTTTGTGTGGTTAAGGAAAAGGTGTATTAATTGGACAAGAAGCTATGTATGAAGTGATGACCAGCAACCTCCCCAGAATATCCTAGTGCTTCCATCGGCTGTAGGGCTTGAGTATTCAAATACGAGTTTGATAGATCTTACTCTTTCAGTTGAAAAATGGGCTGGAATAACTCTTTGCAGGGAAAATGTTTCCAGCACCTCCATGACCCCAACAGGCTAGAGCAGATGTTGCCTTTTTGTCCCTCAAGGGTACCACTACAGGATATTGTAAATCTTAATTAGTGAATAGTCCTAAATGACACCTAGATCAGCAGAGTTCATATATGTTTTGTCTCAGAGGTTGTGCTTATCTTCCTCCATTTGACTAGCATCACACCACACAGGGACAGTCCACACTATACTTGCCAACTTCTGCTGTATCTCAGCAGTTTGACATTTCGTCTATATTTTTTTTTTTGACCCATTAGAAACCCTGTCCAGTTTCCAAGATCTTGAATTCAAACTTGGCTTTCAGCTACTAGAGGACCATAAACTGTTGGTATGCTACAACAGCAGTGACATGAGGCAACACCTTGGCTGGAACATCACTTTTCGGAACTGTTCACCTGTAGCATAGGTGGGTCATTAACTTCTTCAAAGATTACATTCCTCTACCAGCTACCTTCCTATTACACCCTACATTTTATTAATACCTCCTTATGGAGTAAAGGTTCATTTCTTCATCTCCAGCTCACTCCACACGCACTATCTGTTGTCCACATCCTTTTGTTGTCCTGGACCAGATGCTTCCATTTACAGCTGTGTGCCACAGAGGTAGGATATTGTGCTATCACAAGTAAATGATCGTCCATCTGCTATAAAGGATTGTGCAAAGCAAAGGGCAATGGAAAGACATCTGCCTGTTTCCTTGAAGGACAACAGCACACAGTATATTTCTATACACACAAGGCAGCTTTCTTACCGAAAAAGGAAGAAAACAAGGTTCATTCATTTTCCTGATCCCTCAAAATATTTGCAGTCAGAAGTTCTTGCCCATAAACATACATTACACTTCTGAAGTAAACAAAAAGTTCAGGGTACTTCTCATTTATCCATTCAAAAATACTTCTGGTTTGTGAAAAAAAAATATATTCTCCTGCCACGTCCAGAAGTACTTTTCTCCATTAAAAAGGCATCATGTTACTATTAGCCAGTCAGGTTTTGAAATACAGTTTTAGCCTTTAGCTAATGTTGTAGAAAATAAAAAATTCTACAGCCTTTTAAACTTTAGTGAAGGGATTTATTCATGTTGAGATTGGGACATTAACATTTTGTCCTTCGGAGCTTGCTAGTACCAAATGAGACCTGTATTCATTATTTGCAAGATGAACTAAAATAGTGGCAAGACTGGACAAGGAGGGTGTGACTCAAGAAAGGCCTACTTTCAGCAGGGCTTCAGAAGGTATCTTACAATCACTAAGATCTTCAAAAACCCTACTCAGCTGACATTTAGAGCTACAGGCAACCAGGCTCATGCCAGAAGCAACATCTTGCTTCTGACACTATCAAGCTTTTTGATAGCATCTAAACTAATGCCCAAACCCTGTCTGGGCAGGATTGAACCTAGATATTCTCCCACTTGTCTCCAAGGTCCCAAACAATAGGTATACTTTATACATGGGCACAACTTCATGGCCAGGCCTCATACAAAAGACTGCAGAATCACTGGTGAGATCAGCCCACTGGTGAGAAGGCAATTTTATGTTTATCACCATCCCGTTTTAAGCCTTGGAATGGGGGATATCTACATTTATTCCCTAGAAAACAGGTGTCTTGTCTCCCAAATGACAGACCTAGCTCTGAATATCTTGGTAACAGTGAGAATACATGTCCCTCTCCTCAATGGGAAGAGATAGTTCTAGCAAGTTCTAACAACAGAACAGGTCTTCATCATATACAGTCTATACCAGGACTGTCCTGGAGGAAGGTACCCCATTTAAGTGGCCTAACTGTTGGCTTTTCTTACCAAGAAAACAAGAGCTAAACCCTGTGCTAGAGGTTTAACACTGCCCCAGCTTTGCATGGGAAGGAAGTCTGAGTGCCTAACCCAGGGCTGGGGACGCCACGAGACAGCAGGGTGCCTGAAAGTTAGGCAATACGATGTCTATGATCACACAAGGAGTTAGCCCAAAGGGCCCCAGAGGTATTTAACAGAGAAATGAAACAGTCTCTCTGACCATTGCAACACTTGCCATCAGAAACTGCAAAGTCAGCTGATTTTGCGAGAAACTTGCTGGTGAACATGAGCACTGGCACCTTGTGCTTTCTACTTATACATGCCTTGAAACTGTAACATCCTCAGCACTAGGCTGAAAATGTTGTAAATGCTTTATTTTCCTTTTTCCCCTACTATTAATGAAACCACTTTGCTTGTTAGAAAAAACCCTCTCTCAAGAACTTCTGTCAGTAAAGTTAGTGCAGCTGGTAAGTGCTCTTTTTTGCATTTGACAGCCTCTTTCAAACTCTTCTTTCCATCCCACCAGCTGTCAGGAGAAGCTGAGAGTAGCCTGATCTGGTACTCTAGGAACTTGGTTCTGATCCTGGCTCTGACACTGACTCACTGCCTGACCTTCATCTCCATGGGAACCCATTTCCCTCCCCAGCTCTGTCATCCCTTGCACTTGTTAGACTGAATTCTTCTAGAGAAAGACTGCTTCTCATTAGCAAGAACTCTTACTTAGCTTAGAAGAAGCCTGATACAAACTGGAGAGTTTTAATGCTTAAATGATGCACCTGCCCACCTAGGGGAATATAAAGATGCCAACTACTAATGATACACTAAAACATGATCCTCAGGCTGGAACTTCTTTCAGCTTTGGAGCAATATCAAGAGACTGGAAATCATTCCTACCATTTTGTTTGTATGTCTTGATTTTCCTGTTCTGGTATGAACGCAGCCACCAGTAGCTGGATTTCAAGAAGGAGGCCTGTATACTACCAAGACAGATGATTTGTGAAGCCCCCATCATTCCATTTACATGAGATGCCCAGAAAAGTAGAGAAGTTAATAAGCATCTTTTAACACTCCACGGCATGCAAGAGAGGCTTTCTGTGCGCATGGGAAGTCTGCACTGTCTCAACCTTGAATACACTTTCTGTTAGAAGTAAATTGCACAAGCTCAGATTTCCTCAGAAAACAGCAGTTTGTTACTGTGGGCTGCAATAAGTTACTACAGCTCTTAGAAATATTCCAGATAAGCAAAATCCTCAGAATGCAATACAGCATCTTTGCTTTCAGCAGATCTGACAGTGCTGATGCTGCTGTATCTGAGTCAGGTTCTCATGACAGGCAGCTAGTCCCCATGAGTGGGATTCCTTCACCTTCACTCTCCAAAAGTTAAACACCAAGGTCTTCTCTAATCACTATATGGTGAGTCAGAAGCAACTTCACCCCAATTTCTTCATCCCATTGACTTAATAAAAAAGATTCAGCATTGACTAGGCCATACTTAGATGTCTTCTCTGTGACACACATTTATGTACCTTCCGTCACACACCCAGTGATGGTTTAGTCACACATCCTTGAGACTAAACCTTGAAGTTGGAATGAAGGCCATCACAACTCTTTTCTCATTCCATGATCCTGTTCATACTGCTCAACTCAAGTGCACTCACACAGGTTCATCATTACAAGTAATATCTGAGGTGCAGATCATCACACCTGCCTTTGTACTCAATGTGGTTGATGCTTTCAAGAGTTAAATTCAAATAGAAGATTCAGATTACTAGCGAAAAAAGGTTTTTAAATTATAACAATAAACCTAAAGTGTCCACACAAAAAAAACCCCATGGTTCCCTTCATTTGACAACTTCTGGAGTAGCTATACTGAATGTGATGAGCACAATTGGAGAAAAAGAACCAAATTCCAACCTAGTATTCTATGATTCTATGAAATTTTAGGCAGAACCTAGAGTTTCATGACCTATAAGCAGGGCAGTGACAAGGCAGAAAACCACAAGGTGAACCTAAAGATTCAGCACTGAATGTGCTTTTCAGCACTGATGGAGGTCTTTTTGTTACAAGATCTGTCTACTGCTACACATTTCTCTATACTGCTATTCAAAATAGCATCTTCCTCTTTTAGTGGTAAGTCCTGATTTTTCAGCACACAGCAGAAGTTTGGAAACATGCTGTGAATTCAAGCATTCAAAAACATATCCCAGAAAATCTTAGGATATACATCTGCTTGTGAGCACTGTTTCTACTGACAAAAATAGGGCTGGCATCTAAATCCAGGTACATATTAAAATCTTTGTTATGTCAGATTTCTTAGCGAGGTGACAGATATGCTACATGAAGTGACAAAAATCATCAGAGGGACAAAAATTTTGCAACCAGGAGGATTAAGTCTCACAATTCTGTAGGATTTTTTCCTCTGGTCAGCACAGTGGACTCTCCTTCCAGTTTCATGGCAAGGGTTTTGATCCAAGCAGAAGATCTGTTAGAAAACTGAAGGGACCCCAAATTACATGCAAGTAATTTTGGAACTCTAATATGAGACCCATAGGAGCAACACTTAGAAGCTGTAGTAGTCAGATCAACAAATAAGGTTGCTGCTCAGTTGAACATGTGCACGCAAACAAGCAGAAAATTACTTGCATTTTTGAAGGATTAATTAAGTGGCATGATTTTCCTACAAACGGTAGAAAATAAGCATATAATTCAATAAGCCTCTGTCCTTCCCCCCCAGAAAGTAACCGTCTCATCAAATATTGACTGAAGAAATCTTCCTTGTGGTCTTCTACTCCAACTGAACTTTCTAGTCCCATTTCACCTGTTTCTCACTATTTCCCAGTATGTTTTCTTCTGGTTTTAATTACGGCAAAGTCCAAAGATCACCAGTCTGTTTCGTTAACTGCTTTTTGTGGGCTTTACAGTAGGGATAGGACACAGAGAGCTGGGCATAGAGGCCACATGAAGTAAAAAGATAGGAAGAGTTTACATGAAGGACTTAGCCTGGAAACTAAAAAGTATATTGTTAATAGAAAAAAACACATTAAAGCTGAATGTTGCCTGTATGCACTGGGTAGAGAAATATCAGGCAAGAACTAAATCCTTGTTTTTAATCTTATCATCAAGAGAATCAGTCCTGTTAACTGTAGGCATTAAGAAACTGAGAAAATAGCATGCACTGTTGAGCTCTGCCATGTTTGATCACACAAAGGAGAAGAATTCCTTCAGCCAAAAGAATTACTAAGTCAAATGGTATGGCCCATTTCAAGTAGCCAGATGAGATCATCTGCCTGACCCGCCTGACCCTAAAAATTACAAAACATGCCCTACCTTCCAGATACAACTGTTAGGACCAGTGTCTCTGAAAGCCAAGCCACTTACCACATTTCAAAATTCAGGCTGCTACTCTGAAAATACAGTCTTCAGTGTCTTTAAGCCAAATATTGCTTTCATTATAACCCCATTGAAAGCGTAGGGAAAGAATATATCCCTGACATTTCCACCCAGCTCTTCACCCTCTTCTAATGTCAGGATGTTTCAGCCTATAGCATGGTGTCCTGCTTTATAATCTTGTAAGCTGTCTGAAACATCAAGACCACTGCAAATGTCGATATTGGTTATTCATGTTTATTGGAAAACATATTTTCATATAGAACTTTTTGGATAATGTTTTTCTTCACTGAACCCAAAGATCCAAAGATTTTTAAATGTGGAGGGGGAAGAAGCACCAGAAATTCCCCAAGACTTGACTCTCAGCTATGTGTGCTGGCAATGACCCTGCAAAGCACTTAAGCACATGCTCAACTCAGTGCACAGGTATATCTTCGTTGACTTTGCTAGGACAGGTATGCCAGGTATGCAACATCTTACAGGGCAAAGCTCTTCACACAGCAGTTCTCAAACACTTCCCTGTTATAACTCAGCTTCTGACATTCTCATGACTCTAAATATTAATCCAAACAGTTTAGTATCTGTTGAGTCAGGACGCCACTCGTAACCCACTTGGGGCATGACCTCTGGTCCCAGAAGAACTGTCCCAGAGCCTGCGAGCACACAGTGAGTTTCTGTGGTGATTATATGTCAGTATGTGACCACTACACAAGCAAGGAAAACCTACCCTCTCTCATTACTGAGGCTGGTTTGGGCACTAGTCCAGTTCTGCCAAGTCCTTTATCTTCCCATGTAGTTAGTAATCAGTTTGTTTCTACCTCACCCATATTTACTCTGGTAGCTGAGCACCATCTCAATAAGGTGAGCAGCTCATTTTGTGCTCCCTTTCCTAATTGGAGCCTTTAGGCATCAGATCATGTTTGTGCAAGACACTGGAGAATAACCCAAAGAATTCAAGTTCTAGTTGATTGAGGTAATGGAGAGCCTTGATATCATCTGCTGCATCTAAGATGAATTGATTGCTGTGACCCAGCATTTTAGATGAGTTTTGGGTACCATTTTAGATCACTGGGACACAGCATTGCCATATATCTGAATTTTCCAGTACAGGTCCAGTTTCAACCTATGACTCTAAGCATGATTATAATATTAGATGCTCTTCATCTTTTTCATCCTTTGCCTCTTGTTTTCTGAATACTAGCTCTTTGTGTGAGCAAAAGTCTTTATTTTGAGTGTTTATCAGCCTTTCATTGTGTTCTTACAGCTTCTGCTCCCAGGCCCTGTAATGGAAATGCTTATACCTGCTGTGAGCAAGGGAGCCAATAATCAGACATCCAATACTAGGAGGCTAATAGCAGGAAATTAGCACAGAGGAAAATGTCATCTTAAATGACCATATAACTGTCAGATACTGACAGGAGAGGACTGCTGGAACCAATAAAATGCACTCTGCTGCAGTAGAGAAAGATGCTCAAAAAATATATATTTGTTCACAAAGGACGCTTTTACACCGCATTCATGAAACCAGCAGTTAGAAAATGAAATCTTAATGCTTTCAAATGCATACCATCTCTTATTTTAACCCTCATTTCCCATTTAAACACATATTTCCTTAAAAAAACCAACACTGTGGGATTCATCAGCTTAAGTGCCCACAAGCTGTGCAGTCCTCGAGGCTCCATCCACGCTCCTCGGTGAGACAGACTCCTCAAACGCAACTCAATCCCATCCTAGGCAAAGTGGGGATTGTCACCTGATACTTTTTGCTTCCCTTTTAATTGAACATTGCCTTGTTCTTTTATAGCTCAAGAGGGTAAACAGGAACACACACACACACACACACACACCCGACTTTCTCTATCCCATTCATTAATTTGTATAGCTCTTAGTCATCTGCTCTCTAACAAAGTAGCCCTATTCTTTTCGGTTTGTTCTTTTATAGCTCAAGAGGGTAAACAGGAACACACACACACACACACACACCCCCGACTTTCTCTATCCCATTCATTAATTTGTATAGCTCTTAGTCATCTGCTCTCTAACAAAGTAGCCCTATTCTTTTCGGTTTCTTCCTGAGGGAAGACTATCCGTGCTTAATTATTTTTGTTGCCTGTTCTCAACCCCCCTGTGTTTCTGCTGTCTCCTTTGTCAGGGCAAACTGCAGTCAGTAGTCCTGATTGTAGGGCTGACAATTCACACTGACAATTCACACTATGCTGACTAGTTGTGCAAGACATTCAAGTTAGGGGAAGAGAAACTCCACAGATCTTGTGTAACTAACCAAAACCATGTAAATTACTACTGAATATGCAACTAGGACTGCTCTGCTTCCTGCAGAAAAAAAAAAAAAAAAAAAAAAAGGATGGGAACGTCTTGATAGGCTTTTGTGTGCATCCTGCTTCAAAGCCAAGAAGACCTGAGGCTTTGGGAAGCAGGAGTGCCCCATAGAAAATTTAAACACAGCCCAAAACAGGGTGCCTTACTCTTTAAGCCCCCTGCTTGTTCTGTTTCAGTGTCGTGGTTGTCACCTTGCAGTCCCCATGATTTAGACTTCCCACTGTAGCCTCTCCATTCCCACAACTCCTGCCTCCCAGCCTTGACACCAGAGCAGCTCCTACCACTTTCAGCAACCAGCCCTAGAAAAGCCTCACTCTCTTATTCTGTCAGACACCCTTCTTTACTTTCACATCCCCTCTCAGCCCACCCCAATGACTTAGGCAGCCTACCCCGAGCCCCCCTCTCCTCTCTCCTCTGATCTGCCCCTACCCAGAGACAGTGGGGGGCTCAGACTGGTTGCTCGTCCATAGGAGGAGGATGCTGACCCTCCAACAGACTTTGCCCTGTGACGGCCAGTAATTGGGGCTGACAGGGCTGGTTACCACAACCAAGCACGAACCTGGCCTGCTCTTCCCACATAAACAATTTTCGGTCTTTGCTCTGAAGGACACAATTAGGACATCAGACACACTTCTCAAAAAATCTCCCTCAGCGGCACCTGAAAAGAGAGGCAAAGGACATGTCCAATGAAAAGCAGGAGCTGTTGAAGCCCTCAAAACTGGGCTACATTCCCTCCTTTTTTTCCCCTTTTTTCTAAAAGCAGCTGTGAGTTATTGTTTGACTGGATGGCAAACGTGATGCTCTGTCCTGCTGTTGAAACCAAACGCAGACAGAAAGCACAAGCTGTTCACAAAAGATCATCAGCCCATGAGTGACTTGCAGGGAAAAAATGTGAGTGATTTTCAGCAGCAAAGCTGCCTTGGGTGTTGATTATTGGCACCCACAGTGAGACAGCCACGGGAGGGGGAGGCTTTCCCGTGAACCAGTAACAGGCTGGTCTGTCCCACATAAGCTGGTTAAATAACACGGTATTGACTCTGCCCCTTGGCTGGGCATCTTAGGTAAGAGTGAATTGTGAAATCCCCAACCCAATATTACTCTCTGACATTTGCTTTTGAAGAAGTTACCACAGAAACCTCAAAAGCAGGTTTCAGCGAGACACATGCAGGGCTTTGGTCCTGTACCAGCCCCATGCAAGAAAGCATATTTCATCGCTCCCAAGGCCCCAGTGTTCCACAGGGGTCCTGGTCACAAAGGCAGAACTGCCTCCTCCCCATGGAAATCCCCATGGGATGCAGCAAGACCATAGTCCCTTGCAGGGTCTCATGGGGCAAGGTGTGAAGTCAGCCTGAGAAAAGAGCTAGTTGAATAGATGTAGGAACAGCTGCGCATGTTTACAAACCCCAACCCAAATCTGGGTATCTGTCTGATGAATAGGGATGGCAGAGGATGGCTGCAGGGGTTCCCACCTTCACCTCTGAGCCCTGCCCATGCTTCGAGACAGCTCAGCTGCTAGTGTGGTAGTAATTGAACCACTGCAAATTACAGCTTGGTGTGTTAAGGAGAGCCAAAGCCGGTGCCAGTTTTTCTGTTAATATTACTGGTCTGCGGACTGTGCTGGTTCAACAGCTGCCTCCCAAAGAGCTGAGACACCTTCGCAGCGTGAATGAAAACTTCCGAGAGAGAGGTGGGGCAGACAGCCGGCGGCAGGAATCACTGCAGCCATCTCCGGGGAAGTCATCATTGCCCGTGAATCAGAGGCCTTACAAAGTGGATCTGAGGCGGGATGTAAAATATTACACATAGCTCTAATAACTCTGGGGTTTTTTGAGCCTTATGATGTATGGCATTCCCCCATGGCACAGACTAAATCCATGACTGCATGCTTTCTAAGAAGCTTAGGAAGTGATTGTATAAAATTAGTATTAACTAGTTTCACTATTATTAAATGGAAAATTAAAGCTTTCAACACTAAGCTATTCAAGGTGGTTGCTACGCGAACACTCTGTAATGCCCTCATCAACAATAACCATCATTAAGACTGCTCCTTAAAAGCTGGGGAAAAATGCATAATCTGTTGTATTATAATCCACTTTCCTAGAGAAGCCATGAATTTAAAAATCTATTAAAAACGGTGTGTACAGGAAGCAATTTCCTGTAAGATCACAGAACAGCTCGGCCATAAATAGAGCAAACCCTATCAGTTAAGCTGCAAAGGATAATCGGACATATCCTGTCCTGGATTCATAACATCAGTTTATCTGTTTGGCTGACTTTGCTTCACTCTGCATTATAGTTTGTGGTTCTGATGTACCAGGATACTTAAGGAAACCAAAAGCCATGAAGGATGTTTCCTTTGCACCACATTTTGGCCATCTTAAAAATCATGCATCTTATTCTACCCTTTTCTCTTATTTTTTGAGGTCTTTGGCATTTACAGACTACAGATCCATTTCATTACCTTTAGCCAGGCAAACAAACACAAATTTGCCCCTCCTGGGCCTGCTAAGACAAACCAAAGGAAAAAGCTAATATCATTGCCAGCAGAGCAAAGTGCTGCCACCGGAATAAGGGGCAGCAGCTGATGCTGTGTCGGAGTCTCAAAGAACTGTCCACATGCAAGAGGAGAAAAAGAGGGTAAAAGTACCCCAGGGCTGCAATGAGACAGCACGCTGCCAGCCAGAACATGGTGCTTTATCTGAATAGAGCACAGTGAAAAGGGTCATCTTGCATCAGACCTGCAAGGTCAGTAAATAATTAGTTTTCCAGTTTTGCAGATGAGAAAGTGGGGACCAAATTATTTAAGGCCATCCAGTCGCTCAGTGGTAGGACTAAGACTGGTTTTCTCACAGCCTCTGAGCTATACGCATAGTTTTCTAGAAAATTATATTCTACATAATTCAAAATAATCTGAATCTATAAAAACCATGAGAAAAGCATCAACCATATATTTTAAAAACACTGGCAGGGTTTCCTACTGACTGTAATGCTATCTGGTTATCAGTTTTACAGTGGCTCAAATTTGACCTCGATGCAGAGAATTAGCTTCAAGCAAGCACCACTTGAATGGGTGAATTTTAGTCTGTATAATTTTATTATTCCTCTGACTATCACAATCAAGGACATTAGCATAGAGGGCACACTTTGAAGAGGTTATTACTGAGCACTCATCATTTGCTTAAATCCTCGGATCTTTTTCATGTAGCTATAGAGAGAACACTTTCATGAGCTTGAAGACTTTTTCTTCTGGCTGTTTTTCATTTCCAAGGAAACAAATAAGAATGACTTTGAAGAGCTGATTAGCCTATGAGCTAATTTATGGATTTTTCATAGTCTAGTTCTTCTGAGCCTCTTGCACAGAACTGATTTTTGTTTGGAGTAAGACTGTAGATTTTAGTCAATACAGACAGGATTTTTAAAGTAGCTTAGCACTGGCTGCAGTGTTCTCATCGAGTTTAATGGGAGTTTTGCTGCTAATTCTAATGAAAACAACAGTGAGGGCTCTTGAAAATCTGATTTTTCCTGCTTGCTGAACCCTGTGTGTTCACATAGGAGATTTATTTGAAGCTCTTTTTATGAAAGAACAGACCATGTTCCATCAACAGTAAGTTAGCACTAAGATATTTGATGGCAAAATCTAGGCCAGGATATTCAGGGAAAATGCTTTGCAGCGAGTAGGGAGGAGAGGGAAGGGCTGTGCCAAGATGATCAGGAAAAGTCCCAAGTCCTTGGTTTCTGCAGGTGAACACAGGCAGAAGTGCCCAAAGGCTGACGTGTGGGATGTGTCACAGCCTCTGGTCATGGTGGCACTTCACGGGATTCTCAGATTTGCCATTCTGGGGTATATTTAACTATGCAGCATCTTTGGAAGACAGCTAGGACCAGGCCTTCTATAAAATGCATTTGGAGAAAGCTTGTCGGTGCTGTCTAGGAGGTGGCTAGTGAATATTGCAAATAGACTGGTGCAGCATTACTCTGGCACACAGCAGCTTTAAATTCAAGTCCATTCCATTCCTCTTAACTCAGAAATCTCAGAAATCTGAATCCAAGAACTATAACTGTATGATTAGGTGGTTTTCTTTAATTATTAATGTTGTTGTTGTTAGTTTTTTGTCTTAATGAGAGAAGGTTGGTTTGGGAGCTTCACCCTAGGAACAACTCCTTTTTTTTCCTGTTCAGATTGTAAAATGGAGAGGATTAGGCAATTTGGAAGACTGGAGCTTTAGTCTGCCAGGTTTAAACCAGCAGAAATCCCTACTTTCCCAAGGAGATACCTGATAACTGCTCAGTGGCCACTGTGAGGAGAGTTGGTGGGATTATTTTGGGGAAGTTTCTTGGGAGATCGTTGTCTCACAGGATTTGAAAAAGACTATGATGAATTCTGCCACCATAGACACCACTGGGATTAACACACTCTGGTTTAGATCTGTATTTCCCTTCATATTTCCACATCTTACAGAACTGATACCATAACAACAAATCTCAGTTTCGCTAGCACAGAAGCTTTCTATTTTGGTTTGGATTTTTCTACATGACAGACACAAACTAGGCCCATTTGAAAAAAGCAACTCGCCTTATGTTATATTGCTAATTGGTTATTTTCTCAGATTCCTTGGTGGTTAAAGAACCTGGTGGTTTTACTGGAGTATGAGCTCTTTCCACTCAATAGGCAAACAAGAAGGTTTTAAATATATTTAATTTTTAATATTTTCAGCCCCATCTAATATAAAAAAAAGAAAACAGTCCCCATTCCTCCATCCCACCAAGGTTGAGATATTCCCAAATTAACCTCCCAGATAAGCTTCCTCTATACAAGCATTAGTAAATGGCTTCCTCCTGACATCCCTAGTCAAAACCTGACCCAGGAACTGGACCACCATACCACTCTACCCGACATTACCTCAAGACCTTCCGAAATTCCTTCCTCAGCAAATGTACCATCTTATTTTTCTCTTTTGGCAGACAAAAGAGAGCATGACTGGCCACTTAGATAGTCCTAACTACATCTTCCCAGAAAGTCTAGCAGCAGCGAAATGTGCCAGCTTCTGACTGCAGCTCTCAAGTCTCCCTAGCATGAAAAGGCCAAACCCTATAGCACGAAGCCCAATGTCACTTGCTCTCAAGAGGGTCATTTATTACCCAAATCACAGAAGCACTTTCACAGTGCATTTCACAGAGAAATCCTTTCTTTAGGACTTCTGATGCCTTTGCTTAGCCAGCTTAGAGGTCCTTGTGGCTAACTAAATAAAACTACAGCACGAGCTCCCACCCACAAGTGGCTCTAGGAAAGTAAAATTACCCTCCTCAGCCACCTTCGCCATCTCTCAAGAGGCTTTTAGGAATGTGGAGTCACAAATACTTTTCTGTTTGATGGGAAAACAATAGCAAGACATCTGATAGCCCTCTGTATGTTTGCAAAGAAGAAAATAAGCAAGTCCAATCTGTGCATCAGGAATTCAGTCCACCCTCTTATTCCAGTTCCTCTTATTAAAGGGTTGGCTCGAGAAAGCCTGGCCATCGCCAGGGCACTTGCACTCTTACTGTGGCTTCCCTGAGAGTCCATTCTTCCGAGGTGACCGGCTCCAGCCCTGGGACAGCAGCGTGCCAAGGCCTTGACCGGAGGAGCACCTCTCCAGGGAGCCCACCGCCGCCAGCCCTGCCGCCCGCCCGGCCCGGGGCTGCCTCTGCGGCGGAGCCAGCTCTGCAGCGCCACCATGTGTCAGGCCCCGCTCCGCACCCACACCCGTCCTCCCCAAACAGGGAGGTGTCATGCGGTACAGCGCTGCAGGAGCCTCAGCCTCCTTCCAGGCAGTGCCCTGACCACTGCTTGCGGAGCGGGACTCGCCTTCTGGCCCCATGGACGCCCACTCCGTGCTGCAGGGACTATACACAGCAGAAGGATGGAGAATGTCCCACCCTGAAGCACCTTCTAACCTGCTGGTTGGGAGATGTGGGTTCAGACCCCCTCTGGTAGAGAAAGAGATGGAGGTCATGTGTCCCGCGTCCTGGCAGAGTGTCTTAACCATGGGAATATCTGGATGCAACTTTTAGGGGGAAGTTCTGGTCTCGTATGTGTGCTCTGGGATGCCTTTTGGCTCAGGCCCTAGGTGACAAATACGAGCAGGAGGGATTGTGGGACACGCAGGGATGTAGGCACTCCTCTACTCAAAGCAGAAGCAGAAATGAAGCAGACATGCCTAGAAGCAGAGACATTAGGGACTGACAGAAACTTGTTGATGAAAACCTGATACCTGCTAGCTTTATGTACCTTCTAATTTGTTGGAAATGAGTAGACGGGTTCATTTAACGTCTGAGTTTGCTCTCCTCTAGAGGTGAGACTTCAATGCTAAAGTCTTTCTGTGAATTCATCGTGATTATAATTAAAAGGCTGATGTACTAAGAGCCCAATACCAACATCTGGGAGAGTCACGCTCCAGTCCCTGCTCAGAATAATATATTTTAATGTAAAACAGAAGCCCGCCATCCAGAGGCATTCATAATGAATCACAAAGTCCCAGCTGACATGGAGTTGCATGCGTGCCCCAGTGCTGTACCACCGGCCAAAAGGAGATGTGAGCCCTGGCCTCCCACATGCCGTAAGTGCTCCCCTACACTCTCATCCTCTCCAGACAAGAGAGATTCGGTTTCATACGCTCTTTCAGAGTCAGACTGGGCCATCACAGAAGGACAGGTAGAAGTACACCTACCCTGTGAATCTCATTAATGAAGGAGCAAACCATGGCTTGCTTTCTCCACAGAGTTATCCAGGGATGCAAATGTAGAAGTAATGAAGCAACGGAGAAATTCCTGGCAGAAATGGCAGTGCCTAGAAACAAAAAAATGAGAGAGATGTTTTGAGGGTCTAAGTGGCAATTAGACATTTAAATCCTTCTTTCAAGTCTGTCTCCATCCTTATAGACCATGAGGACTCTAGGTGTACTTCTACTTACAGCAGCTCAGCACCTTTCTGCACTATCTGTGTTTGTTTTGTAGAAGCAATATTGATATTGCTGTCTCCATACATCACCCTTGAAAGCAGTGGAGCCGACTACAAATGAGGTCATTAGAAACAGGTAAATAAACTATTATATCCATTAAATGCGTGGACATAATGCATGCAGTCAGGCAGGACAATTAGGTTCAAGGCATCATTATATTATGTACTTCAGACACAAACATAAGTGCTGAATCCTGCCTGGAAAAGGTAACAAGATGAAATGGAAAGTGGTTATTGGGTCGAGGGGCACTATCCCTTAACATATTACACAATTACCTTATTTCCTTAGGCACAGTCCTCCCCACAGAGGTAAATACCTCCAGGACAGAGCTGAGAGCCATCACCAGCGCAGCACAGGGAGAATAATCCGTGCTATATTCCCTCGGGGACTTAAGGGCATTTTTTCATAAGCATTAGACTTCAACGTGTGTTTTCTGTCTAAATCTAGTGAATTTGCAGCAAAAACTTTGGGACAAGCAGAGCGTTCAGAAATGCCCAACAACATGTTCAGAGCTGCTAATGCACTTCTATGCTTCTTAAAGTGATGTGGGTATAGGAGGGGAGGAGGTAAGCAGCAAAACCACAGCGTCTTCTCCCTATGCCTTTTTGATCCCTCCTCAGCTCCTGCTCAGCCATGGCAAATAAGCTCTAGCGATACAATCCTAACAGAGGAGCAGACGAACACGAGAGCATGTGGCATCTGGGAGAAAAGTTTCTTGCATCATGGGATGGTTAGGAGCAGGCTATGTTTTGACAGCAGACTCTTTGACACCGGGTCTTGCATTTCGTCTTGCTGTCATGCTGCGTTACCACACCACATCACACTGTGTGACATAACCGACAAACCCTGTTGTAACGTGCCTTAGTATGTGTCATGGGAAGGCAGCTTGCTGCTCGATGCTCCTAAGGGCGCTTCAGGAAAAAGGCAATCCTGCTAATTCCCCCACCCAGAACTGTACCAGAAGCAAAGATGAACATAAAGAGCTGCTCTTTTCCTGCCCATCCATAATCAGCTCCAAGCAGTCATCACTTGTCCCCAAGAACATTTCAGAAATTCCACAGTACATAGCGATATAAAGCCACTGAAATGGAGTAACGTCCCATGAAGAAAGAGGCTGCCTGTTGAAACCTACTATTTCACATTCAAGTAGGGGGTGGTATGATAGAGCACACCACAGCAGAGTCCTGGCATCACACATCAGTAAGGACAAATGAACTTTTCAGCGCTGACTCAAGGCATTTCAACCTTGTCTTCTACTGAAGTTTGCTCCACTAACCCTCTTCATGCCTTGCTGTCCTCATGGTAGTAACATCAGTTGGGAAGGGATGTCAAGTAACTACTCAGAATCTGAAAACTTTATACTTTCCTTTTTGCTGCGTTCCCCAGGAATTGCCAGTTGCCTCATTTTGTGGATGTCCCCACAGTTGACATTTAAGCAAGCACTATCCTGATTTATCTTGTCCCCAGGGGATTTCTAACCTATGTGGACTATGTCTGTGGATAATGAAATACATTGTCATACCACAAATTAAATGCATTAAACTAAATGACTGTCTCTCGTGCTCTTTCTCACTTTGTGAACTTCTAACCATGTATCATTGTCCCTGACATCTTCAATACCACAGACTCACCTTAAATTCAGGGAAATAAATTCTGTCCTACAGCTCAATACACAGCATTTTAGAAAGCCTCTTTTTATATTCACCAAGCGGGTCATTCACCCCTGGGTGCCAGCTCAGCAGAACGGCAAGATGCTCGCTTGCACCTTGCCATAGAGGTGGATTTCATCCAGCAAGAAAAATTTGCTTCCCCAGCAAACAGAATTAAACCATGAGCCATGTAGGCAAAGAGTCAAGTTGTTTCTCTTCTCAACATCCCCCAAAGCATTTTTTTGTCAACAAGAGGTATTAGGGAGAAAACATCACTCTGTGCACTGTGATGCACAGACCTCCCTGGTGCCCGCCTCTCCTGCCAAAGGCATTATGGTGCACAGGACGGAACATCTGGTCTGTTATACACTTATTGCAGAAGAATTAAATATTCACATCTTTAAGTGCTTAGAGTTCGGGGTGAAAAGATAAAGCAAGATACATGTCAAATTCTCCCACCCAACCTGCATTGTAATGCACTGGGATCCACCTCGCGAGGTTGTACGTGTCCTCCAGTGTTTGCAGCCTTGTACCTCTGCTTTTCTTGCTGAATTTCCTCAGCACACCATGCAGCGTGACCATGACAGAACCATTGGCAGCCTGCCTGGGTCTCTGCCTCGAGCGGCACACAGGGGCCGTACAAAGCCAGCAAATCCCCAGGTACTTTCACCAGGCACTGAGGGCTCTTTGGTGCATCCAGACGGGCATTTCACTGCGTGCCGGAGCAGCCCAGCCTGCCATCAGAGGGAGCGGTATGGGGAGGAGAGCAGCTCCCCATCTGCACACACAGCAGCCACCTCGGCGAATGGCTGCAGGCGGTGTGATTAATAAGAGCTGGGGTGTGCAGCTATCTCGATGAGAGAAGCAAATTGGATAGCAGCACAGGTTACTGTGCGCATATTTGCAGGGAGAAAGGACAGTGGTAAACATTTCCAGGGACAGACGGACACGACCACAGCCCTGGCTGTGTTGGTATAACTGGGCACCTTCAGGAGCCCCAGGACATGGCAGCCGTGAGGCGTAGTGAGGGCTAAGGCTTAGAGGGAGTGGGGCAGATGGCATTGTTGGGTCAAAGGCTGAATGGTGGCAGTGGGACTCTACAAGGGGCACCCTTCTCAGCTTTGGGGCTTGATGTGGGCCAGCCAGGACCCCCTCTATGAGACACTGCTATCACCATGGGCCACAGACGCGAGATGAGAGCCCAGATGGCCGCCAGCCCACAAAATTGGACAGGCCTCTGCAGTGGCAGCACCTGTGGGACGGTGACATGGCCTCCAAGGCCAAGCTGCTACCTGTCCCCAGGAGCAGGACCAGAACCGGCATCTGCAGAGAAAGGAATCTCCAGCTGCTGGCAGCTGGCCTGCCCTCCTCGCGCTGCGATCTCGTTGGATCACCTCAGAGAAAATGGCTGGGTGCCTTGGCCAGCGCCCAGGCGGGACAACAAAGGCCGAGCACGGGTGATTCACCCGCCGTGCCAGACAGCTTTCCCTCCCCACCGGCGCCCGCCCCGCTCACCCCGGGCATGGGCACCGGCTGCCTCCATTCCGCAGTGACCCTCTGACACCATTTTTAAGGTTTTAATCCCAGCTAACTGGCCCAGCTCCAGCATAAACCCCTCTCAGGGCCCGCGGGCTCCTGCCTTCCCCCAGAAGAGCCTAGCCCCTCTCAGCCTCACGCAGCCCCACTGTGCTCCTTGGCCTGCACCTCGGATGGGCTCTTTTGGAGGAGGAATGGGAGCAGATTGCTTTTAATTACATTGCTAAGTCTTTGGTTTCCACGGTTTTGTCCTTGTGTAGCTCCTACCACAAATCCCCAGTCCCTGCAGGGACCAGGCTGCTATAATTAGTATTAGGTAAGATTAAGATAAGGAGCAGCTAGCTAGCTAATTTATCAGGGATCCAAGTAAGAGTACTCCCTGAATGTTGATGTATGTTACAGTTAAGCAAGATTGTTCCTCATATCTTCATCTTCTTTAGTATTTTGGAGATTTGTTAGAGCAGCAATTTCAACAAACTTGTTCAATGGGCATTTGAGACATTCTCCTCTAAAAGCACAGAAACAGCACGAGCACTCTCCCATCCTATTTCTCAGCGACCTTTATGTAATGCATTGCCCAGCTTTCAGAGACAGCGAGGCACAGAGGAAAGGCTGGGAGGGGAGGTTCATAACCTCCCTTTTCATGGAATTTAAAATCCTGAGGTTTCTTCACAATTAAAGAAACGAAAATGATTCAAGCAAATGTGCAGATGTTCAGAGGGGAGCAGAAGGCTCACAGCTGGAGAGATTTTATTAAATGTGCATATCATATCAGACACTGCATCAATACATATCAATGCCCACACCATCCCAGAGCCCTAGCTCTCTAGCCCAGAAGCCCATCTTTTATTCACCGCATACCCAGTGCTTTGAGACTAGTACAGTTACATACTATCGTAAGCACACAGGCACATCTCTATTGCATTGTTGTCATCGTATTTCTGCCTCATACACAGATATAAAACATTTTGTGTTCCCTTTGGCTATGCATGTACTTCTTAAAAGCAGAACATTTTATGACACTGCTGTACAGTGTTTTCACAAATAGATGCATTATTAGTAATAAAATATCCTACTCCAATTTACATCCAAACATCTTTTGCTTCTGGCTGGGGAAGCATGCTTGCAGTGACTTCACAACCTATAAATACAGCTGTATATCTTCTGTAGAAAAAAACAATCTGTCATGATTTATGGGTAACTCTCTCTGTTAATCCTAATAATAGGGTTAGGAGAAGCAATTTGCAACCTACTTTAGCCTTTAGATTTAAGGAACTTCAGAGTGTATCCTACTCCTCTTCAGCACAAAGGCAAACAGGCAGCTAAAGAGGAGCAGCACACTTCGCCATCCAAAGCCAGAACTGCCAGATGAAAAACAGGAAACCAATCCGGTTTAAGAGCAACAGCAAACTGTAAATAAGCATCTTGATGAAAACACGTTCTCAATCTGCAATGTTCTGAGCATACACCCTTATGCTTCACAAGTGCCTGGAGGAGGACAGAGACATTGTAAAAGTGACTCCAAGCAATCTCATCTTCTGACCTATAGCCTGGCAGCCATATAAATGGCGCAAGAATGACATTCCTCTGTCCCTCACCAGTGAGTCACCGATTCCCACCTTTTAGCTGGTGAATGGACACACAGTCTCTTCTGACCCTGTATTTTATGGTTCTCTGTCCCCATTGCACAACCTCATACAGTAGTATGGAAGGGACCAAGCATAGCTTTTGCACGAAAGTGAGTCTCTCATCCGTTTCCATACCTGTCTGTCCCAGCTAATGTCATTTCTGCTTCCTAGTCCCCATCATTTACCAGCCTCACACCTGCTTCTTGCTTCCTGAGCTAGACTCCCTGGCTGGAGTGGGTCTCTGTAATGCACTGCAGTCATCAAATTGCCATGATGCATCCTGGCAGTGTAGACAGCATGGAGACTACAGTGAGGTAAGTAAGGGTAATGTAATGCGGCCATGGGGCCGAGAGGCTCAAGAGGAGCCAAGACTGGAAGCACCAGAAGCCTTCTCCATGAGGCATTAGAGATACTCATGCAGCCGCACTGATTAATATTGCCTCTCCCAAAATGAAATATGCCATCTCAAGGTCAGCGAGAATGAAAAAGCACACCAGGGTAAAACTCCCAGCTTGTTTGTATTGAAAGAAGGAAAAAAGGAGTGCAGAGCAGAGGGAAGCAAGCAGCAATAACAATAAAGATTACAGTGGAACTTAAGGATTACTGCCTGTCATGTAGTAAAGCAGGTAGCTTTTTCTCTCTCACTTCCTTTTTAAATTCTTTCAGAAGAAATAGCCGAGGCAGATAATTCTGCAGATGGGCACTGAACAATGCACTGATCTCAGTTCAGGAAGAAGTTCCCGTTACAGAAGGCAGGACATGCAGACGGAAGAAAGTTCAAATGCCTCCACAGGAAAATTGGAAAACGGTATGTAGAGTACATAAGTTGCCCCAAATAGGGCCCTCTAAGGGTTACAGCTGGCCTTGAAGGCAAGGGGAAGACACTTAAATAATATACAGACAAAGGAAGGAAAGGAGTAATACAGCAGGTGAGGATTTGGATATGTTTTTGCCTCTAGACTCCTGGCAGGGACATTTTTAATGGTCTGTGGGGGTGAGGTGTTTTTCAGGAAGTCCAAGGAGGCTATAAGAATTGTTAATTGCTTGCAGGAGATTTGTTTCAATGAATGCTGTGGTTTCGCTACCACCTCTGTAGATCAGGCCCCATCATGTTTGTGAGTGACACCAGCTCACGGCGCTGTCTAAATGCAGTGTTTATTATTAGCACCCATGCACCATGGATATACAAGCTTTAACCACTCAGGCCCAGCCTTTGGGAAGAAACAGCCTGTGTTTAGCTGTGTACATTTGCAATGATTCATGAGATTGTCTGCAATCGCTGTAAAAATAGTACTTACGCAACTCAGGAGCTACTACTGAAATCCTGACATTACTGGGTCTTCCCCTCTTAGTCACACTCGTTTCAATTAATTTCCATGCCACCAAGAGAACTTCATACAGAAAAGGCATAAACCTGAAAGAGGAACTGGGGGAGTTAGGAAATGCAGCAAAAGGGGATGATCATTTCTTTGCAATTGTGATGAGGAAAGATTGCAGCTGTTATTCCCCCTGTAGAAGTGAAATGTGCAAACTCAACGAAAAAAAGGAGACAAATTTGTAAAGACCTTTTTTTTTTGTATTTTGCCGAGCTGATGTTTTTCTTTACTTTTCAACTGAGCAGCTAAGATATGGCTGGAAGGTATGAAGGAACATATGTTTTTCCACATAGGGAATACCTTTTCTACCAGTGCTGTCCAGTTCTCCATTTCTGCCTGGGCCCAGCTCACTCACTTTTGCTGCACACACTTTTGTGTGTCAGCTCAGCAGCACCCTGATGAGGATCACTTAAAGGATGGCTCGTAAACACGTGAGGTTTAGGCCTTTCACACATAAGCAACCTGCCAGATCTTGTCCACTGAGCTGTGGTTCACACCTGGGGCCCTTGTGAGGAACACAGAGGTTAGCCCACAGGTCCAGGCTATCAAGACAGGGGCACCTTTGTCACAAGAATGATGTGGATTCCTGTTCTTTCCCATATTGCCTCGAAACTGTGCTGTTAACGTATCCAAGGAGTTACACTGGTGTGAAAGTTGAGTCTCAGCACTCCAGATTGGACTGGGTTTGTTCCTGGTTTCTTTTCAAGTCATCTGAAATCCAGCTGAAATTGGTAGAGATCTGTGCATTTGGCACACACTGGAAAACAAGGTTTTGGACTGCAATCTCTCAAAACACCCATTTGCTGGGATCGGAGTAGAATATCATTAGTGTGTGCAGGAGTATTAGGTGAAGGCCTTCAGAAAGATCTTGCCATAAAATCTGTCATGTACAACAAAGGAAACCCAAACGACAAACTGCTTTATAGAAATCAAGCCTGAAGGAGTACTGCTCAACTTCTCATTTGCAGCAAGGCAGGCATGCAAAATGGAATTGAAAAATGACTGATTGTACCTATGCCAATTTGTACAATAATATGTACATAAGCTGAATTTGCGTCCCTTATCACAAACAGGTAACAAAGATCTACTGTCTGTTAGAATCTCACTGCAGTCCTGCTGCAGCTGCCAGATCATTTCTTCACTTTCTCACTCTGGGATTCTTCCTAATTCTTCATCCTGGCATGGAAATGGGATTTCAGAGCTCAAGGCGCGCAACTCAATCAAAAGCGGTGTTGGCTTCTCAGGAGGTTAGATACAACTTACACCCTACTGGCCCAACAGCTTGTTTCTTCAGGGCTACATGGTAGAGACACATAGATTTTGTAGAAAAGTAACATAGCAATTAAGCACATATACTTAACACCCTGGAAGATTCTTACCTTTAACCCCAAGATACTTGTTAGGCCTCTAGGTGTTAAGAAAAGGAGCGCTCAGACAGAGACACAGTCAGGGCAGAACATTGAGTTGAAATGCAAACACTGAAAAGAGGTTCTTAGGACCATCACATCACCTCTTACATGGGCAGTGTTTCAGAACAATTTACAAGATTAGATCACAGCCTCCCAGAGTGCACAATCAGGCAGCAGTGTAAAAAAGCATAGCCCATGGATCTCGGGAACCTGCCTGAAGCAATGAGGAACAGCAGAGAGCATTCAAATGTGAAAGAGGTAGGTAGGACATGGGGAAAAAATCTATTTTCTAGTGTTTCCTGTCCTTTCTAGCAATGTGATGCAACGTGATGTTAGTTAAGGACATTGGTGAATTCTAGCTCCAAAACTGAGTATTTGCTTACTCTCCACAGAAGAGAGACAAGAGATGTAGCAGGTCAACATTCTTCTTACTCAGCTCCCTGTGTCTCCTGATACTGAAAAAGAGAGATGTCCTTCAGAGACATGTCCACTGTGCCTATTCAATCTGATCTCTAATGCCAACAGAGATGGCAATTTGCATATAGACAGCTTTCTACTGGAAAACTGCCCTTTCTTCTAGAGCAGAGAGCAGCCTTCAGTTGGTAATTAATAATCCCTGTTTTCTGTAGTCAGCCAGTACTGGAGCTGTACAGGCACAACCATTCAGAGGTCATGTTTTTCTATCCCACAACTGGAATTCTGCAAGTAAGTCACCTCATCTGAATAATTTATTTTTTATTTTTTTTTTAAAAAAACCTCAGGATTGCAGAAGAAAAAAGAGAAGACCAAGAAGAACAGGAAGGATGACAGGGAGGGATACAGATTAAGAAATATCTGGACAGCTTAATGTGAAAATACTCCCACATGTGAGATAAAGTGACAGAAAGGAAAGTATAAATCTCAGCTGTGCCCCACCAGATTTTCAATCTAACAACCTGGCTGAGCTCTCTCTTTTCCAGAATACAATCATGGACACTTAGGTCATGACAATAGAAAGGCCAAAAGTATCCAGAAGTAATCAAAACCTGAAGTATCTGAAGAAAGTACGAGATACTGTTTTTTTTTCTGCAAGTAGGAAAGCTTAAGTAAGGAGCAGACATTCACTGAGGCATCCGTTGCCCCAGATGCAGGGACTCCTCTGAGTGCCAAGTGTTTCCTCTCCAGTCTGCTCCCGAGAAGGGTTCCCACTGATTCAACACTCAGAAGCAAGCCTGGAATTTCCATGTGGTTTGGGTCCTTGTTGCACTAGCTTCTTGCTTCAAATTTCATTGTCAGAAAGCTTTCTCCTGAAATCCATCTTCACATTCCCTTTCTCTGTCTGCCATCCTCCCGTGCTGCACATCTTCCTTTGGTCAGGGGAACCAAAAATTGTGTTTGCCCACCAACCATATTAGCTTTCCTCTAGAGCCGGAGTCATCACTCTCACCAAGTAGAGCAGGCCTGGGGAGCTTGGGGCAGTGGGAAAGTGAGCTGAGGTGTTCACGGCACAGCAGTGAGCTGTACCACTGGGAACCGCATAGTACTGGAGGGGCCTAATGAAATATATTGGCACCAGTATAAACCATTGTCTCTCTGATTACAAAATGGCTGTGTTGAAATGACTACCAGGCCCTGCTAAAACACCAAGCTCTTATATACCACTTGTCAGCCATCATTTTCAAAGCACTTTCAGAGGGTGGGAAATGATTTATGCAAGGTCACTAAATAGAAGCAAAATTAAACCCCTCTGTGCCTGAGTCATCTGCCAGTGTCCCAACCACTGAGATACTCCAGGAAACCCTGGCTTCTCTGTCATGTTAGCCATCCACAGGGCAGGGTATAGCAACAGCGGCAGCCACAGCTATACAGCTGGGATTTGCTTAGACAGAGTTATCAGGACAATTTTAAGTGGGGCAGCTCTGACGCACTACATGTGAGAAATAGCTCTTCTTTTTGTATGCAGCAAAGTGATGAAAATCACAATGCATTTTATCTCTGGAGTCTATGGGACAGAGGTGCTCAGGAAAGCCACACTAATATCACATTTATGCTTAAAGTTGTCAAAGCAGGAAACGAATAATTTGTGAGGTAGAAGAAAAACTGCAGACTCTACAGTTCCGCTTGGTTAATGATCTTTCCATGACCTTTCGGTTTTGCACCTCATCTTTTATTTAAACTATTTAGAGCCGCTGGGCTTTGTACAAAGCACATGTCTGGATCCATTTTCTTACAGCATTTCAAGATTAAAGTGAGAGTTTTTGGTAAGGAAGCCAGAGGAAGAGGCACTTAATGTTTGTCTCTAAGCAGTTTTACAGAGTTAAGCAGGGAGTCTGCACAGTAAGGCACAAAGGAAGTTGGGGAATAAGAGTCCAGTCTTTGGCTTGCCAAGTAGCATCAGGTTAGCCGCTTCCTCACTCAGCTTTTGGTACTAAGCTGGGAAAATCATTACCTCAGCTCCCTGTACTGTCAATGGAAAGAGATAATAATGCTGAATTATTACCTAAACGCAGGGGCTATGGAGAACTTTTTAGGGTAATGTCTCTATCAGCTGTAGGGACACTCACTACTAAAGTTGGGTGGCCTGGCCTCATTCCTTCTGTGCCCAAGGTCACCCTTCTTGGGTCCCTCCATTTGTTTGACAGGAGGATTGGGAATCTAAAAATAGCTCTTGAGATACCAGAAAGTATTCTCTTAGAGGAGTACACTGAAGGAATGAATAGGACACAATTAAAAACTCTAGCTAAACTTTGAGTCAACCTGCACAGTTTTCAGAAGTGAGGAGGACTGGAAAGTTCTCTTTAATCTGCAGAGTATTTGCACACCACGTCATTTAGCAGGGGCCAGAAGCCCAGGCTGAGGACATCACTTTGAACATCTCCTTGGGAAACAGCTTGGCCCAGCACACTAGCACGCTCACTTCCACTGCAGAGCCGGCACTGAAGCGCCGCGTGTCACTCCCTCTGTTTGCTGGAGCCATAAACTCATCCCAATGGTGTTTGTGCTAAAATATTGACTTTTCAGGGAGGTAGATATTTCTCCATTGCTCATTGCATAGAAGCTTGTTCCTGCTGTTTATTCACATGCCGAGGCCAGTAAGTACTGCTGCAGTGTATATAATCCCAGTTTAGAGGCTGAAGTACAGTTCCCAGCCTGTTCCCCAAGAAGTTAGCTAGTGGCAATACTTTCATTAACCTCGGGGAGAGCCAGGTTTAATTTCCCTGCGTGTAGTGCTACTCTGTGCCTTAAAAAGTGCTTCAAAGTCTGTTGTGGTCTGTAAAAAGACCTCTTCTGCAAGCAGACTTCTGATCTCTCTTGTGTCCTCTTGCTGGACTCCAGTGCCTTCAACATGCCCTTCTACAAAGTTTGAATCATTTGTTTTTCTGGGGTAACAATCAATTGCGGATATTTGCAGCTGAGTCACTTCTAGCAAGGGCAAAAGGTAACGCCTGTTTATGCAAGTGTAAGCTATATCCCTTCTTGGGGCTGTGCCATTTGACTATGGAGGGTGATAATTTTGCCCATCCTCCTCTCCCTTACATCCCATTGAGGTTTTAATTTGCATATTTTATTTGCAGAACAAGGGAATTCTGTCTTTTCTTTTTTTTTTTCATTCCTATGACTGCACCTCAGGGCAGCCATCTCAAGCGCTTGACAAGCTCATATAAAGTGCAGCTATTGATGCAGAGGAATAACCTCTCCTATCTGCCCTAGGAGAAAAGAAAATATTTCCCTGGAAACAAGAAAGATAAACCAACTTATTGTATTTCCCTGACAAAGTCACCTCCAACTCACCTCATTCATTTCCAGCCTCCCAAACATCCTCCCTCTCTGCTAAACCAGGAAAAGAAGAGGAGCCATCACAGCACTGAACTCAGGCCGTTCCCAGGCATGGAGAAGATGGACCAAGTGGAAATCCAGTGCTCAGCCAGGAGACCACTAGGACCTGAGATCACAGTCTTATTACAAAGAATGAGGAAAAGCTCCTGCAGCAGACAAGCTTATACATCCTGTTGAGGCCGACAGGGAAGGGATATATGCAGCCACATAACTGCTAACCTGATGTAATGGGAGACACATGCTTACCACATGCAGGCTTAGTGTCATGGAGGCATAAATAGATCTTCCGTGGCCAAACCCTGCCTCTTCCCTCTCCTGTCTCAACACTTCTGCAGCTGGAGGGTTGGGGAAGAAAAACTCAAAGAAATGACAGGACTTAACTAAAGGTATATTCTAGGTCAGTGGTGATACGGACTTGATTGAGCCTTATGGCTCTCAGGGTAATGTTCTACACACAGGAAAGTTTTCATGCCCTGCCTTTTTATTTCTTACTGTCTTTTTGCCTTTTCTTCCTTACTCATGCCCTCCCTAATCCCCATCCTCATGATTTCTTGAAACACTTCACCTCCTTTCACAGCCCCAGCAAAAGTTTCTGATAATCCTCTTTGCCTAGCCCAGATAGAGGATTTTGGGAAAGGTGATTGAGATTGACTGTAGTGGACTGGACTCAAAAGTCTATCGCGGACACTTGCCAAACCCTGCCTGCTTTCCTGCCAGACAGAAAAATGAATTCAGAGGTATCTCCTGTCCAGATGCAGTGGCAGATGTGTGGGATAGACAGATGGGCTGAAAATAAGGAGATCCATACCCTAATTCTCTATTTTACAGACTGCAGTCAGGAAACGACTCTGATTTCTGAACTTCCCCACATGGCAATTTCCCCCTTCCCCCCACACTGACACACCTTTGTATAGTGACAGACCTCGTGCAGACAAATGAGGAAAGGCTAATCCAGGATATGAAGGTCAGGGGCAGTCTAGGCTGCAGTGACCATGAGATGGTGGAGTACAGGGCCCGGAGAGCAGGGCAAAAAGCAGGATCACAACCTGGCCATCTAGTTTCTGCAGATATATCAGGAGCAAAAGGAAGACTAGAGAAAATGTAGTCCTGGTGCTGAATGGGGCAGGGGACCTACTGAAAAGGGCATGGGAAAGGCAAAGGTACTCAATGGCCTCTTCACCTCACCAAGGTAGGGAATTTAAACAAAGTGAACATACACAAGTCTGTGGGACCTGATGGGATATACTCACAAGTGCTGAGAGAGCTGGCCAATGTCATTGTGAGGCCACTTTCACTTATCTTTGAAAGGTCATGGCAATCAGGGAGGTTCCTGTGGACCAGAAGAAAGCGAATTTCACTGCTATCTTCAACGAGGGCAAGGAGGAGGAACTGGGGAACTACAACCTAGTGAGCCTCACTTCAGTCCCTGGGAAGGTGATGGAACAAGTAAGCCTCGAAAACATTGCCAAACATATGAAGGGCAAGAAGGTGACCAGAAGTATTCAGCATGGATTTATGAAGAGGAGATTGTGCTTAACCAACCCAATAGACTTTTGCGATAGGATGCCTAGCTTGGTAGATGAACAGAGAGAAGTGGATGTTGTTTTCTTGACTTTAGCAAGGCTCTTGACATTCCCTCCCATAAAATCCTCATAGATGGACTGATGAAGTACAGGCTAGACAAATGGATAGTGAGGTGGACTGACAACTGGCTAAACTGTCAGGTTTAAAAGGTTGTGACCGCTGACACGAACCCAGCTGGAGGCCAGTCATTAATGGTCTACCCCAGGGGTTGATACTGGGGCCAATACTCCAAGATTTTCATTGATGACCTGGATGATGTAATGTCATCAGGAGTTAATCCTACCCCTCTACTCGACCCTGGTGAGATACATCTGGGGTGTTGTGTCCAGTGCTGGGTGCACTGGCCATACTGAAGGGAATCCAAAGAAAGGTCATGAGGTTGATTTAGAGTTTGAAGCATTTGTCCTATGAGGAGAGGATGACAGAGCCTGGAGAAGAGAAGGCTCAGGGGCATCTTATTCATGTGAATAAATACCTGATGGGGGGAGTTAAGAAAATGGAGCCAAACTCTTCTCAGTGGCACCCAGTGACAGCACAAGAGCAAAGGGGTACAAACTGAAATGCAGGAAATTCCATTAAATCAGAAAAACAAAAAACCAAAACCCAACTTTTTTAATGTGAGGGTGGTCGAACACTGGAGCAGGTTGCACAGAGACATTGTGGAGTCTAAAACCCTGGAGATATTTAAGACCTGACTGCATGTGGCTCTGAGCCACCATCTTGAGTTGCCCCCATTTTGAGCAGCGGATTGGGCTAGGCCATCTCTAGAGGCCCCTTCCAACTTCAGCCATGACACTGGGTTGCCTAAAATATGCTGTCCGGTACACCAGGTAAACTGGAAGGTGGAAGATCTCTAAAGACAATCCATCTTGTTTCAAAACAAGATCCTTTTAAAACAATAAACTGTACCTATGTAATTCCTGTCATGTTTGCCTAGCTCTACTTCAAGCTCTACAGTTGATTCTAACGTTTCATTATCTTTGAACATTAGGGTTTTTTCCCAGTGACTAATCTGAGTCTTTTCTAATGAATTTTAAGCCAGTCTTATAGTGAACTATACATTTGAAAAAAAGTACTCTTTTTGTATTTGGACAATGCTCCTGTGTTCCTCTTCAGTCTTCTCTAAGCTGACCACAATTTCTTCAGTCTAACCATGACAAAGTAACTCTTTTCAGATCTCCGATCATTCCTATTTCCCCCTTCTGGGTTCTTCCCAGCTGACCCACATCTTTACTGAAGTGCCCCAGACTCAACATAATACCCCAGCCAAGGCCTCGCCACTGATAAGTAGAGCAGAAGGATGACTTCATCTGTCTCGCAAGCTGCATTCCTCTTACCAGAACCCAATACAATGTCTGCCTTTTTTGCAATCCAGTGACACAGCTGATTCATGTTCAGCACGTGATCTACTATAACCCTAGAGTCTTCTGGAAAGAGAACTGTCAGCTAAACAATTGTTCCCTGTCCCATATTAGTGTAGTTACTCTATTTATGCTCACATGTAACATTTCGCACCTGCACCACTGAACTCTTCCTTTTTCATCCCATTTCTGCAACTTGTCCCAAACATTTTGAATTCTGACTGTGTCTTCTAGCATATTTGCAGCTTTGTCATCGCCCAAGTCGTTATAGAAGAAGGTGACCTGAGGCAGACCCTTACACAACTCCACTGGCTACAGTTTTCCATATCTATGGTGATTAACTCATAGTTAAAATAATAGTGTACTTTCCAGCACAAGCCATTTTGCTAGAGACTATATAGTGATTTATTCTAGGGCATATTTGCCTATCGCGGGACTACGTCAAGACAATAATCAAGGTGGAAGATCTTTACCTTCTGCCCATCCCCTAAACCTTTTACCCTACTATAAAACAAAAGGTCATTTTACATGACTTGCCTTTAACAAATCCCTGTTGACTGCTGCCCATCTCTTGGCCTTGCAGACAGTTTGTTTGATACTTTTTCCAGAGTTTTCCATGGTTTGGAAAGTGGTCATCCTTCCACTTCTTCCTTCTCTTCTCTTCAACTACCCATTTTAAACATATAGCCAATCATAATACGGCCCAAGTGATGTTTACTTCATGGAAGAGTCTAGAGGGAAATGATGTGGGAAGATGTGATAGAGCTTCAAGCTGGAACCTTAGGACTAGCCAGGCCTATGAGACTCTTCTCCCAGCTCCAAGTCGCTGATCCACGAGTTGGTTCTCCTGGCAGGCATAAGACAGAGGATGTTGACCTACTAAAGTAGGGGTAAATTTGAATAATTTCAAAATGTGCACCTTTAAATGTCAGCACTTGGAGAATAATGTCTGACTGGCAGAAATTGATGGCTCCTGTGCCAAAATCTGGAAAGACCAAGAATTCTAATATGCAGGTATCTTAAACTTCTAGTACTTTAAAGTAATTGGTTTCAGAATAGTATGTCTACATCCTGGTACTTTGTTATGAATCTTTTCCTGATTACTGCTGTGCTTTATGGCTTTCTTGAGATAAGCTGGTACATTATATCATGGGTCTCATTTATCAGATGTAGTTTTAAAAGTAAATCGTGCACGCTCTTGCAGAACATGTGCACTTCCAGGCCAGACTGCTTTGAGCAGTCAAATCATATTAAACTGCTCCAGGCTCTGTGCTATGAAGGATGTAATCAGTCGCAGAAAAGGGCAGAATCTCTCACTAAACCTTTCCCCTCTCTCACCTTTCCCCTGACTGGCAGCTTTTCCCTCCAGTATTACACTCACTGGCTCCCTGTCAAGCTTTATTTTCCAGCAGTCCGCCTGTCACCAGCCCTGTTTTCCCAGAGATAACATTTCTGTACGTCAGTGTTCACTATCTATCTGTGTCACATTTAGCTTTAATCCTTTCTTAGACTTTTGTGCGAGTCCTTTGCAGTCAGTACCTGTTGCAATGGGGGTCTCGTAACATTTGCTTGCAAACTTAGTTAGGCAACCTGATTGTGTTTGATGGAAGTATCTTGAGTAAACAGCTTGTTATGTACATGGCCACTTGCTCAAGAGGTTGAACGTTGCATTACTCATTTACACATGGGATGTTTTGAAAATAAAACCCAAAACACTGCCTTCTTATCAGATAGTGTTTAACTCATTCATGTTTGCAAAGGATGATTCTGAAATTCCCTTTCTATAGTTCCTTTCCTCTTATGACTGTTTATAAAAGGTGACCAAGCTTATGACTACCTCAGGGAGGTAGCCGTAATTAATCAAAGCACAATTGAGGTGCTTACATCTCACCTATCTGAAATCTCCCTCTAGTTTCAATTGAACAAGGCTTTCCTTTCCACTTCCTAGCCTAAATTGTTGCTCTGGAATGTTAAATATTTGCCCCAGATCACTCCAAAGCTGGCTGTACTTCAGCGGGAGATAAAGTGACCTCTGAGAACTATTTGTGACATTTTCAAGAGGTTCTGAAATCCTACAAGGAGGGAAAAAAAAAGATCGATATTCAAAAAAATATTTTTTTCCGTGACGAATTAATTAGCATTACATTCATTTTGCAAACACATAAGCTGAATCAGTAAACCCTCAACCTTATCTGCACATCTAAACTAGAGCCAACTGGAACTGAAGAACGCTTTCAAAAATTTGACACTTAACACCGTGATTCCCAATAAAAGGGCTCAAAAGCCCAACTAGAGTGTCTGCAACTACAAGCGGGGTCATGAGTCTGACAGAAACTCACTGTAATCCAGGATTTATCCTAGTCCTGGGGTTGTGCTGAATGACCAGCACAGCAGGAAACAGTTCAAGGAATGCAGTCCCCAAGCAAACAGGCTGCTAGATCACATCAAGTTGCATTTGAAATCTTCCTTGCTATTAATCTAATGTGAGCTAAAGAGCAGTAGGTAATGTAATGAGCTGAAGAAATATGAAAAAGACATATTTTGCTAATAGAAAAAAAATCCTGTTATGATCTTCAGTGATTTTTTTTTTGTTGTTGTTATGGCACTACTTAACACTACTTAAATAATCAGTTTAAATCACCTGCTGCCATGATTGTTGTGCTGTGGACCAGGTCTCCAGCAGCCAGACCTCACGATGCTCCAATAGCCCCAGGCCTCCACTTTAGCCATTCCTGTTCTTTTTCCTTCCTGGACTCTCAAGGATTCCACTTTCTAGCTTGGCAATTTTCTCTGAAAAAATGTTGAGTAGCCAATTTTCTTTACTCTCACATCCATCTGGCCAGCCACAATAAGCCACAAATTTCAGAAACTGCAATAAAGATAAAACAAACAAACAAAAAACCCCAACCCAAACCACCATGGAAAGAGCAAAGTCAACTACTCCTATTGAATTCTGCCAGCCTTACACAGACCCCTGGGGCCAGGTTTTCAAGTGCTTATTACTCACAATTACTGCTTCTTTTTTTTTTTTTTTAAAAAAAAGGTGCACATTGGGTGCTGAGCACCCACCTCCTTTTAAAGATCTGGCATACACAATTAATCCAAGCAACAATTGTGCAATCCTAATTACCTGTTTGCACACACTTAAATAAGGGGTCACAACCAAAGGCTATGTCTAAACCGGTAAAATAAATGTGCTTGGGACCGTTTCTGGCCCTGAGGCCAGCTGGCACGGAACAGCAAGTCCATACAGTTAAATTCCTTTCCCCATCAAAACAGGGTGGCCACGTCCAACCTGCCCGTGGAGAGCTGAATAGCCTGTGTTGACTCCCAAACAAGGGTGCCTGGGAATTGTTTGGAAGGCTGCTAGTTAAAACCGGCCAGCACTGCACAATGGAACATTTTAACTATTCAATAGCACAGATGATTGTGTATCAGGGCCCAGGAATGTGTGCTGCTTAATATACTAATATGGACATAGCCTCAGAGTCAACTATGACCTGAAAGCTTTTCGTTAGATGGTAATTATTTTTTTTTTTATTCAGAACAAAAATAAATGTCCCACTGTAAAACCAGTGAAGGCTGTCTATGCCTCTCTATGGACTTCATTCAATTTTGGCTCAGCTGCTAGAAAATATATATTTATAGTGCATATTGTTAGTATTTATGTTGCAGTATTGCCAAGGAATGCCAGCCAAGGACAGGGACCCTTGCACGCGCTGCAGACACAAAACAAGTTGTGTCTACTTTGAAGGTTTTGGGAGGTAAGTGTTCTAGCAAATCCAGGATATATTATCAACATCTACGGGACTGACTGCATTGGCTGTTGGAGATAGATGGGAGCTTTTTCTGCCCATGCTAATCCCAGGGTTGGATGTGTAGGAAGCACAGTGTTGAGAGATTCATTCGGGCTGGCCAGGAGCCAGGTCAAGTCCAGATGTAGTCTAGACAAATCAGGCTGTAGCTGCCAAGAGCCAGGGCTTGGGAGCTCATAGGCGGCACCGTGTAAATACAGCCTGGCTTCTCCAACCCAGAGCCGGCCAGAGCCTCGCTGTGCCCCGTGGGGTCTCGGCTACCTCAGGCAGCCCCACACTGAACCCCGGTTCATGGCGTAGATGTGCTCTTGCTCCACACCCATCTCCTCATGCAGTTCCTGGCCACCGCGGTCTGGTCATGTCCATGTCAGAGCAACCGGGTCATTGTGAGACTGATTGCCTTCAGCCAGAGCTCGGCACAGGCTGCAAAACTCACCCTGTGGAGCTCCCCCAGCTGTTTCCACGCTACGGGCAGCACCGTAGGAGTGACCACAGCGTGAAGCGTCAGTGTCAGGGAGAGCCCGTGGTTAAGGCATGTGGCTGAGGCAGTGACTGACAAGTTTTCAGCTGCACAAACCGAAATTAATCTTGGCACTTGGGCAAAAATAAGGTTGAATTGTGCCTGACCCATGAATGAATGAGATTGTATTTTGCCATAAGCATTAAATTTCTTTTAATGCTGCAAAAATATATATTTTATACCCCCAAAAAAAGAAGGGTCTTTGCCCTTTATCATGTCCTTTGAAAATCATTGATTTTTTTTTTCTCTCTGATGAAGAAAAAAAGCAGCACCAAACAATCTGGAAAAAATACACAGCCTTGTGATAGCAGAAACAAAGCCTCCTCCATTCAGCATCACAGCCTTAGCTGCTGCTGGCCTCTTTGCAGCCTCACAAGGGACTGATTGCATCCTCCGCATCAATTCATGGATTTCATTGATGTTTGGCTCCTGTGAAACTCCTAATCTGACAGCTCAGCTCTGGAGCCCGCATCCACATGAGCCCCTTTCGATGGCTGCAAAGCTGGAGCTGCTGTCAACCCCAGGGCTACTCATCCCACAGCCTCCCCGGGATACTCTGCTTCCTGCTGCTTCTTCACAAGAAAGAGCCTTTTCATGTGAACTCCTCAGCTCAGAACTGAGCCTTTTGATGTTCTCCTCTACTGCTGAGGAGTTTCAGGGAGGCCTGAGCCCAGGTGAGGGGCTCCCAGCTCTGCCCCACCAGCTGCATTTCATCTTTGGGTCTTTGAGGCACCGCTGCAGCTGCTGAGTTTTCTGAGCTCAGTAACACCAGCTGCTTAACCCAGGCTTCCAACTCAGAAGGAAGGCTCTGGAGTTTACTCTTTATTCCTTCTAATTCCAGTGCTTCTGAAGGAGCTCAGAGTAATTAGTATTATTTACAAATATGGCAGGAGATGTCTTAGCATGCAGCATACTGGGGTGACTGCGCACCAGCTGGAGACAGAGAAATGCTGCCTCTCCAGGACTCTCTCATGAGTCTGGTGCTCTTGCAATTTGTGTTAAGCTCTGCCTAGAGGAAAAATATTGACGCCAGGACCCCCTACCTGCTCTCACAGTGAATGATCTCAATCAGGAGCCAGCACAAAGAGACACACATTGATTACGTTTAAATTTAATTTCAGGTGCACATTTCATGTGTCAGGTGCTGTAGTGCAATAATGCATCCAGCAAAGGGTGATTCTCACTCAAACCTGAGAGGAGGGAAGAGGATCGGCCATTGGTTTGTGAAGGACAGTATGTGACCGCTCATCCGACAGCTGAGCCCCAAGGGCTTAATTCAGCCAGGAGCTATCAGCCCTTCCCCCGAAAAAGGAAGAAATTAAGTAGTTTCTGGGAAAAAAGGTAAATGTTGCCAGGCCCTCTTAGTGGATGTCAAGGGGCAGGCAGGCTCTGAAACTACCCCAATCCTCTGGGAAGGCAGATGGTCTTTCCAGGATGTTCCAAGAGTGTAAGAGTGGCAGAAGGATGGCAGCCCCTTCACCACCAACCACACAGGAGAGCCAGCGCATGTTGGTGGTGCCCACGTTGGTGGCAACTTCTGCAGTTTCGTCCCGGTGTCAACCGATGAGGAAGGGAGGTCTCCACCTCCACCCTTTAGAAATGAGTCCTGGCTAATTTTTTCCACTGTGCATCATGTCACACTGGCTGGTATTGCAAGCAATTTTGAGATAACCAGGAACAATAAGGCTTTCCTCACCCAAGGGTGTGGTAAGTGAACAAATGGGGGTATTGGGACACCTCAGCAAGTGCCCTGGTCCCCAGCACACTGCCAGCAAGGCCTCCATGGAGGTGGGGACATGGAGGGTCCCCAGAACACTCTCCCAGCCCCACCATGTCTCTTTTGGTTATTACCCTGAGTGTGCTCCTGGCATTCGCTGATGGGATCTGGGTGGGTGCATGACAGGGTCTCCAGAAAAAGCAAACCATTGCCACCATAATGAGGTGGCCAGGGGTTCAGTCCTGTGCCAGGACCTCAGGAGGCAGCAGCAGGGTTTGCCAACTGCAAAACTAGGTTTTATTGCAGATGTACTGCTGGAGAGTTTACAGTTTCTGCTGATTTTCCTGGGCGATTGGATGTAATTACAGCATGGAGGGTGGTCTTACTGATAAAAGCAAATGCCAGGACATACTGTTACAGGGCTGCAGCCAGGTAGGGCTTTCTGATTGCCCTCTGAGCTCGGCACCTCAGCTGCCGTGTGGGCAAGCACTGAGTTTCAGCTCCCCTGCCCCTGGGGAGCCAGAGGGGACTTCTTTCCACATCTTCATTGCCACTGCTCCTGCAGCTGTCCCCAATGCTACCAGTAACTGTCCTGGCCTTGAAGGCACCTGCCTTCCTCAAGGGTGATAAATGGCCTGGTCAAGGGGGCAGGCACAGGAGCCCAGCGCTTCATCCTGCCCTTCCCTGAGCATCCCCAGTATGACGCTTTCTGCCCTGTGTTTTGTTTATTAATCATAGTTTTGGGTGGGTTTTTTTTTTCAGGAAAAGCCCAAACGGGTCCAGCTGTCGGTTATTCCTGCTCTCTGGGCTGTTGATCCTTGGGGAGATGTCATAGCTGGCAGCTCTCCTGTGTCAAGCAGAGGCACTGCAGAGGAAATAAAATTAATCTTGCTGGTTTCCAGCATATAAGAAAATATTCGCAAGCCAGTTATTTTACCTCATTTCCCACTTCTTTTTTTTTT
Source organism: Limosa lapponica baueri (assembly GCA_002844005.1). Lineage (NCBI taxonomy): Eukaryota > Metazoa > Chordata > Aves > Charadriiformes > Scolopacidae > Limosa > Limosa lapponica. Next base: position 21,975 of record KZ505777.1, on the reverse strand, counting down.
TTTATAAAGACTATTTCACCCCCACCTTCAGAACAGCTATTGCTGCTCTCCCTGCTGTGCACAAGCCTGGCAAGGAGCAGCACTCGGAGAGAGGGTGCAGGGCAGCACTGCCATAAGCGCTGCATCTCCGAGGGGTTTCTCGTTTCTTCTCCAGCCTCCCCAGGACAGAACAGGGCTCCACTTGCAGCCTCACAGCCAGACCCCAGCAGTAAACCAGGTACCAGCTGCTGCTGACGGGGTACTGGCAAACTTTGAGACTCAAGCTTTTTGCTCTTCCAGCTGTAGAAACAAAAAATTAATGCACATAATAAAGTTTACCTTACCTGACTTCTTCCTGCAACTGTGTCTAACAGCCCCATCTGCCTGTGTGGTACCCTGCAAGCTGACATTTTCTGTGAACAGTCAAGTTGTCAGGAGGGACAACAGAGCAAGTGAAATGATAAATTTGGAGCATATACTTGATGAGCACATTAGCATACAAGAACTTGTTTCTTTACTCCTCTATCAAACATTTAGTGTTGGAGGAGGCTGTGGTTTTTATTTAAATAAAGTGCTGCTCCAGTTATTTGTTGGTGGAAGTTGATGTGTGTGCTGGGAAGAGAGCAAACAGTCGGTGCTGGCCAGTGGGAGAAGTTCTTTTGGGCTGTGCTGATGTCAATGCCTGCTCCCCGCATGGAAAAGATGCAACATGTGTAAGATAAGTGAGTCATCCCGGATCAGACCCGGAGCCAGCAACTGCTGAGCTCTCTTCCCAGCTCTGCTACTGATTTGCTTGATGGCCTTGGTGGGTTTGTCAGGCCAGAAATTTGATATCGCCTGCCCAAACTGCCCCTTAAGAAATCAGCTGGTTTCTCGGCATCCACTGCTTCTCACAGCTTCCTAAAATAGCAGCCCATCTCTCTTACCACCTCGCTTTTATACCTGGATAATGGAGGTAACTGCTCAGGTGTATCCTAGCACTGTGCAAACAGACAAGACCTTGCCAATACAAATGTGCAACATTAGGGTCTCTAACCCTTTACTGTAGGATGGAGATGTTTGAGTTACCCAGACAGAAGCTACAGAAACACTGAGCTCCATGTGGCTGACTTCACCTCCTCGAACATCCCTGGCCTGCTGCTATTTCCCCATTAATAACTACTTTTTTACATCTGTCACTCAGCCAACTTTTAATCCAGGTAGTGTGTGCCCTATTCATCCCGTATAATGGGAGCTCATTAATCAAACTGTCATGTGGTGGAGAAAGCCAAGAATACCATGTCAACCAGATCTCTAATCTTGTCTGAAGAAAAAGACAACAGGTTTCTTTGACAAGACTTACCTTCCACAAAACCCTGCTGATTAGCAGTGGGTTTATTTTTAGCCTCTAATGCCTTGTTGCTGGAGGCCTGAATTAACTTTTGGCGATTGCGTTGAGGGATACTGTTCCTTTATCCAGCCTGTTGCTTCCCAGAGTGTCCCTTTGATGCCCATTAAGTCCTGAAGCTACCCTAGCAGTCTCCCATGTCTTTGGAATTTTTCCAGATTTGTAAATATGAAGCTTCACCAAGCATTTTAGCTGGCTCCTTTAAGATGCAAAGATAGCCAGCCCAGATGATTTGAAAAATGTTTAATTTTAGCAGATGCTGCCTCACATCCTCCTTTGTTCCAGATGGTAAATGCTGTATTCTATCCGCAACATCGTATGGGATGAATATCCCACTCCTTTCCAGACACAGAGCAGAAATAGCTATTTTACACTTCTGTCTTTTTTTTTTTTTTTTTTGCACCAGTGTTTATGATTTACCATCTGCATTTAGCAATTGATCTATACTGCCATGGGGATGGGTTTGGGAGAGGAGGCAGCATTGTTCCTGACATGATTTTTTCAATGTTTTCTGCATTTCTTTCACTCCACTGGCTGTTGATAGTCTATTAATCCTTTGGTTTCCTTTTATCAATGACTTACATTGTTTTAACTTGTAATTTATAATTATCACAGTTCTATTTCCTGGGGGGTTTTGCCTGCTTTATGCATCATTTCTTCATGTTATATTGCTCTTTCTACATCTCCTTTTAAACAAGCTGTTTCTTACCCCACGTGTCTCTTTTCCATGTCTGTGATATCATGGATTCTTGACCATCCAGTAGAAACTTCTTGGATAATTTCCAATTTTCATTAACATTGCTCATTTTACATTTATGTTCCCAGTCAGCTACACCAGAACGGCTTTAAATATGTGTGCACACACACACATCCACACACACATAAACACAGAGCAACCTTGAAAACTCAGGCACAAGGGGACCACAAAAAAAATGGCCGTGTTAGCAATAATTTGTATGAAGTGGGAACACCAAAGAACAGACTTGGCAATGTGTTGTAATGACACCGAAGTGAGAGAGTGCCTTTAACCCACCCTCGACATGGTGAGCAGGCCTTCAGTCATGTCATTACTAAAAAAAAGTCAGTGATCTTTGTCTCCAGGACGGTGCTCTCTGCTGCTCCGCAGAGGTCTCGGTTCCATCAGTCACAGTGAAGTAATGTGATGTACCAGCCTGTGTCTCCAAGAAGTGACGAAGTTTGTCAGTGTGTGCTTGGGCTTCTGACAATGATACATGTTCTTCAGGTCTGCTGACTTCAGCAAGGGCACCAGCATCACTTGGATTTTCTCCTGAAGAGGCTACAGCTAGAAATTTGACCACAAGGTCACAAGGGCTTAACTTGCCCCATGGTTACTAATGTTTCATTGGCAGAAACCCAATCTCCGATGCAATCTCTTCCAGTCCTAGCAGGCCATACACTTGTCTATGGCTTAGAGACAAGCTTTGCCAAATCCTCCACCTCCCAGATACCATCTTTATGGACAAGCCCAGATGTCTGAAGAATCAAAAGCCATTGATGAAGTGGAGATTGTCCAGCGCCACAGATGTGGAGATCCTTCTCCCCACACGCAGCAATAGCCTCCACTTGGGTTTTGGGTTCAACCTCGTGTGTATTTCTGAATATAGAAACATATGGGTGTTTATGTTCACAAACGTGTGTGTGCACACTGCAACATAGGCTGATAATTAGGCTAATCTACTTGCATGAGATAAATCTAATATGATTATGATCTGTGGTACAAAAACAACTTCTAAATTTTAGATTGAGTGATTAGTCCTTCCATTTCCGTCAGAAGGAGGCCCTCTTTTGAGTTAGCCAGAGCTGGCTGAACTTTAAGAAATGAACCCCTATTTTTTTAAACTCTGGGGAACTGCTGTTGGGTTGATGAAGTGACCCAACTAACAGTGAATTAAAATCCTGGTGGGATTTCCTCCTCTGAGCTGCGAAGAGGTGACTGGAGGACTTGAACGCCCTGTTCTCTTGCGCAGTGAGGTGGTCTTTTCACAGCCACCCATCAGTATCACATTTCCAGTTTTATTAAGTAGAACTTCACTCCATAAATCACATCTCATTACTTGCAGTACCAAAAGGAAGACATTTCCTACTGGTACTGGGCACAAATGCTGTGCAGGCTTTTAGAGCTTGGCAGCTGCACAGAGCCCAGTCCTGGTGCAGAAGCACAGAGGTCCTGGGTTTCCCAGGACATCGGAGAGGTTCTGACTCTGCATCTCTACAACTGATCTCAATAGAAAGCGTGAGTCAATGTGCATGCTCTTCAATTGATTCAAAACAAGAAGGCAGGAGGAGCTAATAACAGTATGAGAGGAGGACAGCAGACAAGCTTCTCCGCTGTGCCTCGGCTATGCACTTGCCTCAGTGCCCAGAACATCTATGTACGGTTTGGGGTAGAGTTCCTGTGTGCTTTTCAGGTTGAACATTTACCTGTGCTTAACGACCGTGTGACAGTAGCTGCCGCATTCCCCAGTACAATGTCCCGAACAGCCCCCTCAATAGTACAGTAAACAGTTGCTTTGTCTTTTGTGTTTATTAGTCCCACAGGAGACAATATTGCCTTTGCTTATGACCCTGTGCTCTTGCTGGTACAGCTCTTCCTGCCAGAGCACGTATTAGTTCCTGAGCTCAGGGTGCGTACAATGTGTTTTGTTATGTGTTGACACAGACACACACACGCTGGTTTACCCTAATGACGTGGGTCTTTCTGAAAACCCAGAGCTACATTCCAGGCAGCCACGGGGGCTACCCAGGATCCAGAACATTACAGGATGTCTCCCTACATGTCGGAACCGATTGCAGAGGGACAGGGAGGCCAGATCAGGGGTGGGGGAAAGAACGAAAGAAAAAGCGGATTTACAGGCCTAAACAATCTTCTGGCATTGGTGATCATGATGGAGCTTTCACTTGCCAGAAGATGGCCTTTGCCTAGTTGAGCTGCCCACCCTGAGAGCATGAGGGTATCTGAGCTGCTCCTGGGTCCTGCTCCAAATCCCCGGGTCGCAGCGACACGGCCCCTGGACTCCGCTAGCTTCGGTTTCATCATTCCACGCCTCTCCTGGCGCAGGCAGGCATGGGCAAGCAATTCTTGGCAGCCGCCTCTGGAACCACGTTAGTACTGTACTATAGAAGCTACTGCCACCGAGATGTCCTTATCTTCATCCGGCCCCACCAAAGGGCACTGCTGCCCATCCTGCAGGAGGGGCTGGGGTGGTCAGCAGCTCGGCAGGTACAGAAAGAGAAGCCCGGCATCCGGAGGGGATAGACATCTGCTTCAGCCAGGAAGCCTGGCTGTCTAAAAAGCAGCTTAAAAGGTTATCCTAGGTAAAAGGAGGCAAACAAAGCAAACTTGTGGGCTTGTTTCCGTGGATACTTGCCTGGAAGTGGAGGCATCCTTTAGAAGTCTTCATAGCCTCAGTGCCACAGATTGTTATGAATCACTTGGGACAAATATATCCTCAAAGCAACAATGACTTTTTAGTCCATTGTAAGTAGCTCATGTGTTGATGTTTTAGAGAATAACATTGCTTAATATGTTTATACTTTCTGAAGGATGACGCAACAACGTCTCTTTATAAGGTAACCAGCTCTTGTGGAAAGACCCATATGGCAGGTACAGCACCCACAGCACTATTATCCAGACCATCCTGTTGTCATTTGCACAGAGTTTTTCTTTCGGGTGTTGGGACATGTACATTTCTCCCTGTTACTCTTTTTACTCCAGCAGATACGTGCACAGCACCCGTTTATAGCCCATTCCAATTTTGCTTGCCACGGGGGCAAAACTTTTTTCAGAACCTCCAAAAAAATTTAGTAAACTCCCTTATGTGTGTTTATGTAGCCTTTCATCAAAGACTATAGAAAGAGGCCATGTGGTCTTGTGGCTAGATCAAAGCTAGAAAGCTCCTGAGATCTAATCTGGGCTGAGCCAGTGACTCACTGGGTGGTTTTGGCAAGTCACATGATCTCAGTTTGCTTAAGTCTATCCAGCTGAAAAAAGCAGGCGAGAAATACATGCTGAATCCAATCTGAGCTTTCCAGCACAGATGTATTTACAGGAAAGAACCTAAATTGATACACCACACATGCAGGCTGGAGGTAATGCTCGGTAACAAAGATGCCAGGCTCTCGGTAATACAGGTTGAGTTTGGACCCGTGGCTCTTTCTTTGCATTTGCAGTTCTCAGACAACCCCAGCGTATGCTGGATTACCTGAACAAAAGGCTGTATAGATGCATGATTCCTTGGGACCTCGCTCTGCAGTCAGGCTTTTCACTCCGTTCCTTAACCCACGTCCAATAGCGGGTATCGTATGCTCTCCGCTTCCCTGGTAAAGGAGAGAGCTCAGTTCTTGTTCCCCATTATTTTATTACCATTTTACCAGAGTTGCTCAGGACGCAGCGTGTGAGTGCACGGGCAATTACTGTCATGCCTGCATGCAACGGCATTTTTGCTTTGCACGGGCCTGCAGCCTGTAACGCTGCTCTCAGAATATCTCAGAGTGGGAAAAGCCCAGCTCAGCAGCTGCCTGATCCCAATCTCCAGTTAGTATTTATCCAACAATTCCTCCTGGAGAGATTCTCAACTGGCAAATAATTTCCCTCACGTGTTTTCCCCTTACACCTGTTTTGAGGCTGAGAACATTAGGAAGGCAATCCTGATCCTAATCTATATTGTAATCCTTTCAGCCGAGCATGGGATGGAGTGAGCAATCCGTTTGCCTGACAGTCGTAATATCTGGAGGACGGTTGTGTGCCTGGAGTTACGCTAACGTGCGGAGACGGCGTTGAGTCACAGGCGGGGCAGGGGGGAGGAAAGTAAAAGGCTAAAAGTAAAAATTTCCCACACGAATCTGAGATTTTCGCTACTACTGAAACCCTCCCGGTCTCTGCTCACGCGCGCAAGCCCGGGGAGTGAGTGGAAGAGCGTTTCTTGGCTTTCAGTAGGCTGGGTGCAACCTCGGAGTCACCCAGACACGTGCCCTGCCACCCTCTTTTCTCCCCTCCCTGTCTGAATAAGCGCGGAGGCTGAGCTGCAGTCACTTACTGAGGCAAGGGGCAATGGGAACAAAGTGACCGGTGGCCTGGCATCACCCACACAATTATAAAGCACAACCAGCAGCCTGGCCAACCCTGGCATCACCCACAAAATTTCCACCCTCAACTGCTCCCTTCCC
>KZ505776.1:954581-973237 GCA_002844005.1 Limosa lapponica baueri | reverse complement strand
GTGGTTTATATAAAGCATAACCACTGTAACCACTGTAGGCTTGACTCAGAACTGAGTTAGGACACTTTTACACCACCTTAACGCGTTGTCTCAGCAAGAGCATGGGTGTAAATTTGCAATAGATTGGTAGGAATCATTATCTGATAACAAAGCAGCAGGAAGAAAAGCAAAACCTGAAATAAAAGCAAAGCAGGGAGCGTGGTTCAGCCAAAGAGTTTGACTCATTGATGCAACTCAAAGAGACATTTGACAGAATCATCTTTTTCTTCCACGTACTTTCAATCTTATGGAAAAGTTTTGAGAGTAACTATCTTGCCCTATGCAGATCTGGGAAAACGTTGAAGTTATTTTTTAAATTATACATCTAAGGAGTGGCAGCCCTGATAAAAGAAAATGACTCGTTTTACTTAACATTCCCATACATCATTAACCATTTGAGTCAGCGCTGTGCAGATAACATGGCATTAAAAATCTTCTTCAGCCAGTGTTCTTTCCTTGCCTGGAGGATTATAGCTATTTTCATATGCAGGGTTTAGTAAAAAGAAAAAAAAAAAAGTATTAGGCTGAGGAAGCAAATCAAATGCTTTTAAGTGGCATAATGTGCTCTAGACAGTGTTGTATGTGAGCCCCATCCCTGCATTTGTGGGTGTGTGAGTGGCAGCATCGGCAGGAGCCATATGTGTGTGGCAGGAGCGAAGGAGTGGGGCTGCACGGCAAGGCCAACTGTTGTTTTCCTTCCCACAATTAAAATGCAGAAATCTGTTTATTTCAGTGTTAAAATTTGGAGGTAACTACAACAACAAAAGAATTACTGCAGCATCCGGCTCTAGTGGGAGTAACTGAGTAGTTTTGTAATGTAGTGGGTTGGTCATTTTTATATCCTTCTTAGGACAAATCTGATTCTAAAGCCGATGACATATAACGAGAGTGGACTTGTCATGCATCAACAGCTTTTGAGGTGCAGCTGACAGTCCAAGAGCTGATGAGTCTAGAAGTTCACTAAGCTTGATTCTCCCCCTTTCCAACCTAAAACATAATAACTCAGACTCCAAACAAGAAATTGAAACGTGTGGATTCAAGTCAAAATATTTCACTCATATGCATTTAAAGTAATTTGTATTTCTCCAATTGATTGCCAAGTTGTTAGGAAATTCTATCAGCAATATCTTATTTTCCCTAGCTCTTTTCCTCCTCCACAAAAAACGTAAGTTAAAGACAAGGCTGCTAGGTGCAATTTAAGAGAAGTATCATTACATTCTCTGTAGAAAGTAAACAAACCCACATTCATATTAAAACTCTGCAACATGTGCTGGATAAACAATTCTGACATCAAATTTAGTTTTGTGTTCATAAGATTTTCAGTGGCCAGATCACCCAACTATGTTAAATCTGCCTTTGAAGATCCAGAGGCAATTTTCGTAAATATAACAAAAACATGATCAACTTCTGGCTAGGAATTCTGTATGGTTCATGTAGCTATTTGCAGCCAGAGCTGCACATCTCATTTGAAAATCAGCTCTTCTGTACTGCCTCTGGTTGGGATGGAGTTAATTTTGTTGATAGCAGCCTGTATGGTCCCGTGTTTTAGGTTTGTGACCAGAACAATGCTGATTGATAGCATTTTAGCTTTTGCTGAAGAGTGTTTGCACAACACCAAAGCCTTCTCTGCTTCTCACTCTGTCCCCCCAGTGAATAGATTGGGGATGTGCAAGAAGCTGGGAGGGGACACACAGGCAAATGACCTGAACTAACCAGCTACAGCTATTCCATGCTGTATAATGTCATGCTCAGCAATAAAACAGAGAGGAGGAAGGTTAGGTAGCTTAGCCATCTGTTGGTCAGGAATTGGATGGACAAGTGGTGCCACAAGGCAAGTGGTGAGTGATTGCCTTTGCATCACTTGTTTTGTTTTTTCTTCCTTTCATTCTTTGCTTATTAAACTGTTTTTATGGTGACCCACGACTTTTCTCACTGCTATTCTTTCTTTTCTCTTTCCCCACCCCACTGAGGGACAGTTTTCTTTCTGCTTCTAGATGGTTGTGTGACCTGTTAGTGTAAAATCATCCCAGTGTCTCATCCACTTCAGTGTAAGGTCACCGAAAGCAACACCCATGTTCATGGAACTTGTTATTTCACCACGCTGCCCAGATAACCTTGGTCCTGTGGATGCTTTTAAATTCAAGGGAGGAATTACTCTAGCAGAGGAAAAGATGAAATTCTTACTTGCAAAACTGAGAAAAAGTTACAATGAAAGCAACAGTAATTGAAGGCAAGTACAGCATACCTTTGCTGACAGTCTGCTATAAATCATAGAATTATTTAGGTTGGAAGGGACCTTGAAGATCATCTAGTTCCAACCCCTCTGCCATGGGCAGGGACACCTCCCAGGATGGGGCATCCACAACTTCCCTGGGCAACCTGTTCCAGTGTCTCACCACCCCCATAGTGAAAATTTTCTTCCTGATGTCTGATCTAAAACTACCCTCTTCCACTTTGAAGCCATTACCCCTCTTCCTGTCATTACATGCCCTTGTAAAAAGTCCATCTCCAGCTTTCTTGTAGGCCCCCTATCTCCAGAATGAACAACCCCAGCTCTCTCAGCATGCTGAAAGAAAATCCATTAGGACTGGCGTGGAGCTTCAATTGCAGCTGAGCAAGATGGTCCCAAGCTCAGGGAGCTCTGTAATATAGGAGGGGTTTGAAGGACCTTCTCACCCCAGTCCCCAGGCACAGGTGGCTGGAGCAGGGGCAGGAGAGCACAGGGACTGTTACCATCAGCTGTTGGGACTTAACTCCCTGCTGTGTGCTATAATGGTCTCCACCACTTTCCTGATTGTACCGCAGCATATCTAACATTAGCCCAGTGGCCTGCCATATCTGGCAGCTTGCCTTAAAAAGAGGGAAAAAATGAGAAGGTGAAGAGCTGGTGCTTGGCTGGTGACTTCTGTAGATGGAAGATGAAGGCAGTCTGATTTGAAGAATTTGCTGTTTGCATGGATGATCTGAAGAAATTAAGTTTTTTTGAATACGCCCCAAATTCATGGTTGATTATTATGTCTCTAATGATGCAGACATTTGTCTGTTTGAGTATTACCTTCAATCATGCACTGAGAGATACTTATGCCAGTGGAATTACCATTACTGTTATGAAAAGAAATCTTTTCTCTTTTTCTTCCAACCACTTGACTCACCATTCTATTAAGCTTCATTTGTTCTTACTTAGAAGGTATTTTTCAGATATCTGTTTTCAATCCAAGCCAAAAATTTTTTTCACAATTTTCTTTCCAATTCATCTAAAAATGACATAAGCTGACAAAAGCAGATAAATTTCCAGGTAATGTTTGTCTTTCTATTTTTACAGATCCCCTGATGATACCCTTGTTGTTCCCCTGCCTGTTGATCACTCTGTAGCCATCACTGTGGGAGAGTTTAGAGAACAGTAGAGGAGGTAAAGGACATATGTCTGAGTGTAGTACCAGGGGCAGAAGTGACCTGGCGTGAGCAGGATTAAGTGCAGATGGGGTGGACTACATACACCTTATGCATATCTGGTAAATCCCACCCCAGTTCTCAATAAAGCACTGAGAAGCAGCAGCCAGGATAGAACAACTTATTAACTTTTCATTCATGTCAACTTTTTCAGGATTTTACAGAAAAAAAAGAAAAAAGGTCAAGTTTCACGGCAGGAAATTCTAAAAAATGGAAGCAATTGCAGGATGTTGCCCTAAAATTGAGGTTTGCAAACACTCCTGAGCAATGGGCGTTTTACATGAACGCCATCAGACTGACTTTTGTCCTGTGGCTGCAGGCACAGCTGCTGTTTGGGACAGTAAAGGACTCTCTGTGGCTCAGGGCATCAAATATGATTCTTCTTCCTTAATGTATCTCCAATATAAATTCACGATGTACCCACAGGCAGTGAGGGTTGGAGGCAGGAGGGAGGAGTGGGAGACGAGCAGAGCATGGCCCTCACCTGAAGGACTTGCTGCTGGCATTGAGAGGGTGCTCACTTGCAGGCATGGAAGAATATGGAGGAAGAAAGAGGGATATCTGGAGAGGATGTTTACGCACTGGAGGTAAGAAACAAAGAGCAAAACTAATCAACAATTGAAAGTTATTATTATTTTCCTTTGAAGAGAATAAAAGTAAACTCTCCCTCCATGCAATTAACATTTACCACATCTATGTGGGAAAGGGAGGTGAAGTAGGAAGCTGCAAAAACTGGTGATGAAATTTGATTTCTATTTTTTCCCCTCCTAGCTCTCCCTAGACTTGAAGGTGATTTCTCTGTTTTATGATTGTCAGGTTTGAGTCATAATCTGAACTGCAGAGCTGGCAACACACCAATTTGTAGTTAGGGCTAGAAAGACAGACAATTTTTCCTTTCATTTGAAGAGGTAAAGATCACAAAGACACCTGCAACATGTCCCCAGAAGCCTAAGCAATGTTGTAGAAAGGCTTAGCTGCTTTGTCTAAATTTGGTCTGGGAAGCTGGAGTTTGAACATTCCATCCCAGATGAAAATAAAGCAATAAATCCAGGTCTGTTGCTTGCTGTGCTTTAACCACCAGGCTGCTCTATGTCAGGTGAGCAACAGAGAAAGGAACGAGCTCAGAGGAGCTCTTTGAAACCTTCCCAGCAGATCTCAGTCTCTGGACCCTAAAGGCTGAAAGCTCATCCACCCACCTTACAGCCCTGAGTTGAGGCCCAAGCTCCACTCCGAGACCCTGTGTTTGACACCATCTCTAGACGGCTCTCCCCAGTGTGCTGGGGGCTTTTTGGGTCACCCTTTTGAGGAGTCCTTGCACAATACGGAAGCTGGGCACCTGCCTGTGCCTTTGTACATCAGCCTGGAGGCCCAGGCTGTGTCCCCTTACCTGTGGGCACTGAGGTCCTTCAGTGGCTGTAGGCCACAGCTGCTCAGGTGTGGCTCTCCTGCCTGGGTGCTCACTTCTGGCTAGCCTGCGTATTTTATGTTCAGGTGCTGGCCATTAGGACAATCTTTTCAGTGAAGACACATTTAGAGAGAATATTGGCTATACAATGTAAAGTTTTTGAGCTGTGTTTGGGATTTTTGATGCTCAGAATGAAGCAAACCACGGGTGAGAGTTGTGGGATACGCTGCTGAGGTGCAGTCCGGCACCTGATGAAAGGAGCCTCCTGCCTTTATGCTCCTGGGTGCCCTTGGTCAAATCTCCCACGTTCTTTTGCAGGCCAGGACAGGCACTTGGTAGTGTTTGTGCAGGTAAAGACTGCCCTACCAAGGCTGGGGAAAACAGGTCCATGAACTACCTTACCAGCTCCATAACAGGCCACCAGCTGGAAACATGTACCCCGTGTACTCTGGGAGGTTAGTAGGCCTCCTTTGTCCATCCTGTTTCGCAACAGACCATTTGACTGTGTACAACTGCATGAATTTCCAGCTCAGGACTATGGTAGAAGCTAAAATGAGAGCTCACTAGATTCCCATTTGTGCATATTTTGCTGGTCTTCCCTGTATCACAGGGGTTTGATGGTATTTGGGAAAAAATACATTTATGTATCTAATTGTCATCATGACATTTGTTCATTTGCTCTGGAGCTGTTCGCATTCGTGCAAAACTTTTATTAACTTTAATGAAAGTGTCTGCAAATTCTCTGGCCATGTTCTCTTATTTGCCGCTACGGCTGCAGGAGGAAGGAAAGTCCCTCAGCTTGGCTTTGCGAGCCTAGACAGCCATCCTCAGTCTGCAGTGAGTCTTCCTGAGATGGTTCCTCTGATTTAAAATAAAATAAAGATATGCTAGTTCAAAATGTCTCCACCTCATCAGCATGAAGCATGAACTACTGCAATAGCAATGCATTATTAATGACCTTTGGGGAAGAAACTGTTTTTTTGAAGCTACTCACTTTAAAAGACATGGTGGTTCTTTGAAAGCTGCTGACATATTTGAAACATTAGCAGTGGTCCCATTGGAAGACAGATTAGTAAGTGAAGATGAAAATGCCCAGGGAGCAAGTAAACTATATTTATTATATAATTCTACTGTCAGCTTTTTACCTGCACGTTGTTAGCTTCTTTTAAGATATTACAGATAACCCCCTAAATTCTTCCACATCTTGTTCTTTTGGGCTTCTTGTGGTACAAAGGGTGCCTGCCTGCTGTGTGCAGCAAAGCCAAATGCTGCTGTGTTGCATTTCTGTCCTAAAACTGCAGTTGCTTCTGCCCAAAACGTGGCTGCATTTTTGACTTCACCCCAGCAGTAATGCAACCCCCTCAACAGCGCAAACTGGCTGACCTTTCTAGAAAAGTTGATTTTTCTTTACCAAGGTCTTGGAATCAAACTTGGCAAATGCCCTGAGAAGTGTGATGAGTCCACGTCATGGCTTTCAGAAATATATGAATGTAATAATTTGATTAAGCATATACTGAATCTGACAAGCTGTAGAAAATTTTACTGTCATAAGAGTATCTTTAGCTGGTGATAGGTTGCTTAGAAATCCCTGTTTCCTTTGATCACCTTCTTCAGGAGGTTAGCTGGTTACTCTGCATTATTCTCGGCAAGATGGGTGCCCATCTGAGAGATGAATCATCTCCTTTTGCTTTCAGGCTTTTGATTTATGCCCCATTGGAGATTCTCTGGAGAATGGCAACAGCTTTATTCCTAGGGAGCAGCCTGAATTGTGTACTTGTGAAATCCTCGGGGAACTTCTTTAATAATATTGTCGCCGCTTTAGCATTTTGTGTTTTCATGTACAGGTCCTCCTAAGAGTCTTTCGGATTCCTCCTGGGGCTCTGCATGCTTTTTTATAATTGTATCCACTCCTCTTTTATTCCAGTGAAGAAGAAAACGCTCATCAGGCTTTTCAGATTTATGTCAGAATGATTCCTCTCCTTTTCTTCTGTGAAGGCAAATGCCTTGTCAGTGTTCTCTGTTTTGCTCTCCGTTGCATACCTCACTGGCCTGACCTGTGCTTTGCAGCTCCTGAGCTAAGCAGAGCGGCAGTCCAGAGTCTGGTGAAGAGCTCTTTCCACTCATGCTTGTCAAATTCAAAGTCATTTTTACGAGTGCTGCACTTGGGAACTTCGGCATTTTCTTTCTCTCGTGTTTTTTTCCTAGTTCAAAACAAGTCACCTCCTGCCACTTGGCAACCACAAAAAATTAGGGCCACCGTTTCCTTTTAGGGAGCTCTAGTACAGTATTGAAAAACATGACGAGCCAAAGGGTGGCTCTCCTCAGCCTGTAAGTGCAGCCCTGTGCTTGGATGAATGGCTTTGCCCTGGGGCTGGTCACTGGGGCGCTGGCTGGCTTTTTGGGAGGTACACTGATGTACCTAAGAAAAGCAATTTTATTGTCAGTGGACTTTGTCTCATAGAGGAATCTGTGTAGCCAGAGGAAGCAGTTTAGGGGGCAGCAAATAGGAAAAAATTGGCAAGTGTGAACCTAGAAACTTTTTTTTCTATTTTTCTATTCCATAGTTGAAAAAAGCATAACCAGAAAGTCTTGCATAGCATTTTACTGAGGGATAGTGATGCATTGACTCTAAAAAGTGGGGAAATTTGACCTGTTACCAAGATGCCGGAATTTGTCACTGTGCTCTGCAGTAAGAAATGAGAGAAATGAGAAACTGCTCATCAGGAGTGTTCCCTCTGCCTGGGAAGGTTTTGGGAGACTGCCAGTCAGCATGGGCCAAAACTGAGCCAGGGACCTCTATAGTGATTTAACACTATAGACAACTGTAAGGTTAGAGTGCCCAGGCATGTTCCCATTTGATTAAGGCTCAGACTTAACCGTCAGAGATCATAGGGAATATTATTAGGTTTTGAACATCTGATGTCATCACCAAGATGGATGCTGTTCCTCCGTGCACCTCTGTTGCCACCTCTGGCCCCACAGCCCATGTGGGATTTGCAGGAGGAGCATCTCCCAACAGCAGCACGTGGCTGCTTGCCCTGGGATGTGTGCATGGGGGCTGTGCAGCCTGGAGGCTTCCTTGCCATGAACCAGGAGCTCAGGCAGCTTGGCAGAGGGAGAAGTTCTGGTTATTCCTTTGATCCCGCAGCTACACTGTGGAACCATTTGGAGGAGCAGCCAGTTTGCTGTGATGTATGGCAGGAGGTTTCCATTAGAGACCGGGCAGCTGGTACGAACATCACCCATTAGAATTTCAATTGAAACACAAATTCTGGCTCTGTAGTAAGGGTGCAAATTAAGACAGAGAGTTATACAGAACTTGCATGCAGATCTTATCATAGAATGGTTAGAGTTGGAAGGGACCCTAAAGATCACCGAGTTCCAACCCCCCTGCCACAGGCAGGAACACCTCCCACTAGACCAGGTTGCTCAAAGCCCCATCCAGCCTGGCCTTGAACACCTCCAGGGATGGGGCATCCACAGCTTCTCTGGGCAATTGCTCCAGTGCCTCACCACCCTCAAAGTAAAGAGTTTCTTCCTAATATCTAATCTAAATCTACCCTATTTCAGTTTAAAACCATTACGCCTCGTCCTATAGCTACACTGCATGTCTTTGGATGAGAGCCTAAAAAATACTGACTTGTTCAGAGTATATTTAGTGGCTAAAATCTTTACCAACAGGAGAGGCAAGGTGATGGTGTCCTCTAGAGTTTAAACAGAACCTGCTACTCTGCTGGAGTGAAAAGAGAGATATACAGTAAGGGAGACATTTATCTTCTTTGCTGTTACTACAGACTTGTATCCTCTCTGGAGTGATATGAAAGGTAGTTTCCAATACGCAATAAATTTGCTTTGGTTTATTATTTTAATAGTGGTCTTGGGCCAAACTGCAGCATTCACCATCTTTTACACAGATTTTGTTTTGAAGCATGTGGGGAATGTACTAATGTTGGATTTAATCCTAAAGGACTGGAGAGTGATTCCAGAAATTACTTGTGCCACGTTATGTAGTAATAGGGTGTGCTTTGGGAGTTGAATCCAAGCCTTTGTAGGTAAGAAATTGTGGAACTTAATGCACATTGATTCTATGCTATAAAATGCCTTATGAACTCATAGAAAAGTATGTTTTCCTCTGACAGCTGTAATATTACAATTAAATCAGTTCCAGATACCTGGCTGTTACATCTGAAGTAGCTTGGAAATGGAGGGATGTCAGTTTATTCCAGGTTAGTCCAGAGCCTGTGTGCACATTAATCCAATGCAATCTTTCATTTTTAAAAAGGCTCTAGCTCTGAATTACTTGAACGATGGCTTTTCAGGAACATGGAACCAGGGTTCAGGTCCAGTGTCCCAGAGTTTGGTGTGGTGCTGTGTGGGTGTAAATAGGGGTCAGGACTTTGGCTGACTTACTCCCAGGAATACCAGTAAAACAGACAACTTCTGCTGCTCCTGTCCACCCAGATAAACCATGTACAAATAGTGCACCCAGTCCTCTGCAGCTGGAGCCCGAGACACAATCAATGGCTGAAAGCACTTGCAAATAAGAAACTTTTGCAATGACTAAATTAGTATTCTGCAACAAAATGCTATCTTTTGTTTATTCCATTTCCAAATTGTCTTAAAAGCCCATTTAGATAAATGTCGTAAGTAGGAGTGACTTGATTTTTTTTCTAAAAAGCACAAAACCTTTGCACTGAATAGTCTGATCATCTATGCTTGTAATGGCAATAATTAACATTACACTTCAGTGTCTGCCTCTGACAGAATCAACAGAGATTGATTAAGCATCAACAGAAAGATCCATGAAGAAAAAAATTGGAGTCTAGATAAAGTCTGTACTTATTTGAAGAAAACAGCACATGGAAACAATAATTTATATTTATACCATCTTTTCTGACTGGAAGGATCTGCAAACATTGTACAAATTAAGTCAAGTGATTTTCAAAACATGAGACATGCTATTTGTACATTACCATCAGAAGAAACCATATATGTAGATTGATTGTATGCTATGAATAGCAGTAATAGCATTTACACAGCATCCCTAGCCATGAAACAAGTACTAATTGAAGTAAATTGCAAAGGGGGAAAATGGAGTAATGGCTTTGTTTTCTTCATTACAGCCTTTCACACTATGTTTGAGAATAGAACTTTGGTTCTATGAATAGAACTTTGGGTTGCATTGGGCAATGCACTGAAGATACAGTGTCTTGATTCCTCATGTATGTAATACAAAATAACACAGAAGTATTTATGTAAGGCGCTTCTGACAATCTGCGATGCTGACAATTTTTGACAGCTAAAATCTTTTGCTGTGCTCTGTGCATCTTTCGTGCCTCCACCTCCATCCCCTGCGTACACCTGCCTGGGGGCTGCTGGAGCGTGGGAGGAGAGGCTGGAGTCGGGCATCCCCCTTCCCAGCTCCTCTCACCATGGCTGGGCTGGACCTCTCGGGTCACAGGGAAAGGTCCCGCTTGGATTGGGATGGTACGGGAGCTCCTACAGAGCCTGTGCTGGCTGTAACTCATGCAAGACCTAGTGAGCAACAATTAGTTGGTCTTTGTAAGTCTGATTTTTTGACACCAATATGCATTTATATACAAATCCCTGAAAAGGGGCTGTGCCTCTTCAGTTGTATGCTTACTTATACTTGCTAGGCAATGAGTACTCAATTGCAAGGCAGTATTAGAAAAAAAAAAAAAAGGCTTACTTTTGCGTGGTGGGACTCCTCTTCCTGGCTGCCCTGTGGTCAAGAGAGGGAAGGACTCCCCGGGACACAGTTTGGGTGGCTGGCAGTAGGCAGGCAGCCTTTGTGGGTGTCTCTCAGTGCCTTGGCAAGCCTGTAAGTCTTTTCCTTCTACGAGGAGGAATCCTCCTTTATCGTCAGGAGAGTTTCAATATTTCACATCTCATTTCAGCATAAAGTCTACATTTCTTCTTGGGAGTGTAAAGGACTAGGATTTTATCACCATTATAGTGACATAAACCCAGGGCCAATGTATGCAAAGTTACATCGGCATAATAGCAGTCAGAGTCTCACCAGAATTTAGAGGATTATTTTTACTTTAGGAAAATACTATTTTTTCAGCTTGTTGATCTAAAATTTAGTTATGTGACCGTGGAAACAAAGCCCTGCATCCAGCCCTGGTTACAGCTGGAGCAATACCTTTGGTGGGAAGCAATATCACGCTGTCATTCGCTTATCACCACGATACCCGAGAATCACTTATTTTTCTCAGTCTTCCTGCAAAATGCACACATTTCTTAGCTATGCAGTGTGATATTCCTGGCACAAAGTGATTAAAATTGTGACTCCAGCAACCCTGGTATCTCTGACAAAATAGTCAATGTCAAGATAGACAGGGAAAGAATAATTTAGATAATTCAGAGGTTCGTTTCTCCCCTTGTATGTCATATCTTTCTATTTAAAATTAATTTATGTAACCTGCAAAAGTAGAAAGATGATTGTTAGATTACTGAGCAGCTGGACAGGAATTTGACTGAGGCAGATTTGATCTCTGCATGAACCTTGTTGCAAAATGCTGTCACCTGAGTTCACTTCCTTAAAGACCAGCTCAAACCATAACATTTTAAAATTATTTTGAATAATTTTAAAGAGCCATATTTTAAAATCTCTCTGGGGCTGGACCTTTTCCCAATGCTCAGGTGCTGACTGAGGAGTCCTTTTTCAAAGATGCTCGTGGCCCAACTTGCCATACCCATTTCATGTCAAAATTTAACCACTTCTGTTATTGCTTAAATGCATTTCAAGTTCTCTTGAAAAGCCTGTCCTTTATCACTAGTGTTTTAAAAATGAAAAATCTGACAAACTAAACATTGCCAGTCGCTAGTGTCAATCTGTGAGCAGTGGATGCAGGGGGCACAAGAAGTGTGTGTCCAACAGTGGGATGAGGGTTCTAGTGGAGGGACAGATTTTAAAACTAGCCCTTCTTTTTTTTTTGTACTGGTAGAAAAAAGCTTTATATTTTATGAGCAGCAGAACTCAGATGATGGCAGGTAGGATGAGCCACTGCAAAATGGCTTTTATAACAGTAATAACAGAAGGAGATGACAGTATGGAGAGAGAAGGCCCTTTCCATCCCCAGGGTCACGGGTACTAAAATGGGTTCTGGCTCTGAATGTCATTAACAATTGAGCATGTAATAATATACCTTCATCAACAGTTTCTAGAGCCTGAGGGCAGATCGCAGCGGGATTTACCCGGCAAAAAGTAGGTTAGGGATGTTAGAGGTCTCCTCTCTCCCTGTTTGTCTTTCCTGGTGAGGTGCTATGCTCCCAGTTAAGAGTGGGGACAGAACCCTGCATAGTCCTTTCTGCCTCAAGCCACTACTGCCACAGAGCGTGTGACTGTGTTGCATTTGGGTTTATCCTGCTGCTCTGATTTACTTTGGCTGTGATGGGCACGGCCAGCTCCCCTGCCTCCTCTCAGCCTCATCTGACAATCTTTGTAAGGGAAAGAGTCGTCAAATCTCTCCCATGCCTCCAAATTCCCTCTCATGACAGGAGAAAAAGACCTTGAGAAGATGACGAGCAGAGATGAGAGTAGCTCCTCAGGAGTCCTGCTGCTCTGCTCTCAGAGGAGGATGAGCAGGGTCTTCAGATTGCTCCCTGAGTTTTCCGAGCCTCCCCGCAGGCATGTTTCACTGTTTGCCATCGTGGCTGGTCTTGTATCAGAACAACTTCACTGCTTGTCATGTGGTGTTAGCACCACAGTCTCACCTGAGATGCTGAGAGAGGACGTGGGCCATAGCTCACTTCTGATATAGACATTGTAACTATTACTAAGTTGATGTAAGCATGGTCTTGAGAGGTCATCTTTAAAACATGCTCTACAGGGTGTCTCTTTTCCGAAAGATAGCTATTTAAGGTAAAGCACTATGTAACTACTGGAAGTAGATGGTCAGGTATTTGAAGCTGGTTACCTCTGAGAATGAAAGGGCCAATATTCTACTACTGTGCTGTGTATATTTATTGTGGAGCAGATGTTAGGATTTGGAACATCTCTTGAAGAGACTCCATTTTCTGTTTGTTTTCAGCATGGTATTTGTTGCTTGAGTGTATATTATCGTGACTCATTTGGGAAGATTAAACTTGTGCCTACCAAGTTCCTAGTGCACAGCAAGGTGCCTTGAAAGTTCTCAGTGGCTGATGGCAGAGTTCGCTCCGTCTTTTAACCACACTGCCTTAATGAAGAGTGCATTTACAGCACCCAGTAGTCCCATTCAGGTGATGCACTGGAGTCTCCCACTCCAGAATATCAACACAAATCGCTACTGCCCCTAAAGTTTAGCCAAGAGAATAAAATTATTCAGCAGCGAATTTATTTTTTTTGCCACATGGCTTTAAAATACAGTGTAGTTGAGTGTTGTGGCATTTCTCTGTTGTAAGGTTCAGCTGTAATTACTAGAGACTTTCCAGATCGATATGGTCAGCATTTTAAATTTTAGATGCTAATTAAAACGTTTTTCCTATTCCCATTGATTTCCTTTTTTTTGACTTTTTCCATCACAGTCAAGAGGAACACTGTTACACCCTGTCTCTGTGGAAACGTACAGAGGGGAGCAGCTAACCACGACTGAAGCAGCGTTAGCTAAAAGTGATGCTATCAGTATGGCTATGGCTAGCTTTTCCTCTGATGCACTGTGAAACAATTTCAGGGTAAAATAAGTTCTGAGCAAGTGAAAAAAAAAAAAAAAGATCATCACTACACCTTGCTCCTGCTGGAGAGAGAAATATATGGATTAACAGGAGAGAGGTTTTTCTGGGTGAAGTCACTCAAAAATTCAACAATTATGTCTTGTATCCTGTCAGTTAAGAAAATTGCGCTGAAAGGCTTTGATTATAGTGTGGAAAAAGAAAAGGATGAAAGATTAAAGGAGCTGAAACACAGGTTATTCCACATGGAGTTAGAAACATCTGTGTCTGATCTGTGGCTTGAGCGTTGCCTGCTTGCAGCTCTCTCCTGGCCAGGGCCGTGGGGATTCGGGGGCACTTCAAAGGAGTCAGAGAAATCATTGTTTCGTTCCTGCTTCGTATGTGGTTTGTGGCTGTTCATAGTTGTGTTGTGATGCTGTTGGTTTTATCCTGCTTTGTACCATCTTGCCAATGATTCACTCCAGAAGTTTGAACCTGGGAGCCCCAGAAGAGTGTTGCACAAGGCCAACGGAGATCCATGGCAGCCACCCAGTGCCTCGTCATAGAGGGATTAATTACATCTAAACCACCTTTGTACAATTTATTCCTTAGAGTAACTCAGAGAGGAACATTCCCCAGCTCCCACAGGCATCTACTGTAGCGTCTTGCTGTCTTTACTGCTAGAAAAAAATTCAAATTGCAGTTGAACCCCACTAGTTCTTGTTGCATCCAGCAAGAGCACAGCTAATGCCCTCCCTTTCTGCAGCAGCCTTTACATATATGGGTTTTCTTAGTGTGTTTTGTTTTTTTTTTTCTATGCACTGGTTCTTTCATTCTTTCCTCAGAGGCTGATGTCTGTCTGCACCACAAAACCTCTGTGTTGGGTTTGTTCTGTGTCAGCGTGTTGTTTTGTGATTTGCTGTAGGGACTGAACTTATCTCGTGGTGAACCCTGAGTAGTGGCTCAAACAAGGGTGGTCGGCTTGAAGTCTGAGTGAAAAATGTGTGAATCCCAGTTACCTTCAGAAGCCTGCAGGACCGCAGTCCTGAAAAACTCTCTGTGCCAATGATGCATAGGCTGACAGGGAGCAGAAAGCAGTGTAATAGATGGACAGGACACAGAGAGGGCTGGAACTGTGTGAGGAGTGAAGGCACCACGGGAATTGTGCTTAAAAGGACATGCTGAAAGTAAGGAAAGGGATGTTCTCAGCAGGTTGGTGTCATTTTGAAATGGAGTTGGCAGGTAGGCTGAATAATGTGGCTTTTTCCCTCCGTATCCTTAGTGGTCCCCCTAAAACCATCCATCAGGAGCAGGGATTTTGGCCTGGTCAGGCAGGCTGTGAGCATCCGCTGGGCTGCTGTACAGGTGTTTGGACAATTCAAACATGCAGAACAGTTCTAATTTGTGTAAAAAACAGCGGATTTTGGTTTGGTGGACTAAATTTCAAGTTGTTTTACTGTACCTAAGCCATCTAGTCACGTGTAAAGCTAGGGTTTAGCTGTCAAACCCCAAAGAGTCACAACCTATGTTATTGCACACCTTTTTTTTCTATAAACATTGTGCTAGAGTATATAAAAAGATGCAGGCATCCATAGATTAATATAACTCCCCATTCTACTGCCAATATAAACTAAGCAATACAGAAAGAACTTCACTATTTCAGTATTAACAAGATCATAAAAATTCATGAGGCATTCAAAGCTGCTAGTTAAGCTGTGTGAGAATTTCTGAATATGCTTTATATAGGACTAGACTGAAAATAACTCATGAAAACTTATTTTCAGTGGCTTTTTAAGCTTCTCTAAGTTCAGCAAAAGTTATGATTTGCAGCTTATTATTATTTGGCCCTGGATCCGCACCGACAGCTCGCATGGAAGTACACTGATAGTTATTACAAATTTTGCATCAATAATTGGGAATGAATGCAGAAAAATCCAAACCAGCAGGGAGCTGCAATCCTTCTTCACAAGTTGTGCACAATTGCATTTACATTTCAAGGACTAGAACTATTCCAGTAACAATTTATAGAACGTCTCCTTTCTAACTAAAGAAAGCAAATCACTAAACTCTTGACAGGTACATAAATAATTTAATTTAAAAATCTGTGAACTGGTCTGGAGAAGTGCTTCAGTTTGTGCAATTTAATAAAGTCATATTTAATCCAACATGTGCAAGGAGATACAGTTTACTGAATTTTATGGATTATTGCTATTAAAATATGTACTTTTTTTTTTTTAAATCTTTCAGGTCACATAAATTTGTAATTTTTTAATATATATAAGTAAACATATATGTATAAAGAACTCTGCACATGAAAATACATATATAATTATTCCCCTAGTGTGCATATGATTTCCATTATTCTTGGAATGGATCTGGTAACTGAATGCAATTATTACAATGACACACCATTTCTGTACACATTCTCTGTTTTGAATAAAAAGAACTTTGCACTTGTAATTTTGGAAATTAATCACATAGCTGCACTATTAACCCAAGAGCAAGACTTCTCTTGAATCTGAGATCCACACTTCTCTGTGTATAACTATTATTTGAATACATTATAGAAGAAGTATCTGAAAACAGCAATTATCTGAAAATTATCTGAAAATAACTATTAAAAAAAACAACCCAAACCTTTTCACTACCATCATAACAACAGAAGGCATTTAAAATTCATGAGCGTTCTTCCTACTCTACTGAACATATACAAGGGATAACTGACTAATATCTAGCTGTCTAATGTATGGTGTGCCTTCTGTTTTGCATCAGGAGGAGACATCTGATGTGGAGCCATCAGCGACAAAACTGCATTTGATCCACTAAATAAAAGTGAGGTCTAACCAAACTGGTATATGAAGGCAGCATCATTATCAGTGTACTATCACACCTGAAGATAAGCAAACTTTTGACCATTACACTTCCTTTTTTTTTTTTTCCAAGTGATTTTTCCTTAAGCTACAAATTTTTGTGGGTGTTCATGCTACGTGTTGAGTCTAATGTGCTAAGGATGCTCCTTGGGTCAGCTGGCAGAGCCTGGCTGGTCAGAGCTTGCCATTTAGCTGCTATTTCTGCTTCTCACATCCCCTTCACAGTTTGGTTTTTGTCTGAGCAGCAGTTGGAAACATAAGCAAAAGGCAACAAAGTAGAGGGGTGCTGCTTCTTCTCCTGATGCGTGGTAGGAGCTTCTTAGCCCCAAAGCTGTCCTGCAGGTGAGAGGTGAGCTGGCGCCTTCCAGGACAGAGGCAGCTGGAGGATGAGGGACTCTTCCAGCCTCAACACCTTCATGGACCTTTATGACATTTGTTCTTCTGCTGCTTCATCCTTGTTCTCTCACAGCCTCCAGGTAAATCCAGCTGACAAAAACATAGGCTTTGAAAGGGGTTATGAAGATGTTATTTGATGAGGTATTAAATAAATACAATGCGAGGTTATTTTTTGGTTTTATAATACAAGAGAATCTGTTCTCCCAGGTGTCTGCTGCTTAGAAAGATGCAAGGGCTGGGCTTCTTTTGCTATGAAAGACATATGAAGAGCCCACCAAAAAGTACAGAATAAAGCAACCCTTGAGTTTCATAAATATGAAGCACGAACGGTCATAGAGCAGATCAAGCATTTAGCATGTATCACCTCAGTAAGCTGTAAGGTTTTTGTCCTTTAAGTAAGTTAAAGGACTAAACCAAGCACTTCTGCCAGGCTGAGGGAGAGGGACTGGATCTCGGATCTGCTGCCAGCAGTGACAACGTGTAGGAACTCGGTCCAACCTCATCAGTTGTCAGGAGGGCAGATCGCCTGCTGGTTGAGTCACGTATGTAGGTCAGAGGAAATATTACAGAAAAATGCCCAGGGCAAATCTGTTCATTGTACTAATTGCTACAGAGCAGTTACTCAAAGCAGAAAGCAAATTGTAGCGATGGCTTTAATTTCACTCTTCTTAGGTGGTTGCAGCAATATTCTGGTTCGCTCCATAATGAATCTATAGGGCCACAGAAGGGGGGGATTGGTAATAGCTGCTGTGTCTGCTCTGTACGGAACAAGGACCCAGTGCAGCTAATTATTAACCTTCTGACTAGCCCTCATTTACGTTGGTAATCAATCACTTTCCCACTGCCACAAGCATTTATGTGAATGCTGTGTAAAAGTTTTGAGTGAAATCCTGAACTGCAATGGAAGGGAAGGGTACAATGCCAATTAGCTGCCTTCAGGATAACGCCCACCTCAGATCCCATCTACAATATTTAATGGTAAAACCTCTCCAGGAACTATGGCCCAGAACTCCAGAGCTGTATGGCTTTTATATTTGACTATTTTGTCATTTTTGTTTCACTCATGAAGTAGGAGCAACCTAAAAGACATCTCATTATCATGTGGGGCTGGAAAGAGCTTTTTGCTGTTGGTCTGGTGGAGCTGTTCATGGTATAATTGATCAAAAGTGGCCATCAAAGAGGTGTCCATGATCTAATATTGTGTACAGAAGAAAGTATTGTCAACATCTTTCATTTGAAAGGAAAAAGAAATGTCTTTGCCTTCAAAATCTTATTTTTGAAGTACTCTTGAGTAGCTTAATGACAGTGAAAGCATTTATGATGTGTTACAATTTTCTGTCACTTCTAAATTTAAAAAAAAAAAAAAGTCTTAGAGCTGTGAACAATTTTGTGTTCCAGAGTGATCATGCCTTCAGCAACACCTACATCCCGCGTGCCAACATCACCCACTGCATTTGGACTCTATTTCTTCATGCAGTTAGTTCGGACCACAAAGCTGACCCCATTTAGCAACGTAGTTTGAGAATATCTAAGAAACCTACTTATTAGGCTTTTTAAATTTTAAATAATCAAAGCCAGCTGTCCTAGTTCATAGAAAATACACAAGCTTGCCAGACATGCTGATTCTCCTCCTACTATTGCTGAATTGTTACCATTTTTTTTCTGTCTTACTAACACTCATTTATCATGCTTATTAGCCAAAGCTGTGAACAATCAGAAGAGGCTGAAACTTGTACCATATAACAGCTTAGCAAAATTGAGTTAATAAAATGTAGCAAAGCTCTTAAAAGAGCAAAGAAAGTTCAGCACACAATTTCCCAGTGATTATCACTAGGCATAAT
>KZ505776.1:930809-953534 GCA_002844005.1 Limosa lapponica baueri | reverse complement strand
GCCAGGGGCTGTACAGCATCATCCTTTCATCCCACTGGGAGGTGACCTCCCCCCCCCCTTTCTGCGTTTTAATACTCTTTCACAGTTAATGAAAATGTTGTTTCTAATGACACGCTGGCGCAGCTCATCCTGGAGCATGCTGGCACGAGAGGTGAAGGGGGACAGTGGGGACGGAGGAAGGGAGGGGGTGGCTATGAGACCTCCCCACCAAAAGGCTGAGAACTTCTGCTGTACAAAACACATCTGAGTTTCACTAGAAGAGTATATTTGGCTTAGCCCAGGCTGAGCACTATGCTAATACATCCTGCTTCTTGAGGGTCTTCAGTTCAAATTTGTTTTCTAGCTGGATGAAAAGAGTTTTAATGTTACCCAAAAGTTACCATTAAGGATAACTATTCTGTTCATTAATTCATCTTGAAGCCTATTTGACGAAAGGAAATTGGTTCTCTTACTACATGTTGGCAATTATTTTAGCATCAATGTCCAGAAGTGGAGCTACCCTGAGAAGGATTTCCCCCAGCTTTGGGTCAAGGAGATTCCTGCGCTGTGCAACAAGCATGTGAAAACCTCTTGTTGACTGTTAGTTATCCAGATGGTCTATCACAGCTCGGTGAGCGTATTGATTAGGAAGGTACGGTGTCAGCCAGCCAGGGGCAGAATATAAATTGTCTAACCTTGGTTTATTGCAGTGTTTTGTTAAAGCAATATATAATTTCTTATATTAGCTATTTCCTTACATTTGTTTAACAAAATACAGTTCCATAGACTTTAGAAAAACTCCATACTTTTTCCTTTGAGGAAAGTAAATTATATATTGTAATACTATCTCTATATTGTTATGTATTTTAATACATATTATAATACACACATAAATATAAACTTATATAAAGTTATATATATATTAGCATAGTACTCTCCACCTAGCAGTTTAGAAAAGAGCAAAAAGAAAAATCCATTGCTGGCCGAAAGGAGACAGCCTGACTAGACAACTTTTCCAAACCTAAGATCATGCAAACATACCTAAGTTTGTTAATGCAAGTATCTGAGCACCATGAGACTCTAGTTCACAACTTGACGTAATATCCAAATGGCCCAATTTCTTTTTTGTATGAGAATTAAAGCTGCTGAACATTTTCCATGGGATAACATAAAAGTCTCTCTATATATACATATGCATATATACAGTCTGTAGAGTTTAATTTAAAGGGATGAAACCAGATGAAATTTGGATTTAAGTGATTAACTCTTGAACTCATCTTTGAAAATGTCAGCCTCTAGAGAAAATCGTATTTATAATTTTTATGCTCTTTGGCATGTTTGCTTTTCCTAAGTAACTATTGCTTTCCTGTTTTCAAATTTCAACTGTAAAAATATTTATGTAATTAGGTGGAACAAGTCAGAAATAAAAGGTGGAACAAATGTAAGGGGCTGAGCATTGCATTTAGCTTGACTGATTTTTTTTAACTGAAACGCGAAAGTGAAACAAAAATCTGTGTGGCAGCTTACACAGCAGCAAAGTTATCTCCTATGCTTACAAGATCATACTCTTAATGTACTCTGTTTTGGGGGTCTGACTGAGTTATATTTTGCTTTTTACCTTGTGGGAATTATCTTAAGACAACCAGCAACTCCAGCAGTCTCATGCTTGGCATTCTCCTTTGGCCTATGAACCAGCCTACTAATGCTCCCACTTAAATAACAAAAAACAACAAATCACCAACCAACCCCCCTACCCCCATCCCCAAACTCAGAAGAAAAGCATCAGATCAGTGCTTTTTCAGCATCTGAATCATT
The DNA here is from genome assembly GCA_002844005.1 of Limosa lapponica baueri. Classification (NCBI taxonomy): domain Eukaryota; kingdom Metazoa; phylum Chordata; class Aves; order Charadriiformes; family Scolopacidae; genus Limosa; species Limosa lapponica. The sequence goes on along the minus strand of KZ505776.1, from coordinate 951,740 downwards.
ATATTGTTTTCCCAGACTGAGAAAGCAAGCCATCAGTTTACTATCTAAGGAAGATAAAAATGTGCAGGGTTTCGTCAGCTTAGAACTCCTTTATGTATACCATGCCTTTTTTTGGGTACATTTGTACGGTTGAAGCCACTGGAGGAGATTTCTGTTGACTTTGATAATCACTGGATAAGTCTCCTGAAAGCTTTTTCTTCTATGCTTTTAAAAAATTGAAATCCTAGGTTTAAAAGAAATTGACTGTAGCGGGAACATCTCAAGAAAGAGCTCCACCATCCACTGCCTGTGTTTCTTTTAAGTCATGGAAAAAGCAACATTAATGCAGCCCAGCTTGCAAGGAAGAGGGTTGTAGTGACTCAGGATATGCATGATTGCTTATTGAGCTGTGATAACTTGATTAGGAGTCCAAGCACCAAGCTTTCGCCATGAAATTCACCTTCTCACAGGGCTCAATCCCCAATAAAATCACTTGCAGAAAGAATTAAGTATGGACCCAAACCCGAATTTTTTAACAGCTTGAATATTTGCATTAACAAACCTTCTTCATAATTTAGGCCTATATAGATCAGGTTTTTAGATTGTATCTGAACTCTATTTTCTGGAGTAAGGCTGAAAGGAAAAGACTGCAAGTGTTTCCTAAGAATGCTTTACTCAGGTTTGTTGTTCCTGCTGTGTGAGGTGATGGGAGCTCTAGTAGTTTGTATGGTGATTTCTATATGGAAAAGACATAAAAAACAGTCAAAGGGAAGAAAGCAAAATTCAAAGAGTTGTTTTTGGTATTTTTTCTTTTTTTCTTTTTTTTTCCTTTTACTCTGAAGATGAAAATTGTCCCATATGGCTGAAATACTCACATCTTCCCCCAGTAGAAAGCAGATCCTTGTGGAGTGAAAATTGGCTTCAGAACCTGAAGTATGAAATTGATTTTTTTATACATATTTCAGATCCTAGGTTTTGCATATCTTTGTAGCAGAAATAGTAATTTGATTGAATTTTTCATCGGAAAGTAGAGCCTTAGCGCCTCAAAGTCATCCATAGCAAATGACAACTTTCTGCAAAAAAGCCTCACCAGATTCAACAATTCTTATATACAGTTATTACTACTACTAGCCAGTTTTAATCATTTGCCTCTCACTGATGTCTGCATTTTTATTTCTAAAGCCAAATATAAACATATGAGAGAATGAAGTGAACTGAAAAGCAAAATGTAAATAATGTCCCCAAAAAATATACAGTTTCAGGGATTATTTTCTTCCCCATAACTCCCAACCACCCAACTATAAAGTCCACAGTGACTTGGGTCATCCAGGTGTAGGAATGTACAGTCTTGTACTGGGGCATACAAAAACTCAGGGAATTGTACAATGAAACTTGCACAGCTGTAGAGATTCAGATTTACCCGGAACAAAATCTACACCATTTTAGTTTAATTCCAAAGGTTTATTTTGCAACCACTGTGCACGGACGTAGTTGATCACACACACATAACCCACTTGTACAAACACCACCTCGCAGTACCTCACCCCAGTGTCACAGACAGGAAAAGAGAACGTGGAACCGCACGACACTCACTGACAAACACATGGGCTGTAGACAATTTGATACATTCAACTAGAAAAACCAAAGGAGAAATTGCCGGTATTTTCCATTTTGTCCTCTCGTTGCTGGAGAAGCTATAGCAGCATAACAACGGAAAAAAAACCATTATGGAACAACTTGAAGAACACAAAACTCTCAACATACACATACACATACAGTTTGGAGACTGGAATCGCTTTGAACCTGTACCATGGGCTGGAGCAAACCGCTGGTGGGACGTGCAACCAGTGTCCCATGGCGTACTCGGTCTGTAGCAGCTCTTTGCAGCCACACAGAAAGTGCCTGTCTGGAGGGTGCCTGTCTCAGGTAGGGCAAGAGATGGGCAAACAGGGTTGCAGAAGCGGGAAACATGACCCCCGCTATTAAATCTGGACAAACTCCTGAGCTGTGATAGGAAATTCTATCGAACCATCTCTTTACCAACACGTTCAGAGCTGGGCTCCAAATGCAGAAGCTCCAATACAACTGCCTTATCAGGCCAACACAATATTTTATTGAAATTATCCAATCAATGGCAGCGTTATCATCACGTCATGCCTGCAACGTACATTGATAAACAGCAGGAAGTACTAAATTCTCCCAATTCTAATAATAATAGTGGATTCCGATCCTGACACTTTGACTCAAATTAGATCACATCATACCACGTTAGTAGCTCTAACTGCAAGTAAGGTAATTCTCAATTTGAATGGCAGGGTCTGAACTAGCCTGTCTCGCCCTGCAGGCAGAAGAGGAAGAATTTCTTCCTGGCATTCAAACTCATTTTTTTACGTAGCCATTCACTTAGCAAGACTCAGGTAACACATGGAATAGGCAGCTAAAGCCGCTGAAAGATGACACGTCCATTTGCTATATATATAGCTTTACAAGTGGTTATTAGAAGACGTCTTTCTTTGGTTTTTCTCCATAGTATTTAATTAGCTTCTATATATGATTATCAGTTGGTATAATCCTGATTCACTCTGTTTCCTAACAGTAGCACCAATATAATAAATCTGATTTTTCATTCTTAATTCTCTTGCTCATATATATTTTCACTTCCTTACTTCTTGCACCTCTATCCCAGTAAAATAGCATAAATCCTGGCATAAAGGCTCAGATCAAATTTTCTTCCATTACCCAGTAGTAAAATTGCCCTATTAGGTCAGCTTACAATGTGTGCAGTAAATATGCCACATATAAATAAATCACAGTATAAAACCATATATGTCATTTAGTAGTAATAGCTAAACATTAGGATGTCTGATTTTAATTTACAGTGTAATTTACAGTGTAGAACAAAACAATAAACAGCTTATCACTCAGGAAAATCTAAAAAAACCCACATATTGGAAAGCAGTTCTCCATTGTATATATATGAAAATACATATTCATATATATTTCTATATTTGGAGTATATATGAGTACATATATTATTTTTCCCCCCTCAAATACCCCTAAATTTATGAACTCAACAATTATTAAATATAACTTGTGCAAGCAGCTGGCTCTACCTGAATGTTTCACTTGCTTCTTGTGCCTTTCTCCTATCTGAGAGCAGCTCTAAGACTTACTGAGTTTTCATATAAAACAGCTAACTATTTAATTTAAAAGTGCTTATTACTCCCTCAGCATCCAGGTACCTAGAAGGGCCAAGAGGAACTATTATCAAAATTACAAACTAGAAAGATGATGTTCATTAAAAAAAATCCCATATGGAAGGGAATGGCTCACCTAACCCCCAACAGCCTGCTCAGTCTCTCTATCATGAAATTAAGCAGACTCTAAGGACAGTTTTACAAAGCATTAAATAGCTTAGAAACTTATTAACATGAACTAGGCCTGGAGCTTCAGAATCTAATGCCCAAATGAAAATTAGTGTTTAAGTAAGAAAAAGGCACCCAAATTCCTTTGGAGAGATCTGAGTGTTAAGAAATGACACTTCTTGGGTCTCAGAGAAATTTTGGCTCCTAAGACTTGTTTTAAAAGGAACTTGAAAAGAAAAGCCACAACCCAATAAAAAAGTCTCAACCCTTGGAAAACTTGGTGTTTGATTTTTTTTTTCAGTGCTACACCCTACATGTACCATCAGAGTTCTCTCACTTTGCCATGAGGTTTAGTTTTCCTTTTATATTAAAGCTTCTATAGCTATTCTTAAAAAATAGAATTAAAAAAAAATATATCTATCTCCACAGAAATGCAGTGTTAGCAAACCCAGGAACTAGAGGCAAGTCTATTACGAGTCGATCAGGATTTGCAAGAGAGACAAGAAAACCCATCAGAACCCGGAGCTCCCCATTTGTGAGAAGCTGGAGATGCTGAGACAAAGCAACTGAAAGTGGAAATAGCTGGAAAAGGAATGGGAGGTGAGGGGCATGTCACGAGCCTTCTTTGAAGTCCTCAGTTCTCACCTGCAACTTTAATGACGTATTGGGAAACGTGGAGATACGCAAGCTGGTACCATTTCAGGTTTGCTTGCATCAATTCTTGGCAGACCCCTGCTGGGATCTCTTCCCTCTTCCCTGCCACCTCCTCCTCCTCCTCCTCCTCCCCCCCAGTGACCACACGCACACCTCCCCGTGCGCACACCGGGGTGCTCAGCCAGCTGCTCCTCACAGCCCCAGCTCTCCACCACCACTTTACTTCTCCAAGTCTATATTTCCCACCACAGCACCTATTTCACAGCTGCCCAAGAAAACTCTGGCTCTTATTTATTTAATCACCTGCCGCCACTCCCGCCACTCATTTCCTCAACCATCACCCGAGCTGCTAACGAATTCACCTGTACTCACTCAAAACATATTCAAGGGGGAAGCAGTTCATGCTGTCACATAAAAAATACAAGTTGTGCATTGCTATAAACATACTGAATGAAAAAAAAAGCATGTTTTCCCCCGTCCCCTGAAAGAGCATCCCGGGTTTACACGATCCCTTTTTTGGTTTCCCCATTGTCCACCGAGGATGTGAAGTTTGATTCTTGTTCTGCACTCGATTTCCTTTCCCCCGAGTAGTGGTTCATTTCTTGCATTTCTAAAGACACTTTATTCCTTTTGGCAAATGCCTGGCTGATCTCATGAAATGTCTTATTTTTTGTTTCAGGCAGGACAAAAAACAGGTAGGTAGCTCCCGCAAAGCAGATGGCAGCAAACACTAGGAAGCAGTAGGTCTGTAAACCACTCTGTGAACAGAAAACAAAGGAGATGGTCATTACAAAAGGGTCAAAATTCGGAAGAAAAGCAACATCAGGAATGGTTTGAAAGAGAAAAACGGTTGGTATGGAGCAATTTTTAACCAAGTACAGTAACTGCTGGCAGTCATTGCAAGTCGCAGCGCTTAGAAGTTCATAAAAATGCATGAATCTCTAGTTCTTCCAACACTGCCTGTGGCCCATGGATGGAAAAGCAGGTTCCTGGCAGCGGCGCGCAGATCTGCAATCTGGGCGGCGCTGGGAGACAAGCATCTGAGCGAGTTCAGGCACGGCGGGTGCAAGGAGAGCAGGTGGCAGCAGGGCTCCTGCTACGTGCACAGCTCCACCGAGCCCACCGCCGCCGCCGCCACCGGATTTCTGGCAGCCAGGCAGATGTTTCACCGGGTTGTTCTGCATGCTGCCTCTCGGTTTCTAGGCTGGAAAAGTGAGGCGTGCTTTTGCAACGCCGGGCACCTGTAACACAACACGCGAGGAACCTGCCGTAGCCAGGGGCATCTGCAGCACAGTAGTTATAAGCTTTGAGATTTCCACAATAAACAAGGGAAAAAAACCCCAGTGGCAGAAATTTGTATAATTTCTAAGGTTATGGGAGCTTACAGCCAGGAAAAACATCTATAAACTGCGCTTCTTTCATGCTAGAAACTACTGTAAGAATTAACTGAAAACAAAGCACAAACCATATTTGAATGTTTTGGATTTTACTTCACTGCAAACAAGGAGTATAGACACAAAGAAGTTAATCTAAAAACTGATTATAAAGGTTCCAGCCAACTAGTAGGAGTTGCACTTCACTGAAATGTTAAGTATTTCTTGCCTGGTGATTATTAGATCATTTAATAGCTTTCAGTTACATTTCAGTAGTACAGGTTTGAAAAACATTTGATAATTACAATATTGGGGCTCAAGGTGCATGCAATTCCTAGGACTATTCTTTATGTTTAACTTGCTCAGTATATGTCACATACAGTGTGGAAGAAGAATATAAATTTGTGTGTGGAACAAGAAAGAAAAAAAAAGAAAAAAAAACCCTTTTCTGCAGCTGATTTTTAATACCATGGCTTATTGCCAGCCTGCCTAGTCACAATGTTTTCTGTGGATAATTTATTACTGAGTTCAGCCCTTCCACTCCTGTCCATAATAGGAAAAGCTAGAAAGTGCATCCTCTGATATTGACTATGGACTCTCGAGATCATAAATTATTTTTTTGTTAAATCCTAGAAGCACGAACTCCTGAGCAACCTGACAATCACAAGTCAATGAGAGCATGGGTGATGGGGAGTGGAAATATTCCAGCATGGAAACAGAAATGACTTTTGAGCTTATACAGAGGCAGAAGCAAACGGATTTAGTAGACAGGAAAAAATAATTTCACAGTGCCTCATAAATCATCCTGTCATGTTAAGAATTCAAATTTTGCATCTGGATCTTCTGCATTTGAAATTGTTGCTCAGCTGAATGGTAGAGCTCCAATATGGAATCATGTTTTTCCCTTTTTAAAATCTTAATTGAACCAAATATTCTCCGTTATGAAAATGAACCATTAATTCCTAGTGGAATAAGCCTGTCAATCGGATGCCACGTTACCCATGTCTCTCAGTGGTGCAGCCACAACTTTATCCCACCTTTCTTATTCCCATTTATTTCTTTGCTGCCCATGATCTAAATTAGCATTTATTATCTTCTTTGATTCATGTTTCCTTAAACCTTTTCTAACTGAACTGAACACTGTCATGAGTGCATACTTTATTTGCAATTATTAAACTTGCTCTCCTTAATTTCTGGAGATCCCTTTAGAAGTAGCCCCCAAGGTCCTCCAACTGAAGTTCCACAGAGAATAAGATAAAAATTAAATTTTGTTTTACATCCTGCAAATGGGATTGTGGGACTTTGCACTCCTTGTGCTCAGCAGGATTAGCACAACGGAGCCCTAATTTCCAGACAGGAAGACTGCAGGGTGATAACAAAATGCCCTTTTCTCACCAGCTAGTCTTCAATCATAGTATTTCCTTAAAGCTAGTTATTAATTTACACACACAGGAAAGACAAACACTCATATTCATAAGCCTTTCATAACTCATTTAGACGGCCTGCACATACTGCTCAGGTTCAGAAGAACCTGCCACCTTCACCAAGAAGCTTCTCCTCCAACACCAGATGGGCTTGTGTCATGGTGTGCTCCCCTCTAGCCCCCAAACTGACCTTTATCTCCTGTAACCCTGCCCAAGCAATAACCACCTGTGGTGGTCACAATGGGTGCATCTAGTCTTGATGGTGGCATCTGGCTCAGAGTGGTTTTGGAAAGACAGATAACACAAGAGACGAGGGCTAACAAGTAATGCACCCACCCAACCACAATGCTTGACTAGGGAGGCCCCTCAAGGTTACTTCTCGAGATTCAGAGATTCCTTGCTGCAACAGATCCTCGGTAAGTGATTAATAGCATGCTAAACTTTGAAATCTTAGCTAAGCAATAAAAAGGACTGATTGCGCATATATAATCCCTTAGACATAAACCAAGTTGACCAAGTCTAGGAGTAGGATTGAATCCAGCCGCACCTCGCCTCCTCTCTGAAAAGGAGTTTAGAAAGCAAAGGGGTCCTTTCTGAACCTCATGACTCAATGGAAGGGTCTCCCTGACAGCTTGTCTGACCCTGTCCTCTGTGCAGCAAATAACCAAGTGTGCCCTGTTATAAAATCTTGTTAAAACATTGTCGCATTTGCCACCAAACGTCATTAAATCTCTGCTTTATATCAGTAAATGTATTGCTGCTCCTCTCTACCAGTGAAGCGCATCACTCCATCCACGACAGCTTGCCGGAGCTAGGAAAACATTTCTTTAGCAACACCTGAAGCCAGGCTTTACGTACAAGGTTAGAAACCAAAAGGTTAGAAGGAAGACAGAACAAAGCGCTGCAGCAGTCCGTGCTTTGTAGCTGTTTCCCCCTAAGGTTTCTACAGTACGCCCTCCTGCAGGAACATCCAAGGTTCCAAGTTGCCCAAAGTTTCAGGTGGTTTCCTGAATAATAACGGCTCTGTCTCTAGATAGGCTCACAGATAGTCGTTCGGAGTCAAGGTCAGGTACGCAGGCAAAGGTCCTCGAAAGGCCAGACTTTCCACAGGTTATGGAAGGTCACCCACCCTCCCATCTGCACAGGGGAGGGCAAGGGAACAGCAGACAGACTTATTAATTTTCCTGAGGAAAGCACCTTGGCTACCTACAGCCTGTTCCTAGCCAGTCAGCAGGCTAATAAAGCCTCTCCAAAGCAGGGTTTACACTGGAGTTTTCAAGGCTGGTGAGGGTTATTGCTATAGGGGATATTTAAAAGTTAAGCATAAACTTCTAAAATCATCACCTTCTATTTTCATACCAGCTTTCGAAGGAGGCTATTTAAAACACAGCATTTCTGGAAATGTCCTGCCAGCTGAATCTTGAATTACTCATTTTTATCTTCTCTTTTCTGCAGCTGATCAAGGCTCTGTATTTGTCAAAAAAAGGAAAACCAAGGAACTATTCACCTGAGACACACATGTGATTGCCACAAAAAATAATCAAAGTTGAAGGACTCGGGCAATTCCCCGGAATCAGATCCCAGGCGCGGCAAGCAATCAAACCTGACTTTGAAGATGAGACGTAGCTGCATAAGTGAGTTGTATGAATAAGTAGGTGCAGCCCAGCCACATTTTCTTAAGCAAAGAGGTTGACAAACATATTCCCAGCTTGTGTAGGGCTGCTATACACATTAGGCAGAATCTAGAGGCGTTTCCTCCACCTCCCTTTAAATAAAATGGTAAAGAATACTTAATTCTTACCATTATGAACTTAAAGTGCCCAGAACCAATAAACAAAAGAACTAATTTTTTTCCAGGCTAAAAAGTAAACTGAAGCAAATAAAAGACCTGGCATTGAAATGATCAAATTTCTGGTTTTGATTTTTAAAAAATAACAATTTGCCACTTCGAAAGTCTGCTAGCTGGGAACAGTCTTCCTGCTCATAGCTTACATGCTGTGAACACTGTAGCCTGGAAAAATATAAAAGTAATTGAGTAGAATATCATCATGTGCTATTTAACGATGGCTGCTTACTGACTTAACTCACTCTGTAGCAAAGGTTAAATTCTAAGCAGGACTCTGATACTGAAAGCAGGAAAATAGCTATTCTAGGGCAGATACAGCAAAATAAATGAGCAAATGAACAAATTCTGAATCAGATTTGGCAAGCTTAAGAAATTAATATTTTTAAAACAGAACTTTTGGCTTTTCTCAGCAAATGCCAAAATGTGATTCCATATTCTCAACCTGCAATGTCACAGCCCCTTTGGCACTGGTAACAGGTGCTTGCATTTGGAAGTTGCCATGAAGATTAGAGTCATGAGATGGGGGACAAACCGGATTTTGAAGGGATGAGGTCAAATGATAATGGTTAGATGTCTTACCAGAATGATCAGCAGCAAAACAGTTATTCATGTAGACATTTGACTTTGCTTCAAATTAATGTAACCCACTGAAACAAATGGAAGGAGGAGTTTGTGTCCTTTACCCCGTGTCCTTCTTCAGTTTCAGACATAATTTAAGGTTCTGCTGAAGGTGCAGGACAATGAAGAAGGATAGGGCACTAAAATATGAGGTATGAAGCCTATTTCCTAAGTAAAAAATAGAGACATTTTCAGACATGAACCACAATTTCAAGCCCAACCCTCACATTCACTACCTCCTTGTAAAAATGTTAACAGATCCTTGTATTTTATACTTGAAGTAAGTTGCTTCTAATTAAAAGCATTTTTTATCATATCAAACCTTCTGAGAGCCTACATTTCATTTTCTCATCTTTGAGGGGAATTTTAACCACTTCACTTAATACAGGTGCACTATAGTTACTTTAAACATCAGATGTATTTGCAAAAGCTTAAAATAGGCTGAGGGAATCCATGTATGGGCTTTTGTGCGCATCTTTGTTATTGAAATTCTTGTACTGCGTAACAGAAAAAGTCAATGGGTATTATTACACTGTAAGGAAATAATAAGGAAAAACAAAAGACAATCTTGCTGGGTAAATGATTCTTGATGCACAAGAAGGAAAATCTCAAGTGTAAAAATAAGGAAGAAACAGAGCAGAAGTGCAGGAGAGCCTCCAGTAACAGTATAATGACTCCGAAGTAATACTTCACAGGCAGAAATAAATTCGTTTCTGAGAAGGGGAAAATAAATACACATATAGGGTCTTTGCATCATACTAGTAAGCAATCTGAACTAAGGCTACAAGCCTTGTAGCACTTGTATCCCATGTGATACTGAGCTCCATGTGGGCCACAGACCCAAGCAGGTTATTTTTCAAGACATTTTAATGAGTCTAAAAATGAAAGAAAATCAAAGTTTACCCAATTTCTAGCTAGCGACAATTTGTACTTCTTTTAGATGTCTTTTAGGCTAATGTAAGTAAAAAGCTAATATGAAGAAGACACATGAAAATTCAAAAAGTCTTTGAGTTCCCCACTTCAAAAGCCAGCTAGTAAAAGCACTGACTGTTTGGGGGATGTGATGTCCACCCAGCTACTTGACCTCTTTTCCTGTCATCTCAGCACCAGCATCTGCCAACCAAAGTACTGATGCTGGCCTCCCACGCCAGGCCACAAGAATTAGACCTCCACCCACCAGCTCAGAAACTGCCCACAATCTGACTATGAAGGCCTGCAATGAGCTGCACATCTACAACCATGTCCTCATTTTACTGCCCTTGTGCAGAAAGGTTAGGCAAACATCAGCACTCAATGCCAAGTGAAGAAATTCACTGTGAAGGTGCTTCCCAGGCACAACTACAGGGGATACAGGCACCTCTTCATAATAAATATTTAAAATTTATCTTTTGTCACACTCTTTCTATTTACTATATAATCTCCTTCATATTCTTCTTTCCTCATGCTCTTACACTGTTCTTTTTCTGAGAACAAACATATTAATATGATTTTTTAATTATTTTAAAGGTTTTCCTAATGTTTGCTATGGATCAGAAGAAGCTACCACCTTTTGGCTGAACCTTCCTGTGAAAATGCACACCTTATAGGAAGGGCACTGATGGGGTGTGACAGAACAGCCCCAAAACTTTCCACCAATTTCTCAGATATTATTGAAGCCTGCCCCAAATCTAGTGACTTGTTCATCCATCATTAAAAGCACATCATTTTCCATTACCAGTGAACTGGACAGGAACTAGAGAGGTCATTTTTTGTCAGTTGCTTGGTTCCCCAGCCTGAAGAGCCAAGCACCTATCTATAACCTAAGCTTTTTATGTAAGCCTTCACTAAGGTCTGAGTGTTCATCTCTGGAACCCATAGCATGATATATATCTGCTTTATCAACATGACCCAATTTCCAACTTCATGGAAACAAAGCAAAAAAATAGATGATGGAGGACAGATACAACTATTACAACTTTGTAAAATAAAGCTGTTTTTTTTATAACTGGACAAAACATTCAAACTGCACAGTGACATTTATTAGTCTTTGCAAAAATGAGATACTCTATACCATTGCTCTGCCAGAGAGCTGCAAAACATCTCACAGTTTATTACTATTATTGCCTCAGTCTTGCTGCAAAAAGGCTGCAAGAGAATGATGCCTTTGTATCCCATTTTGGGGTTACACAGTTTTCTCCTGTGGCAGAAATAAAAGAGGGGAAAAATTCCTGCAGTCCTCAGGGGCTGTATGTAGGCCTGGCAAGATGAAAAAGAGATTCCATACATTTCTAAATGAACCTCATTTAAGTCCCTTCTTTTTCCTAGGAAACCACAGCAGCAATTCAGTTCTTTGTCATTTTGATAGGGAGCTACATCATTTTCTAGGTACAACCATGTGGGGAGATTCCATCGATCACTTCCCCAACACTTCTAATGATTTCAAAACTCTCTCTTTCCTTGGCAAAAGTAAAAGTCAAACCCCAGCTGGGAGTAAAATCAGCTTTCCGCTTAGTGGACCTGTAATCATAACTGGATATTCCTCTGCGATCCCTTGTTATTGGAAACATTTTGATTAGGAGGAAAACCTGAAGATGAGGTGTTCTGGAAAATTACTGATGGGATCGAGAGGGAACCAGAGGAGCAGCAGAGATGCAGCCGGTCTCTGCAGGCAGAAAGGTAGAAAAGGAGGGCTCTGGGCAGTCAGTTTTGGTTGCTGAGGCGGAGCAGCCAGACAGAGGCATCTCCTTGCTAAAGCACAGACACCGGCCTGAAGGCCAGCAGAATGAGGATGACACAGGGGATAGCAACGAAGGGTACAAAGCAGAGGCACACATAAGCTCTGCCAGTTGCCATCACCATAACCCAGGAATAGGGGGGATGTGCATGGGGCAATGGGGTGAGCAGCACGAGAGATGGTTACAGAACCAAGTGCGAAATCCCAAGAATATCCATGGCAGATAAAAATGCCTAATTTCCTTATTTCCTGTCTGGCTTACATCTGTTTCCAGTGCGTGAATGGGAAAGGAAAGCGCGTTATTCCACAATGTAGTTTAGTATATCCATGCTAAGATTCCAATAAAATACATAGCAATAATACACAGCATGACCAAAAAAAGACACTGCACGGTCTTCTAGAAAGAGAAATTATTATGACACAAATCTGCTATGCTGTCCTGCAGCCTAATACTCATTTACCATGTAGTCTTTAAGTGCCTCATAATAATCTACTGGAACAAACTGAAATATGAAATAAGAATGCATCAACATGTAATGAAAATAACATGTCATGAAATTAATTGCTAATTATTAAAGCTTAGTAATTCTTGGCATTTACACGATGCATTACAAAACATAAACAGCATCTTTTTCTAAATAACATGTAATTTAAGGTCCTGCTACACCATCGGGTTACAGAAGTCTGTCCCTGCAAACTTACTGTTACTGAATAACAACAGCTTAACACAAGCTTATTCTATTGCACCACAGGTTTTCAAGCCTTTTAGACTGGGCTTTCCTGCCGCTGTAGTTTGTTGTCCCCTCTGCCTGCTTCAGCTCATTGCACCTGTTTCCACATACACATACCAAGTGTCCCTGTTCCCCACACTCCAGCACCTCCTCAGCATCCCAATTTCTACCAGCCATCACTCACTCTTTAAAACAGATTTCTGAACCACAAGCTCCAGCAAAGTCAGGACTCAGATTTTGTTTCCAGCAACATAAAATGAAACAGAAAATCTAAGAAGGTGATGCCAAACAATATCCACAAAAAAAAATCTGGCTCAATTAATAAGGGTGTGCCTGTATCCATTTGTCTATGCACACATTTACAAGATTTGGGTTTTGTTCATCTGAGTGCTTTGGAAATACATGCGCCTGTGAGACAGAGAAAGCGGAGGCTTATGGACAAGCAAGCATATTTGTTTTATATGTTATTAAGACATTTATTATTCTTCTGTTTAAGAAGTTCTTCATTAAATTAAAGACTGGAATAAATATCCTGTGGGATGACGAACTCCTTATGGTTGCGAGTGACTTACAGAAACTCCACTGCTTGAAATACATGCACATGAACTTTTCAGCCAGCAATAAAAAATATATTAAAACCTCCAGTCTGTTCCGTTCAACAGAAGATTAAATAAACAAAAATTTGCAAGAAATAAAGTACCTGATGGCTGAAGGGTGAAGTCAGTTAAATTTAAAACAGAAATTGTTGTGATTTAGAATTCATCATTGAATACCCTATTGAGAAGCATGAAATCCACTGGAAGCCTTCAGTGGTAACTGAGTACTGTACATGTGAGACACACTCTAGTACAATTAGAAAATACTAATGCAGAAGTAAGTAAGTGATATTTGATGGCTTGTACCTTAAACCAGACAAGAATATATAGGTTCCTCTGGTCATATTTGGGGTTTTTTTTGGTAATGAGTCACTACTGCCAAAGGGAAAATGATCTGTTTCCTCTCATCATCCATAAAATAAGGAATATATGAAATAGTAATAAGCTTACAGAAGGATGACTAATATAACCTTGAAGGCCTTCAGGTTAGAGATTCCTCAAATTTCTGTGGATGCTTGATTCTTGCCCAAGTTGTTCTGAAATTCAGAAGGTTCCTTCTGATGTGTCAGAGAAGTTTAATACTTTCTGGTCCTTTTGAACTGAAGAAAGTAAGTGATCTTCTCTCCCTCCTCAGTTGTTCTCAGTTAGCCTTTCCTTTCTCCAATCTTTTCCCCAGACAGAATAGTTTTAGATTTGCTTTCTTTTACTCTGAGTTCATTGCAACTTTTGCTGTTTCTTCCTCTTAATGTTTTTGTCATTTTTCAAGATTATTTAGTCCAAAGCATCATTACAACATGCCTACTATGCTGTCACCATTTTCAAGGAGACGAGTAGTTCCAGCTGTCTTCTACTTTTTCTTGGAGTTTGGATTCTCCTGCCAGCACAACCTGCAGCAGCCCTTACTGCAGTGACACTGACATATCACAGTAACACAAAAAAGAAAAGCTTAAAGGAGAGTTAAAGGAGTCCCATTCTGTTTGTACACTTAATGAATTCCTGCTCTCAAGGATTCAAAGTGTCAATAAACCCACAGAAAACCAAGAACACAGATGCCAGCCAGTCCATTCCCATTACTAAGGCAGCCTCAGTTCTTGACAAACATCTGTCTGCCTGTCTTTTATAGATCTCCAGTAATGGACAAGCTACAGTTTCTCCACCCATCATTACACAGTTACACTATTCTCATGATTAAAAGGTTTCCTAATATCCTTCTTGATGCAGTTATCTGAAAATATAACATGCATTCTCTCTGCTTCATCACCTTCCTTGCTGGTGAAACCAGTGAACAGAAACATGCCTGCACCCATGATAAATAGAGAATGGGGAAGCAACTGCAAGTGGGCCTGGCATACCTGGGACCTTCTGAAACTAAGCTGGGTATCAAAGCACCTCCCTGCTGGAGGTGTTAGATGAACTAACTCTTTACGAAGCTCAGTAACGGCAGAGGACTTTGTGCTGGACCTCCTTAAATGTAAACTTCACATTCACTGCAGCAATCAATAAAAGAATCAATTAATTCCAACGGAATTCGATAAAAAGTTTTTAGTATGCTTCATGAGCATTGCAGAAGCCTGAAAAGCAAGGCTCTGCTCATATCTGACAGGCAGCAAAAGCCATCTTGGGATGGGGACATGTGCAGCTGAGAAGCTGGAGCTTCTGATTGCCATCACTATTCAGCTCTGACCCAATGGGCCGGTTGCTCGACACGATGCAGACAGCAATATAATAGCATCCTCTTTTTAAAAATACATACTAGGGTCTCTTAAGTGCTTTGTTCCTTCAGTACAACCACTACTAAAAAGAGTATCCCACCACCACTACCATCACCTGGCTTTTTGAATGTGTGGTCTCATCCACCATGGAGTACTTTGTGCTTCGTCTTGCAGATTAAGGCACGACATCAGCATCTGCCAGCTCTGCCCTTGGTTACATTAACAACATTCCTAAGGACATACTACTGGACCAGCAAACACTTCTACCTGTGAAGCTGGGTCCAAGTGCCCTGTTGAAAGTGAAACCCACTGTTTCCAGACAGGCAGGGATGCAAATCCAAGTTTCTCACATTTCAAGACCCTCTTTCTGAGAAGAGGTTTAGGTGCAAATGCAACCCCAGTCTGGTTTGCGGTGTGGATATGTAGGGAGAGATAAAGCAACATTACTGGAGAGTGTACAGTGCTAATGTAAAAAGGCAACTACAGGCATTAATATTGTCCCTAATATATCCATATTTAATAATCAAATAGCCCTGTGCAGGAAAAAAACTGCATATTTTCCAGACAATCACCCTTCCCACTGACAGCGATGAGAATGCTCTTAACTGACTTTGACCTTAAAGAATGTTTACTGTCATGTCTGCTACACAAACATTCACACGTTCATACTGTGGAGTCACTTTCCAGGAAAGAAAGTTAAGATTTGATATCTGACAGGCTCTACATGTTGGAACAACAGTCAGCAAACTTAAGCCATGTAATCTACTCAATTGGGAAAAACAGATGCCACATAACCACAGCTGTAATTAGTCTAATTTTAAAAAGCTTGCAAGTGCAAGTCTAGATTAAAAACACACATTGCTGGGAAGAAAGCACACAGAACACAAAGAAGAGACCTTCAAAATTCTCCTTTATGCTGCTTTTGCTCCCCGCGTAAAAGGCTCACTTCTTTTCTTAAATTACTTTGTGAATTCTAGTCAAAGACTAATTGATGTCATGTATTAAGCTGCTTAGCAACCTGGAGGGTTTATAAAATACCTACAATGTAATTATTGAAATGAATGCTTCAGTCTAACCACGCAGATGAACCTATTAGACATATTGAAATAACTGGAATTACTCATTGAAACTTAACATATGTACCAAAACAACAACAAAAACATTAAAAATATGTATGTTCTTCATCCCTCTAAAGTTCCATTGGCTAAAATAAATTATGGAATGAAGTACTAATTATTCTGCTAGTGCTATCCATTCTAGTCTGTGAATTTAACCTGAAAATCTGACATATTCAGGTTTGTTATCCTGAGCTGTGATTTAGTTATATATCACTGTTATTGAGATTAGAACAGAGACATAACAGAGACATTTAATAAGGAAGCCCTCAGTGATGAGGATGACCTCCATGTCGTAATGAAGGTGTGCGTCCCGCTCCCCTTGTTGGGGACAGTGCAAGATTTATCCCCAGCATGAAAAGATCTTCACAATGGCTTACTCCTACAGGAAATCACAGTAGCATCATCAACACTTGCTCTCTCATCAAAACGGTATCAGTATTTTTTCTCAAGAAGAGAAACACGAGAGAGCTTGAATACAAACATCTCTACTTCACTGTTAGAAATACGTTGCATTCTATCTCACACATGCACAGAGTTCACAAAATCCACATTATACGGGAACTTAAAATGGTCCTCATTTGCTTTTGTTTTTCTCCTATATATCTAACTGTATTATCTCCCTTTTCTCTCAAGATGATCATCGGTATCTGACCATTCTGAGAGAAAAGGTAGATTGTACAGTCAGATGTCTATATATCCCATAGACTCTCATAGACTCATCTGTTCCATAGACTCTTCCTGGTTAATTTTCTAAATATAGTTTCACAGATGGAGAGTACAACAGATGCACCTGATAACATCCAGAGATCATCCATTTATTAAGAAAAGATGAAACATTTGTCACAATTTATCCTACAAAATACAGTGATGAGCAGCAGGAAGTCTCAATATCTTTTCCAGAATTTTTAGTGAGTTTTATTTCAACTCAAGGTTAATAGTGAATAGTATTCAATTTTTAAAACTGAGATTAAAACTATTCTTAGAAATGGCCAAACTCTGGTTGCATTTTAGCTACAGTCAGTTTTGATTACTGAATCCTCTGAATTTAAAAGCTAACTAACACAGAAGTGCCAAATCTTGGTGTTTTTTAAGACACAACTGGACAACAGGCCAGACCAGAGACACCCTTGGGTCCCTTCCAGCCAGAATAATTCTGTAATTACATCCACAACTGCCGAACACTTTTGCTCCAAAAACTTTGTTGGTTTGTTGTGTTTGCTCACTTGAGCCATAAAATATTATCGCCTTTCCCAAGGGATGATATGAATAAATGATGGAATGATTTGCTGTGGATGACTAGAGAAGCTCATTCTCAATAGGCTTTCTGCACACACTAAAAAATAAAGCTAAGTACTCACAGATCTGCATACTGAGCATAAGCTCTTTTCAAGTACGAGGAAATACTTGGAGTCTGTTTTATGATACTCAAATTTGCTCCAGGTGTTACAGCCAGCTTAGCATCTACTTGGAAGGAAACCACAAAGAGAATCTGTGTCTCATAGTCCCGAAGCTAAATGATTAGGAAAGCACACGAAGAAGATGACTAATCCTCTCAGCTTGCCATGCCACATTCATGTGTCGAGATACTCTGTTGATACCATAAAGCAATGAGAAGACATTTCCAACAACACATGATATTTTAAAATGAGTACGTGAATTTTATCAGTAGGGGTAACATCTAGCACTTTTTCTCAGGAAGAAATTAAGAAATTCTTCTCAAGAACAATTCTCAAAATTCATGCTACCACTGCAAGCTCAACGATGACACAGCTTACGTGCCACATGAGGATTACTTGCCTGGGTGATCTGCACAGAAGATGTCTGTGATGGAATTGCTTATTTTAGACCTCAGGAAACTATATTATTTGGAGGTCTCAGGAGAATTACTAGCCTTTGGAAGACTTGATTTCATCTCCTTTTCATTTTCTAAAATAATTTCATATATTAAAGAGTCATATTTTCAAAGACTGATTTGTTATGAACACATCAAAAAGAACAATTGTGCTTTTATATGCCTTCTGAGCAAGGAAGTGCTTTAAAACATTTTTCAGAGGATATTAGTCACAAAAGGAATAACGGATGATCTGTAACACTGTGCATCAAAACTGCAATCTAGGGCTGAAGCAAGAAGCAATATTTTCTGTCATGACTGTGAGACAAGCCCTGCTGCCGCCCTGAATTATCTACAGCAACTGAATCATCACAAAAAGCAAACAAGGGAGAAAGACTTGGTGTTTGAGGGTGTTAAGGTGAGTTGCGTCTTCACTCAGAGCTAGTTATTAAATGCTTTCTGTGAGATGCTGACCCCAGAGCATTTCTGCTGCAATTTCAGCAACACAGCTGGAAATCAAATAAATTCTGTAATTTGCATTAAGAATTTACAGGGATCTGTCTTTAAAAATTTTGGGCTGATAGTGTGGTGTCTAATATAGCAATTTCATTTATTCATTTCATTTCACACTTTTTTTTTGAGTCATTTGAATCATAAATCTTCTAGGAAAGTGAAAAAATTAGATGTGCACAAGGAAAAATGCTATTAGTCTCATCTCTACATATTGAAACAATGGAAAACATAACAAACAACAGTAAACAGACATGAACTGAACAACCAATACTGGGTATTTTAGGTTCAGATCTTTCAAAGGCATACGAATGCACATCAATAGCTTTACGAACGCAAGCCACCTTTAAATCAAATGCTGGAATTAAGTGTTTGCATAACTCTCTATGAACAAGGACACAACATACCTATTTAGATATGACGATATATTCAACAAGGTTTTCATCAACTCACACAAATTTTGAACCTTTCTAAATGCTCAGATAAATTTGAGATTCAAATCCAATCACAATGGATTACAAGTATAAAGTATAGTATATGCTGTAAAGGCAAAATGAAAAGTCTTCAAGTTGTAATTATTGCAGATACAGCATTTTAATTTATTCAGGCTTACACAAGCATTATTATAACTTCAGACATTCTTCCCCAAGTGGCCAAATTACTTTTTTACTATTAGATGGTTGATTCAGTGAACATTATCACACCGTGGAGCTCCGTTCTGAAGAGAAGCTCCCTACGCCACCACTCACATGGACTGCTATGATCTGACACACAAATGCCACACAAAAAACATGAGATATGCAATCAGAGGAGAGGGCAGAGGGCTGAAGTGCTTCCTTCCTTACCCCAAATACTCACTGATGGATATTTTGCAGGAATGGAACTTTGGAAATTTGGTATCCAAATAACAGAGCATGATGACCCAAATCTAGCACCTGTAAGAGCACTGAAATGCTTTGAAAGGAGGGGTCACCATGACTTTATGAACCATTTCATGGATGTCTGGTCTACTGGCTTATCAAAGCTGTCTTTGTCTCTTCACAGCTCGTGGTTCAGAAAAGCCTCATGTCTTCACTCTCAAGTGACGGCAATGGGAAAGGGATACTGCTGAGCATCACTCAAGGTGACGTGTGACATTTCACAAGGTCAAGCTCTACTTTAAACACAAGTCTGAAATGCCTTCAAACCTAAAACCACATCTTTTATAATTTCTCGTATGTTCCAAGATCCCATGCAATAATGCTTCTTCAATTATTATATTTTGCACTAAAAAAAGATTTTTAAAAAATGCACATTTTTGACGCCTACTCTCAGACACCTCCTAGTAATCACACAATATCAAATATACTTGTGAATTCATATAGTATCGGTTGTCATTTTGACATCAGTTCTGATCCTTCACACAAACAAATTTCTCAAATAAGCAGTGATGAGGTTTGGAACAGTAGCCACATTTTATTTTTTTTGTTGATCTGTATACTAGCTTTTCAATCTCATCCATACATTTTAATGTATGAGTCAAGCCACTATTTTATTCTATTATATGTATCTACAGATGGCTGAGGGAAGAAAATCTAGGCATTCAAACTAGTTAATTGGTGACATTTGGAGAACTAACTACTGGTTGATTTTTTAAGTAACTCTAAAGTTAACATAGTTGTTTCCTAAGCATTTGGGATAATTTTGTAGAAGTACACAAATGATAAAAAAAGTGGCTGCTGTTTTTCAAGCAATCAGGTTAGTATTTAAATACACAGAAGGGATTATGCATTCGTTCTGTGAAGGCATTTTAAAGTTTTTTTCCTGTTTTAGACTTACAAAGATGAGCTAAGAAGAGGCTATTGCCTTTCTGTAAAGAAACAGGTGATTCACGAGCTGAATTTTGAGAATAAAGTTGACTGAAATAGGAAATAAGTGAAAGTTAGGGAATGAGGAGACGTTCTAGTTTGATCTTGTGAAAAAGCTTTAAAAATCAAAGTCTGAGTAACGCTGCTTTCATCTTTAGGTGCAAACTCTAAGCTTTTACTCTTTATTACTTTTTAAAGAAGAGAAACCAAAAGCCCTGCAAGGTGGAAATATAATTTACCTTCATTAAAACTAAACTGGTAGTTTTGCAATCACACAATGGGGAATTTTTATGACACAAAATAATAAATTCCCCAAGGCTACAGCAAACTTCATATGGATGCATACTAAATCACTCAAAAAGCTTTAATATACAAATAAAAAAATAGAGCATATAGTTTACCTTTTTATTTGAATTTACTGAGGGCCTTTTTAAACAGTTCCCACCAGGTGATCTGTCAGGTGGGATTAGCAGGACAAGATGGGAGAGCCCCAAGTTGCAGGAATTCAGATCTGACTGACAGCCAGAGCTCAGGTAATTCCTTGTTTTTTTGCAGAAGGCAAAACCCGGTATTTTTGAGAAATGTGATTATTCCTTAAATGTTTGTGGATAATT
>KZ505776.1:913102-930564 GCA_002844005.1 Limosa lapponica baueri | reverse complement strand
GCTGCATTTGGTAGATGTTCTAATGACCTCAGCGGGAAAAGAATTATGTCTCTGCCTGCTTTTGAAAATCTCACTTTAAATGTCTGCACTGGCAAGTCCTTACTCCGCACTGTGAAACTGGTGAAAAACACTCACTGATTTCAGTAAGCTTTGAAACAAGCTCTTAAGACTTTTAGCTCTGAGCAGTCTAATTGAAGTCAATGTTAGTAGGAGCACAGCGTTTGGAAGGATGACAGCCTTTATACTTATGTTGACTTTTGAAGGTGACCCAAGTAATCAAAACAACTAGAGACTTCTTCCTTTTACAAGAAATTTTAAATTAAGTGTCAAACTTAGATCAAGGGTCAGGCTTTATAAGACTTTCAAGTTCTCCCATAAACTATCTCATGCAGATAACTTTAAAGAGTATTACTTAGCAAAAGCAGCCTTACTTGTCAAATGAAAATGAATACGTGGTCTTACAGCATGATATAACTTTACAGTATCTGCAAATACTGTCATACAGCATTGCATGCAATAAAGTATCATAAAATTTTCAGTTGTAAGAAGGCACAAATGGCAGTAACACCTTTCTGCCTGTTATTCGAATCTCTTTCTCAGAGATGATTTGAAGAGTAATCCAAAATCTCCCTCCTGGTTGTGAGGACCTGCAAGTAGCCTGGAGGGTTGCCCCCATCTGTGCCCTTCCCTTGCCTCTAATATTTTTTCTCTGTGACTTTAAAATAAACAATTAGGACTTCTTTATTTTGTGCTCTAATTGTGAGCTTCACTCTTAAACTGTTACCAGTGGAGCAGGATAGCTCTTTAAAGAGTTTGGACATGGATGGTCAGGGGACTGATCAGCTGACCTTCAGCTCCTGAGACAGAGAATCAGCTCCCATGTGAGCTCCATAGAATCATAGAATGGTCCAGGCCGGAAGGGACCTCCAAAGGTCATCTAGTCCGACCTCCCCGCAGTCAGCAGGGATACCCCCAACTAGACCAGGTTGCCCAGGGCCTTGTCGAGCCTCACCTTGAATATCTCCAGGGAAGGGGCCTCAACTACCTCCCTGGGCAACTGCAGGTGCTCCTTGGGAGAAGTTCATGGTCAGGAAAAGGCCCTCACTGTGGTTTTGAATGAGATGCTGCTTCAAGCCTCCTTTGCCACACAATGACACATCAACAGCGATGAAGCATTCTTAGGAATCAGAGGGGAAAAATGCTGTTCTATGTTGAACTTTGACTTTTACTTTTTAATATTTTTTAAATTTAAATTCATTTTTTTTAGAAAATAAACTTATCCTGTTAGAATAAAAATATCAGTTGACAGATAGCTCTTGATGAAACTGGCTTCTGTCCTCCAGGCAACTAGTTCAGCCAAGGAAATAAAGCAATCCACTAAAAGTGAAGCTTATGGGAGCCTGGGGAAGCTGGGATGGGAACAAATTCATCCATGCAGCAACTAGGCTGCAGCAGGAAGGAACCAGCTACTGAAGACAAAAGCCTGACAGAAGAGACTGAAAAAGAGAGAGACATGAAGTCAAGCTTAGACAGAGGAGAGTGGAGAGGATCTATTCCCTGGCGAGACTGTTAAGGATTCCCAAAGCCTAGGGTAAACCAGAAGATTTAAGCCTAAAGGCTGAAGAAAAAGGCCATGATCATCACCATCAGTGACTGTGAACTCTTGACAGAGCCATCCCATTGCACTGCTAAAGCACTCCTGTGGGGAATTCACCATATAGGGTTGTCCATGTTTACCATAATTTTTATTTTGCAGGACAATTTTCTCTGAGACATTGAAGCAAGGAGATATGTGGGTAGTGCAGTTGAACTGTATCAAAAACATGGTGGGATTTTCATCCAACTTTGATAAAAAGACGTTTATTATTACCTGAAAATTACCACTCAAACATCATATGCAACACTATACCAGCTATATTATAATATATCAAATATCAAGGCTTCTGAGTACCTGAATGAAAGGGAAGAGCAGTCCGACTGCGAAGTTGGAGAGCCAGTTGACTGTCCCAGCTATCATGAATGCGGCCGGCCTCTGCGACTGCTGGAAAAACTCTCCGGTGAGGACAAACGGAATCCCACCTAAAACAGGGTCCAACAAATCAGTCATTTTAGTAAACTTCCTCTGCCAACAGCTGTTTCACTTACAGAAACGAACATGCTGTAGTGATGAACACGGTTTAGTGATGGTTTTTGTCAGTGTTAGGTTGATGGTTGGACTAGATGATCTGAAAGGTCTCTTCAAACCTAGGCAATTCCATGATTCTATGCTCTGTGTTACACATATCAGTGACTAGCACTGCTCTACAACTCTCTGCTCAGGATGCAGACTGCAGGGGATTCTGAGCCAGTAAAATGTGATTTGTCAAAAACATATTTAGAGAAGTGACATTACTCTCTTTCACACCACCACATCTCCTGGTTTACATCCTTTCAGTGATGACAAGCAGGTAACAGAGCAGTGACTCCACACAACAGCTTCTAGAGTACCATGTGATGAGCTGTTTATTAAAAATAAGAATAATTGTTTCTACTAAAATGCTTGAAAATTCAGAAATACTCCAAACTATTTTTCTACCTTAACAGGGGGAGAGATGGCTCCAAACAGTTTGGGGTTTTTTTTATAATTATTACCATCTTTATTTTAGCAATACAAAAGGCAAAACATTTGCTTCTTTCTAAACATACTTTTCATTGATGCTTATTTAGTACATTCCCTTACTAGATATACTGTTGGCACTTCTGGCAAGGTCTACTTCTCCCATCGGTCAAGGACTCTGACCCCTGTAATAACAAGCTCAGTTGAATACCACATTTGTCACTTGTGTTTCCTTCCACTTAGACAGTGGACTATTTTATACAGCACTGGCATATTGCTGGCCTGAAAATACCCTCAGGGAATAGCTGTCTAGTAGCTGAAAGTCTCAATTTATGATCTTTGGCTTCCTTCATTCCAATAGGATTTTTCAATATAAATATTTCTATTTTTATAGAACAAAACATGGATTGCATTTGCTGGTTGGCTACAGGTTTCAGTTAATGTTGCACACTAGACATGCATCTACTTGCAGAATTATTTCACCACAGTTTGGAAAATTGTAAACCTAGTTATATCAGACAGGTTTTCAGTATTCTAGTGCTACCAATTTCTTCTTCTACGTCCTCATGTCTGCCGATATCATCAGCATCGCTTTGCTTTGTGGGCAAGATCCATATGCACAGGTACCGTGCAAGTCCCTTCTCTGCTTTAAGCATTTTAACAAGTTAAATGTGAGCAATCAAAAAGCCTATTAATGGGGACACTTCCTCTCAAAAACCTCTACAACAATCCTGATTTCCAAAATACATAAAAATTAAGCTAAAAACACCACCAAGGACTTATCCACCCCCTGGATCTTCTCCTCGCATGTCTTTGCTTGATCTCTGTGTTTATCCTTTGCACTACCCTTACTCTTGGACAGCTGGGAATACATCTGTAAGTGCTTTACAGTGACGCATTGTCATGGAGCCCCCTGCGCTCAACAGCACTACCGTTAAACACATGCGCCAGAAGCTGTCTTATAAGCAGTATGAGATAGAAACTTCCAAACATGTTGACAGGACATGCAGATGACACACGGTATCAGATATTCCTCCATTCCAGATCTTTCAGATGCAGAAACCATGAATATGTACATAAAATAAAGGCAACGTGATGCACCAAATGGCTATATATGTTAGCAGGCATCACTCTCCATCACCAGCTAATGTGACTTTTTGTGACAACACATCTACAATGGCAGCAAGGGCTTCAACTGAACTTTCTTTCCCAAAGATTGCCAGTATAAATTACAGTAAAAAAAGCGCAGAGCAAGTAAACTTATTTACTTCTACTTTATACATAGGAAACTGAGATATGGAGATTTTAGGCCATCCAAAACCTAGTTTAGTGTCCTTCTACAAGCCACACGTAGGATCTGAGTTCTGTGACTAAAAAAAGTGACCTCTCCCAACAGCACTTTGAACACGTAGAATAAGCAGCTGAACAGTCACAACTTATCGAAATTCAAGCAACATGTGGTCTATCAGTCCTTGGTGGCTTCTGCTGCCTATTTTATCAAACACTTGGGATTTGGGTTCAAACCCTAGGATATGGCAGGCAAAACAACAGTCATATCTGTTCTGTCAGTGTCTGGTTTAGGTCTCAAATGCCATGCAAGGCAGTGGTTTGCCAGGGCACTTGACCCTTGGAGAGAGGAACCGAAGGACTGGAAACACAGAAATCATGTAAGATGATTTATTTATGATCATTTATTCTGTCATGCCTTTGCTGTAGGACAATCTACAGAGGTGTTGCTGTTCTTGTCAGTATAATAAAAAACGCTGTTCGAGACCCATTAGGGAAAATACACATTGTACAAGAGAGGAAAAAAGCCAGAGGCAAAAAAAAGATAAAAAACAGTACAAAAGGACAGAAACATATCAGAAAGCATAAATGTTATAGAAATAAAAATGCACGGTCACTATCTTGGTAAAAGGTTCCTTGAAATTCAAATGTAATTTCTAGATACAAATTAATCATCACTAAAATTTATTATTAGTCACAGTTGCCACATAAGCTCTTCAATCTAATTTGAAAAATCATCAATTAATCTAGTGATGGCAAAAATAGTATTTTTCAAAGTCTAAAAAAAATAATAAATGATAAATTAGCAGCTGCTCTGAGTTCTTTCAAATATTCTGGAGAGGAGTAGGAAACGTAGCACAGAGAGACCTCCAGACTGTCTCGTAGCATAGACAAGCATCTCCATCGCATCACAAAACAGAGAAAGTCAGTTTCTGCGAAGGGGTGACTTAAGACAAATTATATTGAAGAGCCAAGGGGCCTGAAAAGAGAAGCCGAATGAAGCCAGGTCATTGCTGGATATTGCTATATGCTTGGAAGAGCAGAGACTTGATCTTACTAGGATGCAGGCAAATTCCTGCCATAAGCCACAACACTGTGAAGAACACACTCCACAACTGAGTGCAGTGAGAAAGAAATTAGGGTAACCTGAAGGAAAAATGTAAAGCCTTAAGACACAGTGAAGACACCTGAGATCAGCTGAACTGATAGCTCTGGGAGTCCAGCCCCAGACATTTCAAGGTGTCAGAGGTGTGTTCAAAGACCCCTTTTGTCCTGGAACTTGGTTTATTTGATAAAAAAATCTGGGTGCATGGGATTGAAGGAAGCTGTAGCATGCTTTGACTAGGTCAGTTTGGACCACTGCTCAGTCTGGGGATGCAGGCTTGGTCCTCCCTCCCTCTCTCTTTACAAATTCCCAGGATTTTCCACCTTACTTTTTGAGTAGTTGAGTCATAACAACAATATGGGATCTCACCAACCATTCCTTACAGAGTCAGCCTCATTGCAAGGTTCTCTACATAATCACTAGGCTGGATGGGTCCATACCGGCCTGTGTTCAAATATAGATACTTGGAAACCACAGCCAGAAGGAATCCAACCAAACCACTATATTTTTTGAAACAGTCTTTTTGTCATGGGTTTTGCAACTTTAATATGTGTTTGAACGTGGGTGAAATCGTTTCACAAAAAAGCTAACTGATGTTCTTTCTCACGGGGGATGAACCTGGCATTAGCATTTCCCCTAGAAGGCTTTCCAAACAATTTTCAGTGAAACAGCTTTATTTTAGATCTGATCATAAAAACAAAAATGTATATTAGGATTTCCTGTAGGAGTTCTTCAGCAAAGTAGCTTCTGAACATGAATTTAAAAAGGTAATGCATTGATCACAATAATTATAGTGATTCATTCCCAATACATCGTTCTTTTCAGCATTGCATTGAACATAATGGAAGAAGCTCTTACCATACTGCAGTGCCATTAAAGAAAGATTGTTATACCTGCTAGCATGCCACATCTACTACAAATTACAAATTTCCTATGGCAGGACCTGTATATCAATGGGCTGTTTAATGAAACTAGAATAAGCCCACATGACACAATTAGACATGCAACAATACTTCTATATCTGTGTATTTTATTCATTACGCTCCGTAATTAGTCCAGTTACACTTAGAATCAATGTCATCTGCTGGTAAACATCCAGAATCTCAATCCAATAGTCCTTTATGCATGAACAGAAATAATATTCTTGGTACACATGCTACAGATTTTCAAATATATATTTAAATTTGCACAAGTATCAACATGTTTTCTTATGAAAAATTAAGTATGCATATATATTGTTCAGTAAGGACTTACAAATAAACACTGCTTAGCAAATTTGTTTCTCAGTTCAGTGCAAAAATCTGAATACAGAAAACATGAAGAAGGAAAGAAAATACTGAGATCCTCCTTCTGTTTTTATCCAGTACCTAACTGGCAGTTGAAGTCATGGCAATATATATGATTTATGAAATGAAACTGTTAAAATAATAAATGCCTAATACAAACCAGGGAGATTTATTACACTGGTAAATTGCCTCTGGAAGTGATGGAAACTGTGCACCCTAAGAACCAGTAAAGAGACAGGAACTCAGCTCCCTGAGCCTGCAGCTCATCTCTCAATACACGCTCAAGACAGAACTCTGCGTGTCCAGGCAGTGGCTCCATGGCCACCCGTGGGGTTCCCACCCGTGGCCACCAGCCCAGTGGCCTCCTGCATGACTCAGCACTCCGAATTCTGCCCATATAGGAGGGAGCCGGGAAATCCTGAGAGCCCTGATTAGGGGAAGAGCTAGACTTCCCAACTCTGTGCTTTGAGAGAAGGAGTCTTCGAAGTGAGATGTTTTGAGAAAATAGGCAAGTGCTTTGCAACAATGTTCTGTTTTGGAAAAAAAAAAGTCTGTGCAGCTCTAGACAAAATCAAGCAAAACAGCTTTTAACTACAAGGCAAGGCATGTAGAGAAACCTGATATATCGTAATAGGGTTGGGAGATAAAGTACTATCTCAATGAAAGGCTTCAGTATTTGCAATTCAAGGGGCAGAAGACAGCTCTGTAGGGAAGCTGTGGGAGAGAAGTAATGGAAGAGAGAAAAATATCCTGAAAAAAACCTAGAAAACTGCTGCAAAAACAAGTCAATATTCTTCAGTGAGAGAGCAAAAGGCTGCCAGTTTCTACCCAGGGCTTAGCTATAAAAAAAAAACAACCAAAAAAACTAAAACCCAAACAAAAACCCCCAAATAACACCCAAAAAAATCCCCGCCAAACCTCATGGGAAAATATATTGTAGGATTACTGCCAGTGAGGGATCCAATGCCAACTACTGAGTTTCTTCTATCTCTGTGGGTCTACAGATATAATAAGAATTTTGCAAAATACGTATCTCAATCTTCAAGGAGGTGTTCTGTAACCTGTCAGGTTATTTTAACTTGTACATCGTATTTGATAGAATAATACCCCACCAAATAACAACATTACCTAGTCAGCTGTGACAGCTGTATTGCCCGGCTAATCCTGTTGAGAGAATTGGGAGCAGAATGTGCGACAGGGGGTGCACTGAGTCACAGCGTCATGCTACAGACTCTGCTATCTGTCTCCAGCTCTTCTCCGTGGGAGAACTGCTGATCTCATCTGCCGCAGAATTAAGCAAAACAGGCATTTTGCTTGTATAAAACAGTATAGTTCATTAACCACATTAATTTGTACCATTTGAAGAGCATGGTCTTTTCTGCCTTCGGTTAAAGGCCACTTGAATAAAGCGCATTTAAAGCTATGTCAGTCTATGGCAAAGTAAAAGTCCAAATCCTAACACCAAATTAGAAAACGTAAGTAACACAAAACCTGGCAAAAACTCAGTAACATAATACTTAGTACCTATAGTTATTACCAGTCTAGCTTTTAATACAATATTTTGTGGAAAGCGTTTTTGCATTGATTAACTGCCCTTTGGTTTAGCATCTATAAAACCTGTCACTCAAACAGCCATAGAGAGCCAGTTCTGGAGTTATTCTGAACTTTGTTGGTGCAAGGTAATCCACATCACTCAGGGTAAATGAATAAACTAAGCAATGGTGTAGAACAAAAATATTGATATACTCTGTTGTAACATTGTTAGTTAAAATGTTTATTCTTAGTTCTCAGGTAATTTACACTAAAACGGTTGACATACAACAACAAGGCTATTAGTTAATGAGGAAACCACACAATATTCTTTCTACATCCATTTAGGTAACTGTATCTAAAGTAGATATTCCATGTAATTTTGTAATGCAAAAGATATAAGAATATCCTTATCTGAACCATCTGATAATTTCTTTGTCAGTGACGTTCTCCTCCTCTTGAATAATTAGTACATTTTCTTATAATTTTCAGTTCCGTCAGACAGCATTCTCCAGCAGAATTTTGTGAGCAGTCATTTACTGACGGAATCATTTTTCTCTGAAAATTTGTTTAATGAAGGCAAAATACTTACTACATAACTGAAGAATCCCAATAATGTGAGTACTTTTAAGATATCATTCTTTACACACGTTATAATACACAGCTGTTTCTTGGAAGCCTGAGTAATATATTCATTTTTTAATAGCTTTTCCTTTTTTGCTTTTTTGTTGTAACAGAAACTAGAATTCCAGACATTGGCCATTCTGCCAACTGCTGTCCAAATCCAATACATCTTTTTTTGGTGTTTTGGTAAGACTTTCAATCTGGTGGGGTATTTTGTGATTATTATTTTTTGTTATTAGATTTTTTTTTTTGTGTTGGCTTTTTTTTTTTTGGTAAAAACTGAACATCAACATTAAATTTCTACTATGGTACTTTGCAATATTTCTTTTTGCTTCACTATTATAATTCTGTGTAAGTACAAAAGAATAAAATACGATTAAACAATACACTCAACTTTTAACTATGTGTAAATAGTCTTTTAAACATTTCTGCTATGTTTTCAGACTCACTTTATCATATCAGAACTCTAATTATAGCCTGTTTTTCTATTTGAATGTAAAGAAAAAATTTCTTTACTGAGCTATGACTAAGTGTCTTTATGATATAATTAATTTATAATTACTCTCAGTAACAATGATGATCAGACACTGATTAACATGATTAACATAACTTCTGTTAATATTACATTATTAAAAACAATTATCTCAACGACGAGATCAATGAGTAGAGAGATTTTACTTTAATTAAAGCACACGAAGTGTCCCTTAAGTTTTCATCCACCATACAGATGGCAGTATTGGGGAAATACCTGAATTAGAGACTCAGAAGTGTGATCAGTCCCAGGTAAGTGAAATATTCGCACAGTCACATCACTATGACAGGACTGAAAACAGAAAAAAACCCAACTCCTGTCTAGTCTATGCTTATTACTTTTACAATAATCTCCTGAAAAAAAATATAAAGACATCAGACATGATTTCCCTGTCAGGAATTCAGGTTGACAGCCCATTAGCACAAAATGCTGCTGGTTGTGAACCTATGCAAGCTAAAACAGTCTTGAAAACTGAGTGTGGCATGTCAGGCTTCCCTCATGAAATATTTTAACAAAGCAATTAATCATAGTAGCAGTGCACAAGTATGCCATTGCATAACTGCAATAGTTCTGAAGGACCCCAAGAGTAAAAATAGTGGACCACATTTTCAGAGAAGCTAGGGCAGCAGAGCCTCTCCCTGTCCTCCATCTCCTGTTTAGGATGGGTAACAGACTGTGTCTTCACTGTTTATGATTTCTGGAAACTGCTGAAGTCTTTAGGATACAGGGCCTCAAATGGCAGTGATTAAAGAATTTGGCTGCTGCTCCAGGATGGTATGCAGGGTATGGAGAGTGGTAGATGTAGAACTAATGGATGTAGGACAAAAAATATATTTTATTTTCCTTACTGTGGCCAATAACCAAAAGAGATATAGCAAATAGCAGTATCTCTTTGCTACCAAGCAGAAAGGAAAATGAAGGGGCACTTTGACTAGGAGTACCAGCTTGGAGAAAGGCAGTAACATTCTTGCTGTGATGAAAGATATAACCTTTCTTTCTGATGAATTTCAGAAAGAATTTGCTAAAGTCATAACTGAGCGTTCCCAAAAAAATGACGTTTCCAGAGTTGGACAGATAACATCTGGAGATTCAAAGGAAACAACTGCTTACTCAGTCAAACTGACACCATCAGACTTCCCTTGTTCATGTAATTGTTCTTCTGACCCATTTTTTCCCCAGTAAGTCTCTTGCTGCTGTTTATTTAGCTTTGTACACAGAAGGCTGGCTATCAAGAAACACTGTGTAGACCCTAGAGCAACTTTAATTGCAACATAAAACACATAAACATTTGCATTTAAATGCTAGCCATGGAGCTTAGCCAAAAATAGATGAGATGAACTTAGAACTTTTCTTTGCCGGGTTTGCTTTTGTGCCCTTTGCCTGGGCACAAAGAAAATAAAATATTTTTATTGCCTTACATTCATTAGTCCTAATCTACTGTTCTATATATTTACTAGTTTGCACTTTTGTAATTATAAATATTTTATACTAATTCACAGAAGAAACAGTATATTTTTTTACTAGGCTTTCCATATTCAGTCCCCATTAATCTGAATAATGTACCTAAGTTACTTACACAGCTTTTGAATAAATCAATTTTTCATGGTTACATGAAGCTCTCAAACACATGGATGCATTTTTACAGCAGTAAATTTCGTAAGTGTTGGAGTTGTGAACGCTCAGCAAGTAATTAACAATAATTCAAGAAAACATGCTAGTTTAGGTAAGAGGAGTGCTTTCAAGTGTCAAAGCATTCACATTTTGAAAGCTTCAATTAAGATAATTTGTAACATCTATTGTTAAATGGATAAAGTTCCTAAGTTTTCCTGCTGCTAAGAACTCCATGTGTCATCTCCGGCAATTCCATTATCCAACAGATATAGTTACCTTTCAAATAGTACAGCTTCGCTTTTCTTCAGAACTTCCACTAATTATAAAGAATTTAAATCAGTTCTGTAACAGAACTGTTAAAAAAGACACATTTACTCAATGCTCTTCTTTAAAGAGCAAAATATTAAAATAAAACATGAACCAGGTATTAATCCCAAAGATATATGTTGAATATACTTGTATTTAATATATTCAAGAGGTGTGTTAACTTCCCCCCAAAGAAAAATCAGTGAAGATGTGGCTAGACTGAAAGCAAGTCTAGTATGTTTCTTCAGGGCCAAAAAATCAGTCTGTTCACGGAAAGGCAATTAAAAGACAAATTCTCAGGTGAAGCCATTTCCTTTCCCATCCTTTCATCTCTTTGACTTAGTAGAAGCAGTTGAAAATACTCCTGCCCCCCAAGTGTAGGAAGGAGGTTTTTCCATTGCTGGAGAAAACCAGAGAAGGAAAGGTAAGTCCGGTTTCCTGTTGCTGTGCTTCACAGCCCACGTCAATTAAAGCAATGGCATTAATATGGCAAGCCATGATGGCTGGCAGCTGGGAGGCTAAAATGCCAACCCTAAGGCTACTTGCGTTGGATGGGTGGTGGTCAGCAGCAATGGAGTGGCACAACGGGGCAGGGGATGGGGCTAGAGATCCCTCAGCAAATCTTCAACTGAGACTGGTATGCATCACATAATAATTATGTCTCCAGGTTATTAGAAGTTCCTGAACTCAACTGTAACTCAAGTTCGGAATATTTAATTGCTTTTAGTGCAGCATGTTTTAAATCTACTGTTGTGCCCACAAAAGCCTTATAACCATCAACAAACCAAACGTTTTCTTAAATTGCCAGGAAAACTAAAGCTTATTTCTGCACAAATGCCTGTCTTATCTGACGCAGGAACTATTTGGCATTATCAAAGGATGCCCACCTCCTGGAAAGACTGTAAAGGCTTCTAGTTTACAGAATAAAAGACATTTTGGAAATTAACCTAAACTTTCAATTCCATTGCTTTCTAATTAAATATATAGCAACATGGGTTTATTTGTTTCTTTTGAACACGATACACTTTTCTAGTACGAAGAGAAAGTATTTCTTCCATGCAAGCAAGCTCCAAACTCTTTCTCAAAGTGTACTAAAAGAAACTGTATTAAAAGAATGCCTCTGTGGGAGGGCATGAGCATTAGAAACTCTTACATTCCACTTGAAGTGCAGATGCTAACACATCACACAAAGCTTCTGTAAATGCCTATTTCAGGCAATAATACTGATGCTGCCTTTCATTTTAGTACTTTTATGTCTATGTGTGTGCAATCACACCTTTGTTTGTGTTTCACATCCAAGAGAAGATTTTTCTTCCTCCCTGATGGCATTTCAGATTGAATGAACCTCATGACTTTCAAAGTGACCCTTTTATCACAACTGCTCCGCTGTCAATACAGCTGCACGTTGGCATTCAGAGTAAGAGCACAGGCTGATTTAAACTTTAAATATCAAAATATCTTTGATACACCTCAGGGCACAGCAATGATTTCCTCTGAGTCTTCTTTTGTTTACTTCATAATGTCAATTTAACACATGCTGAATATGCCATTATCATGTTTCCATTGTGTCTATATTCCTTTGTGCTAAGAAAGGCTTCACTTACTCTCCCATAAACCATGACAACTATTATAAAACTAAATTATAAGACACAACTCTCAAAAAGAGACAAAAAGTAAGTGAAACATTTTTCTGAAATGGTCTGGTTTGTTAATGTTTCTTAGCTGTGTCTGAAAATGCAATCGCTATAAAAAGCAACAGTCAAAAAATGCAGATCTCACTATCATGAAATGACTACTTTTTCAAATTCCATTAGGGAGTGGATTTTATCAATTTCCATTTCCTGTGACGACAGTGTGACTGGAAACATGCCACTGATCTGATTTTGTCATTGTTACGCATACTGAGTAGGAACTGATTTTAAAAGTAGGAATTAAAACAAAATCATACTGATTCACGTTTGATCCTATTCACACTAAATTCAGCCTTACACAAACTCCACTGCAGCCAGCAGAACGTCTTCTGAGGGGAAGCGCCACTCACCCACAGAAATAACTACAGGATTTAGGACCAGAATAACTACTTCTAAGACGTTACGCAGCATAAGACAGTAAAGGCAGATGCCCTGAAGCCATTGAGTAAGGATTAACCAGAGACTCCTGCTTTCTTCTCGCTGTAGCACCACTGATTTAAAAATAGCAGCTATTGATGTAAATAAAATCATGGGCTACATGCTCTATGCAATGACCAGCTATAAAATCCTCTCTGAGAACACACTCATCTCTGCAGACACAGGAGCTTTTTGACAAATGGAAAAAAAGAAAGACTTTATACAGAGGATCAAATGTCTCACTTAAGAGATAAAGGAAGAACATAGAACTTGGAGATAAAGGAACCCAGGATCAGACTGGATCATCTGGTTCAAATCCAATCTCCAGCTCTTTCAGGCAGTATTTCATACAGTCCTTTTAAAAATTTATAATACTCGTGTCTCCAGTTCCTCCTTTTGCTGTTGCCATTGAGAAGCTGATACTGAACTCAGCTCCTCCAGTGGCTAGCAGTTTTCTTCCAATTTCTATTCTAAATTTATTAATGGCTAGCTATCACCTACATTTGGAGTTTTGCTGTGATTTTCTTCAGCAACATTTACCTTCAGCTTTTCTGTCTTCTCAGTGTTACTCTGTCTTCTGCCCATGTTTTTAGAAACAGAAATCCTATTTGTAAGACCCTATAAAAGTTGTCCTGTGTCTTTTAATAAAAACTATCTTCTTCACCTTCACAGTAGCCCATCTTTGCAGCCTTCCTGGCAAACTGCTGCATGAGCAGTTTTGTGCTCTAACATTCAACCCTAAGTCTTTGTCTCAAAAATGATGACATGACACATGACAACACAATGAGCATTTTTTACATTACAATGCGGAGAGACAACGCACGATAATATGATGCATTAGCTCTCTAGGAAAACATGTAAAAGAATGTGCTAATAAAAAGAGTGTTAATATAAAACAATCTTTCAAATAACTTAAAAAATAGAGAGCTATGGAGAAGTTTTCCATGTGACACTTAAGCAGATACCATTCTTGCATTCTCCTTAGCTGACACTTTTAGGCACCCTTAAATCCTCACCCTGTTCCTGAGTTCCTAAGCCTCTTTTTCTCTGCAACTGCCTGCAGTTATCCATGTCCTATTACTAGAAATGGGTAAACTGTGGAAGATGAAGTGAGATTTCAAACACTCTCAATTGCTAATTTCAAACTTGAAAGAGCTACCAAAATAACACAATTTTCCTGCACAAAAATGTCTTGTTTTATGATAATCAAGCAATGGATATAAAAGCTACTCCTCAGATTTCTGGAACTGCCCCTAATATTACTACTTGCTGTAATAAAAGCTGATTTCTGTCATTCCAGAGGACCCCAAGGAACTCTGCACGCCTGCTTGGGCACACATGTGACTGACCTCCCTCCCAGCTACAGTGGTCGAAGGAAGGACAACACACTTGTGCTACACAAACACCTTTTACAGGGCTTACTGCAACAATAGGGTCTTGGGTTATTTCCACTTATTCCTATTGGTCAAATAAGTCCAGCGTTCCAGTTAACTGCATTTCCAGAGGCACCAAATATGCAAAGGTTCAACTAAAAAGAGACGATACTTTTTCGATTTCTGAAAGAAGGTGACAAAGGAAGGATTGCTTCAATGCCATGTATATTATTAAAACAGTCCACCTCCTCCCACCCTTTCATTTAGTTAAAGACAGGCATCAAACCTAACCTCCTCCACCATGGTTTCCTTTCCTGTCTCTGCAGCACTGCCTCCTCCATTTATCAAAACTGGATAGAAAGATGTTGCACTTAGAATATTCTTCTAAGGAAGAAGTATTAATAAATCTCTTCATATAAAGATAGTGCATGGAAATGCTTTATGCCAAGTTTCCAAAGTTCTCAGGGTCTCACTGTGTCTTTGTCATGCTTATTTCCATCAGGAAGGTTATCCATGCCAACGCTGTCCATGCCAACATTCCTGTAATCCCCAATTAATCAGTTGATTGGGTTTTTTCCCCACATGTTCCACCATCTGGGGTAAATCTCTTGACACATGGCAAAGGAGCCATTCTCTGGTTCAGCAACTGAATATTTGTTTTGTACAAATTGGAACAGCATCAAAACCAAAGACTGAAAGAGGCTCATCCCAGAATCCATGACGGCCTCCCTGGCAGGAGGGGTCACATCCCCGAAGGCAAATAAGGAAACTGTCCCTGGATTGGACACATTCTGGGTCAGCTGATTTTGCTGCTGCTGCTGTTTTTTGTTTTGTTTTGTTTTGTTTTTTTTTAACTATTTGGCTGGTAGATAAAAGGGGTCAATCTCCAACAACTTTATAAAACTATCTCCCATCACCCAATGCACACACATGCATATAGATATTTTTCAATTAACCCAGCAAAATCAAAAATCATTTGTTCACACAGCAACTGTTGCAAAGGCACAATAGATGACCTGGAAATTCAAGTAAATAGATAAAAATAAGCAGAACCTACACTTTTTGTGTTTAAGTCAGATTTTAGCGTGGGTTTCCTGAAAGAGACACAGATTCTGCAAGCGCAGTTCAACACGATTCAGCGTACACAAAGAGGCAGCCACATGGGTTTAATCGAGAGAATAGCTTTTAGCTTTTCCTTTTTCCTTAAGTACTATGCCAAGGTTAAAGAAGGAAGACATTTCACATGCACCTAAGCCCACCTATCACCACCCAAATTTCCAAGGAGCTGCACATTACTTACCCACTCAGTAAAGGCATTCCAAATCAATGTATTTGCTCATGATGCCTAACCCAAACAGCACAAATGCTTTGAGGAGATACTGAAAATGTTCTCTTACTACTTTTCTTCAATTTTTAAATTTTTTTTTTGCTTGGTGTCTCCCCAGGAGCCAGAACCAATCACCTCAATCCTTTCAATTTACTCTTTGCTGGACGACAATTTTTCAGTTGAAATGTATCACGTACTTATTTCAGGTTAAACGTGAGACCAAGAAAAACATTTCCTTGAAGCTTCTGCCTTTTTCTTGAAGTGAAAACTGTAAAAATATTTACTAACGCATTCCCATAATCAATAGTAATATTGAAAAGCAGTATGTTTCTCTGCAATCAAATATCTTCACTTGTGCATAATTAACCAAATGGGCACAACAAAGCAACTGTTTGGAACAGCACAGCTCCTTAATCTATAAAACAATAAGTAATTTTTGAATTGCTTTGAACTCCTTCAGATTATGGATTGACTATCTTGACCATAAGGGTCCCTTTAATTTTTAGTAAATGCATGAAAGCTTTCTGCTGTTTGTCTTTTGATAAAAATGATGAAGTACCAAGTCACACACACGCCTGGAAGTACCTGTTGTTAGCATTACTGTTTCAGGCCCAGGCCCAAGCAATATGCCTGAAAAAAACATCTGCAAGATGAAAAGCCTAGTTCAGAAAAATGAAACAAAGAAAAAAAATCCCACAGTTTATAGTAACAGCTGATCCTAGCTGTAAAGGAGCAGATGGGACTCATCCATATGCTATCACAAAGTGGGAGACCACATCTAAACTATCAGGAAAGTATCAGATGTTCTAACAAGACATAAAATAGTGTATTTTTAAAGGCAATTTTATGCTCTAGAAAGTTACAGCAGTATTCCTGATGTTATTTACTATTTTTAGATGGGATAATTCTTCCAAGTACCAATAGCTCAATGAATGTAAACTGAATTCATCCTAGGTGAAGATTTGTATCTGGAGAATCATAACAAACCATGTAGGATTTGCTGAAATGCTCTAAATAGCTACAGAAGGAATTTAGTAGGATACTAAGGGTTAGTAATACCATGACAATAGTACCTAAAAACATTAAAAATCTGCAACTTAATAATAAAGAGTATGCAAACAATTTTCTTGGGGAAAAACCCTTCTACTGACCAGAAAAGTGGGGACGTTATTCCTAAACTTCAGCCTTGTCTTGTTAAACTACCAGACTGTTGCAAAAGAACACGAGATATTGAAGTGTGAAATTTTTCTGCTAAACTGGTGTCATAAAATATCACTGAGAAGAAAGCAATAAGAAATAGACATTCAGTCTGGAAAGATCTGAGGCGATAAGGTAAAAGTCTTCAAGATCACAAGAAACTTGAAGAGGGAGGAAGGGGATCGATTATTCTACTTCTTCCAGTGCAAGACCTAAAGGGACCAAAGCAAAACAAAGGATGTGTTCATGTACATGAGAGGTGGTTGACATGTAGATTTCTTTGCCAAAGGATGTTAAAATTTTGCACAGTTTCAGACAGAGAATGAATATGTTCATGGAAAACTATGAAAATCTTGGAAACTGTGTCTTAGGAAGACCCTAAGCTGAAAAGAAAAGTGTACTGGTCCTAGAAAAGTGTCTCGCCTGCTTGCCGTGTTCATACTTTTTTCTAGATACTCTCTAACAGTGACTGCATTGGAGACGTGTTAAAAAATGTATTCTTTGCTATTTACTTCCTCTTGGTAAAACTCTAATATTAGTAGGAAATGAAAGATAAGGTTAATTTTCAGCAGTGACTTTC
>KZ505776.1:867546-912202 GCA_002844005.1 Limosa lapponica baueri | reverse complement strand
AAAAAAAATAAATAAATCTCAGTCTAAGAAATATATGTCTGCAACACTAGGGACTTCAGTGAACCTGAGATTTGTCCTTAGAGAAGGACAAAGGGATTGCAAGACTGTTTGCACTATTTGCCTTGCAAGAAGAGCTGGAGGTGAGGAAGGAGAGCAGTCTTCATAGGCCACCTACATTAGGTGCATTAATGACCCTAGTCAAGCCAGTTTCACTCCATCATTCTTCCCGTCAGTGAAGGAATAAGCACAGAGATTAGTGACAAAATGTTTTTCCAGAAGCAAGGGGAAAAGAAATATTTTCATCTCTCCATTTTCCTCTAAAGCAGCATAATTTTTCGTTAGCTTTTCCAAAAGAGGATCCACAGCATTACAGCAATGTTTCATTAGAGTCACATGAGACATCAGCAACTCTTTCTTTCCCCAAATAAACCACAATCAATTAATTAGATCACTTCAGTGGTGAAGATGTATAAACAGTTGATTAATGTTTAATGTCAAACTCTTTATAAAGAAAAAGAGGCAATAAACGGTGCATGAAAAAATCTGAGAACTCAAGGGAACAGAAATCTTACTTTCAGGTTTACAGCAGAACACCTGTGAAAAATCTCCTAAAAACCAGCTGATTTTTGTAGAGAACAGTTTGTGAGAGAATCTGAAAATTTAAACACTGTTTTGACATCTTATTCTGTACGTAAATTGAATTTGGATTAAATTCCTCTTAATCTATCTGCAAATAATTTAGGTTAACTTTTCATTATCTGATAACTGCAGGATCCAATTCTGATGAAGCATCTAGAAGGCTAGAGCAACACTGTTTAGAGAAATACTACACTCAGGCAAGTATTTGCATATTATGCATATCTACTGAAATGTGTTTTTCAAAGATATGATGCAATTAGAATCACAGGATAAACTAGGTTGGAAGGGACTTTTGGAGTTCAGCCTCAGGTCAAAGCAGGGCCAGTTGTTCATGAACTTGTCCAGCTGAGTTTTGAGTAGCTTCAAGGATGGACGTTTCACGGCCTCTTTGAGCAATGTCTTCCAGTGCTTAACCACCCTTGGTGTAATCTTTTTTCTCTTCTATCCAGTCAGAACTGCCCTTGCTGAGACTGTTGCTCTGGCCCTTTCATTCTACGCTTCTGAGAAAGGTTTGGCTTTATTATTTTTTCATACCTTAAACGTTCTTTGTTAAAGAAAATGAAATACAAATATTACAACCAATGAATACTGGATTGTGTACAAAGTTGTATCCACCTCCATATAATCAAAACTGGGCTGGGAATATAGGTCTGTTAAACTCATTACAACCCACAAAAACATTGGATTTGAAATGCATGCAATCAGTAGAGAACGAGAAGCAGCTCTACCATTGGGACATCCACCTTTTCCATCATCTTCCTAAAGAGAGTACATGTAAACCCTCTTGCAAAAGACTTCTCTATCTTTGGAAAGGAAGAGAAGAAAGAAACCAGACACAACTGTCCCCTTCCTCCAATGTCACATTTGCCCAGCATTAAACTGCTAACATAAGCATCAATAAATAAAACACTCAGCTTCCAGTCTGAGAGGTTTTTTATAGATTTACAAAATCATAGCAATCCCACAATAACAGCCAACAGTTTAATTTGGTACTGATTGCAATTTAGGCACTAGTTCTCAATTATGCTGACAACTGAGCGTGAACGCATGTGTAGATGGGTTTTTATCAAGAATGTTGCTGTCGCTTTGTGTTGCTATCACCTTTCATAGTCTTAGACCCCTTGTGGTCTTCAGATAAGGGTAAAGTGAAGTTTCCTACAAGCAATTTATTAGCATAGAGCCAGTGCAAAAATACCTCTGCTTTGGCGTACAAAGAAATGCGAAAAAATATAGACATACCTGGTCCAATGCAGAATGATGCAATGATTGCCAGGATGCAAAATATACTGAGGTAAGGAAGCCAATGCACAGTTTTCTGGGTAGATAAAAAGACATTCATGTTAAGTATATTGTATGTATCACCAATATTTAAAACAAAAAAAAAATCACAGAAAAAAAGTTAGTGTTTTCCATTCTATTTCAGAATTTAGTCTGGCATTTCTTTATTCAGACCTCTAAATGACAGGAACTTGAAATACGACCCGCAATTTCTACTGAGTTTTCAGGACACTGTTTCTTAACCATGTATGTGAATGCTTAATAATAATACTAATAGATGGGAAAACCCCATGGATTCCCATTCCTTTCTCTCTTCATCAGTGGGGTTTTCCAAAGTGAAAATGCTGGTTTTATTAGACTTTTACTATTTTTGCAAAGTTAGTTAAGGTATGTATAACTGTAGTATCACCAAAACATCACCTTGAGTGGCACGGTAAAAATATACTTGCTAAAATAGGTAATTATTTCCGTATTCAAGACCCCTATTTTCCAATGCTGCTTCTCTTTCAGTCTGTGTTATTCCTTTTGTTATGTGGAAAACATGGTCTCCTAGGCATTAACATTAACCAAGAGACATGAGATCTATCAAAATTACACATTTTGTGCTTCACACCTGAATGCAGATTCACACCTGAATGCAGATCCAAGGTCTCTAAAGGCACGGAGACAGAGAAGGTGCAAATATGGAGTAGATACAAATTCCCCCGAGATCAAGCCAATTTGTACCCTGGTCCATTGTCCAAAGCACCGCCTAATCTCTAATGCTTGAGACACTTCTGAAAGAATGTAAAGCTGAAGGGTACTCAGAGGTTTACAATAACTGAAGGTCCTTACATATCAAACTAGGTTTTACAAGATTTGGAAGAGAATTTTTCACTCAGCACACAAAACTGGCAATAACATCCCTCTTCTGGAGAGCTGTCTTACAGTTGTCATGACAGGTATGTGGAGTAAAGCTTTATTGTGCTGTACTTACAGGTCAGTCAAATCAAACTTACTGGCATACTGCTAGTCAAACTGAATTACTGACTCTCCTCAACTAAGAAACAAGATTGGGAAGTCATGGAAACCAACGACAGCAGAAAAACAGCTTGATGAAAGACCACCCAAAACCATAACATTGCAGACTGTCAGCTTTACTTCTCAAAAGCACTCAGGAACAGATAGAAACTGCATCATTATGAAAATAGAAGCTAAACAAGGAAAAATGTCTCAAGGTCAGTATTTAGAAGGGTCTAATAATCCTCCTCTGACCATTTGAAATAGGTGGGGAACTGACCTATTCTGAGAACTTAATATCTGACCTAATATCTGAGAACTTAAACGCAGCTGTTCTGCAAAGGCTAAGTCTTTATATTTTCAATGAAAATATCAGAAATGTAACGTGAAAGAAACACCAAACATGGAAATCTTTTCACTGCTGGAAAAAAACATCTAAACCTAAGAATAAGGATGACATAAAGTATGAAAGAAATCTCTAAAATGGCTGCGTTATAAACAAAGATAAAAACACAGAATATGGGTCAACTATTTACCTATCTATGGGTAAAACTGTCTTCATATGCACGAATCTTTGAGTTAAGGAGACTGAACATGACAAAGCCCCTATGACTTTTTAATGCAAAAGCTGCTATGGCTAACCACAGTACTTTGAAACTAACAGATTCATAAGTAAGCAAAATACAGACATTTGAATCTTTATGTCAAGCTGATTAAAAAGACTGGCTTATGTAGGAATGCTGAGGCAAACAGGTATTGAGCACCTGGCGTTTAAAATAGGCAAATGAGAGAGTAAAAATAAGTAGTGCCCATAGTGTTACCTGTAAAGTCAGAGAGACGGTAAGCACTGCGAAGAAGACAATCATCAGCCCAAAACCCCCGATGAGAAGAGGCCTGCGTCCCAGCCGTTCAATAACTAAGCCCTGGAAAACAAAAAGTGGCATTTGACTCCCTTGATAAAGCACTGAAGGATTCAGACCACGTTATATGTTCTCCTAGTAAATACGAACATCAAAAATAAAACCATGAGACCTGATTTTATACTATGTTATGATGTGTTCATAATTGTGTTCACGATTATGTTTACACAATTTAACCTCTTTGAAAAAACCAGCCAGCACAGCATCAGCATCCTTATTTGAAACTGCTGGAAAAAACTAGGAAACGATCAAAGCAGTACTTGGTATTAGTTTTATGCCTGGATTTCCTGGTACAGAACGAATATGACCATCTAGACATGAAAAACATGCAACTGGTAAATTCAAGTTTCATATTATTAGTGTGGTAGATTTCAAAGTTACTACTACATTTAACTTCTCGTGCCACAATTTAATAATGAAATAAGCACTGTACATTAGCTATATAAAAATAATTAGTATGATGCTAAGTACATGAAGTTTGATTTATTTTTTCAGGGTATAAATCACCACAGAATCATAGAATGGTTACAGCTGGAAGGCACTTTAAAAATCATCTAGTTCCAACCTCCCTGGCATGGGCAGGGACACCTCCCACTAGCCCCATCCAGTCTGCTCTTGAACACTTCCAGGGAGTGGGGAGGGGGGAAATAAAAAAAATTATTGCACATTGAATGAATGGCTATTTCTTAATTTCAACATCTCTCTGAATTTAAGCTTAAAAAGTTTAACATTCAAGATTAAAAGCTTTTTAGCACAGATTAATTTTTTTAATTAATCTAAAACTTATTTTTAATTTCTTTTTTTGTCCTAACACAGAAAAAACATTCAGTCGTGATTTTGGATAACTAATGTAATTAGAATACTCAGATAAAATACATCCACCTACCAGAAAGCTTTGCTCGGACAGGGTATGGTAACACTGATACTTGTGCAGTCATGGACTTTTCAAATTTATACTTAACACCTGAACATAGATGCTTCGCTAAAAGCAATGAGAAATTCTGAATACTTATGAAGAGTTTCTTGAAAAGCTGTAATATGAAACTATCTTTAGTTTGCTAGTATGACTCATTAAAGTAGGCTAATATATATGTTAGGTCATGACATCTAATGTACTATTCCCATTGGTAGCTACTATAATTACCGATTACACTTGGCTTTCTTATGAGGAGGATAAAACAATTTTATGAAGCCCAAAATGTTCCACTTCAAATAAGTTAAAGTCAGAAACACACAACTGTTTGCCACGTCATTGTTTACTGGAGACTGAAATCCCCCTTCCACACCTCCCTCAAGCAAAAGGTAAAATGAGCAACTAAAATGAAATCTGGAGTAATAGCCTTAATTCTGGGAGACACAGCGAGCACCTAAAAGAAATGTGTTAAAGGAAAGTACAAAGTCACCCAGGGAAGAAATGCCTTGTGCAGAGAGCGGTTCTCCCACAGCACCAGGTCCACCAGCAGATGTTAGGACCCCGCACCCTGCCGAGCTGGACTCCCACACCGCAGACACGCACCGTGACGCTGCACAACACAGAAAGCAGCTCTGTGGTGAGCTTTAGCTTTCTTTATTTCTTTAAATGAGGAAATATACTCATTTCGACAGTTTCCACAGCTTCCATAATACAATTTATTTCAGAGCCGTGTTTAAAATAGACCCGCATTGATGTTATTAACATTTCACGTTGTGCTCATGGGGTCCAGATGTTCCAAAGCTGCAATGGCTGCACCATCAAAACCTCTACAAGATGCAAAGTATTTCCCACTATGATTAAAGAATTAATCTTGCAAACACATGTGGCCACACATACACTTAACCAAGAGACCTTTTCAATGGCTATGAGGGATGAAACATTATTTGAAGGGTCCGTAAGAAGATGGAGGTTTCTGCAAT
Organism: Limosa lapponica baueri; assembly: GCA_002844005.1. Lineage (NCBI taxonomy): Eukaryota > Metazoa > Chordata > Aves > Charadriiformes > Scolopacidae > Limosa > Limosa lapponica. The sequence goes on along the minus strand of KZ505776.1, from coordinate 906,473 downwards.
AGATGCTTCACATGTAATTTGATATGAATTACGCACTCAGAATTGATCCTGCACATGTAATTTGACATACCAGGGAATTTCCCTTATTTTTTTTAATTCTGGATTGGTGGTCGTGACTAAACAATCTTGGTGTTACAGCAGCTGGTGGTTTTTATATTAAAACAGGTTAAGGGATGAATGTTTCTCCTAGAGGGAAAAAGGTTCATAGATGGCTCTCAGAAAGAGCAAAACATGGGGAAAAAGTGCTAGATGGTTTCTGGTTGTAAAGCTCAAAGAAAAACAAACCCTAGTAAAGGAGGACAGTTTGGACTAAGCCCTCTGAAAAGATGTGTGTCAGCACTTGTGCCTGTATGCATTGAGAAGAAGTAGTCTAGACATATTTGGGCAAATCTAGGTGGCTTGGTGAGGAACTCTCAGTTTTAACTGAGAGCAGCCAAGCACAGACACAGTTACAGCAGATGTGCAGGCTCCATATCCTTTTTACAGAAAAGAATAATAGTTTCTAATACATTTAAATTCTTTTTTATTCAATGGCAATTGGGGAAGAAATAAAGCAAATCCATGTGCAGTCATTCTTTTCCCTGAGATGATGCCAGATTTCCCAAGCGTTCATCATTGCTATTTATTTAATACAGTAGCAATAAGGAACTTGGATGCTTCAGCTTCTGGGCACTCCCTGCAGTTTCTGCCCCAAAGAATTTACAATTACAATTCTTGGTTAAATTTCTTGTGATTGATGGAATGGACCAACTTTGTTCACTGGAAAAAATAAGCAATTTTGTCCTTATTCACAGGGACACTGTGATGTACCAGAATTGCTGGGAACTGTATAATCATTTCCAAAGTTGATATGAAGTTAAGTACACTGACAACACTAATAGATCTAGGAAATACAGACTCAGAAGGCTTCTCAATTAGATGTGATTAACTTGCATGATTTTGGGGCGAGAAATGCCTACTTCCATTTCAAAGTTAAGGATACCTTTAATTTGTTCAAATATGTGACCTACCCCTTGTACCACCAGCTCCAACCCAACAGAAGACATCTGCTTATGGCACAAATTCAGGACACCAGGCTCTGCTGAAATGGGACACTACACAGCATCAAGCCCGTGAAAAGTCAAGTGCAACAATCAAAACCATGCTCCCTACCTGGATATAAACTGCAAAGCTGTGGTCTCATGAAAGGCAGAATGTGTGTTTGGGAAGAACATGGGCCTGTGGCTTTGCTGGTCAGGAGGCAATGCAGAAGCATCCCAGGGCCCACTGGTAGACGAAGGTTGCTCAACTGGGAGCCAATCCACAAGGCCTCTCGGGAGGCACCACCTTTTGTCAAGGCCAAAAAGGTTTTTTGGATTGTTTAAGCCCACAGACACACCAAGCTGTTTTGGTCTGCAGTATTTCTGACTAAAATTTGATTTATTTTTGAGGATTTTTTTTAAGAAAACCTATGGCAATACATCAGTACCTCAAATTTCTCTGCTGAACTTTTTGTTCCCCTTCTCTTGATGGAGAAAAAACAAAGCTCAGATAAACTCTGAAGTTTCAGCAAATACTTGAAAACAAAGGTCTAATGTCTTCTATAACAGCAAGTTTCCCTGGTGAAAAGAATGCTGCTTTTGAGGTTATAAACAGGCAACAACTTCATTTTTAGTTATGATTATACATATCCAAAACTTGTTAACTTGCAAAACCCACTAAGATGTTTATGACTCATAAGAAGTGGAAGATGATTCACCAGTTTTCAAGTATTTATAGCTCTGAATGCTCCACTGCTATGCGCTGGTAACTGTTACCTATTGAAGACCTATAACAAGTCAAAATATACTATATGGTAGAGTAAATGAAATAACAAGAAATTTAGTATGTGCTCAAGTTCAGACAAAAAAAAAGAATCTTACAACTGTTCTCTGTGACAGCACACTGAGTTATGTGCCAAATTGTGTAGGCTGATACTTGTTTATGTGTGATCATAAACATACATTTGTAGAAGCCTGTACCCAAGTCATGATAATTAACACAGCTGAAATTACTGAAAATGTGTAAAAAAATATTGCAACCAAAATTCTCTCAACACAAACGTTTGGTGATAAAAAGGCAACCGATATGCAAACTAAGTTAACAGTTCACACAACTTACTTTTGTCTGGCAGGAAACACTTGTGAATAAAGTTAAAAAAGCAAATGTCAATCTCTTCCCTTGAGTCAACTGCAGATACCGGGGCTGACATAATGAAAGCAGAGTGCATTAAAAAAGACCAGACAAGCTTCTCTGGGTAAAATGAATGTGTAAGCAAGTTGTACAGCCCAAACAGGAGGTCACGGAATACTATTCCCTACTTATTTTCTGGCCCTAAATTATACTAAGAAAACCCTATTAGATTTTCTTGATGTCTCAGCTCTGTAAAGAAGTTTGATCTATACACTAACATCAAGAGCAGTCACACATTTTCTGATGTATTTTAGATATAGGTCTGATTAAGACTGTATGTCTAGATTCAGACTTAATGTGACATGCTAACGCTGTGTTATTTCCATTTTAAATAGCAGGATTAAAATGGATAATCACATTTATATCACTGTCAGGTCTATTTACGACACAGTATGTAGTATCTTGCATCCAGGAAAAGGAGAGGAACAGAAGACTGAGGGTTATAAACTGTTTTTTTGATTCATATTTTTATGTATATCCACTAGTCTACTGTATGAATTATACAGTTGTAAAACAAAGAAATAGATTATTTTATTTAAGTACCTATAATGAAACTTAGAGGCCTAGCACCAAGTTTGACCACATAAGAACAAGCCATAAATAAATCTGTGCTTACCCCGGCTCTCACATCAGTTTGCCTATATCTGTGTTAATGCCACGACAGGATAAAATCCTACACATCTGTAGGTGCCAGGCAAAGGATTACTTTCAGCAAAGGGTGGAATTGATTGCTAGATTTCTAAGCTCAGTCTGAACTATTTTGCAGAAAAGCAGCCTTAATCAGCTTCCCTTGGCAGTGAAATTTTCCATTCACTAAAGAAGGTCTTCATACTCAATGCCAGCTGGACCAGCATGACCAAGACACAGCCCATGCAGGGATTTGCTCTAGCTGGCCACTTTCACCTCAGCAGCACAAAACCTCCCATTCTCTATTCCTATTGTGTCCCTTCAGTAGATATTTTTGAAACAAATACATGTTGATGATTTATTTGTTAAATGCACTAAGTTTTGCCTTGTGTCAGGTTCATGCTAGAAAGGCTAGGCGAGATCTTGACCTCGATCTATGACAGATCACCATGGCTGGTGCTTCATTTTCTGTTGATGATATTTGAATGTTCTGTTGCAGATCGTTTTTAATAAATTTGGGAAAAAATTACTCACAAGCTTTCTTTTTTTTTTTAAATACTCAAAAGCAGCAGATATGTCTTTAAAGCTTTCAGTTTCTGAATATATCCTGCTGAAGGATTTGTACTAGACAAATACAGTCGCTAACCCCCTATGCTTTGAGTCTTAGAGGTGACATTGTAAGGTAGACCTTCAAAAGGAGACTTTTTCTCTGAGAAGGCCCTGCATCGTTACTTCAACATATGTAATCTTTGTCTATCCAAAAGCTCAAGTGTTATGAAATGATTAAGAAATAATGTCTTTGTCAACACAGTCATGCTCTGAGATTCACCCTGCAGTGAAAATGTGCCCATATGCACTCTGGCCATTGACAAATACCATGTCCTGGGAAGCTGCTGGATTACTATCTCTTTGCTACTGCCCAGTACAATGACATAAATCTGAGTATTTTTCCACTCACAAATTTGCTCCATAAGGATTGTAGACGTTTACATTTGAGATCTGGAATGAGGATGAATTTGTGGCTAGGGAGTAGTGACTCTCTGCATCTGAAAGAATTCAGTATCTCGTATTCCAAATGAATCATGAGGTTTTTTTAGATTTCACTTATTAGACATACTTAGCAGTGCTTTCGTAGGACTGAGCAAAGTACATGTAAATGATCTAAAAATTCATGCAATTGAAATTTTCTATCGGCAAAACAAATTAGTGTGGTAGGCAATTTTGGAAGCCAACTGTTTGCTCATGTAGGCAACTATTTATGGCTTCTTAAAATTAGAGATGATGAGCTGTATAAATATTTCTCTTGGATAAAATTAATGGTCTTCAGTGCCAGGTAACTTTTTCCCTCCAATCAATATGCAGTAGCATATTGACTAAAGACTGTTTTTTCACCTCACAATTTATTAGTTAAAATGAGGCTTTCATCATGATGATTAGTGAAAACCCCAGAAATGTTGTGAGTTGATGGCAATATCTGGGAGTGCTGGATCTGGGCAGACGGAGCACCTATCTTCTGTTACGTAGGGAGAAGGAAGAGAGGGTCTTGCTTTCATCCTCCCCAAAACACTAGGATGAATTATTAACCAATCAAACAGTCTGACAGCAGCTAGAGGAGACGAAGGTGATAAGAACAGCCAAAACAGATTTGCACAGTGCAGATCAGTGTGACTTCTTTCACTGCTGGGGAGGAAGCTGAGTTGATAGAAAGAAAATGAAAAACATGATAGATTTTGACTTCAGTAAGCCTTTTGACACAGTTCCACATGACATTTTGTATTTGTGTATATGATTTTTTTCCTTCCTGAAGTGCAGTACTGGGTGCATTTCCTTCCTGAATTTTATCTTAACAATTTCAGGCCACATGTCCAATTTCTTGTGATCTTTCATAATTGCTGCAAATACTTTAAGTTTCTCTCTTTGGAGATTTTGAATTACATACTTGATTATAAAGGCTCTTTGTCACTTCTCTCATATTATTAATGGATATTTTTATGATTAATTGACACAGGACAAATCAGCACAGTATCCCACTTGATATTTCTTTGTATGACAGTGAAGACAGTTTTGCAGTTAATTGAGCATCTGCACTGCTACCTTTTCATCCAGCTCACACCTACCGTATTTTACATTCTCTAATCTCAGCTTGATGGACTTTTTCATACAATATGTATGAAAAACTGTGAAATTCTTTCTTTTAAAGAAATTCATCTTTAGGATGCTGTGTGTTCTAAAAACATACAAAAGTTGCAAAGTAACTAGACAAATTCCAAGGAAAAAAAATCTATCCAGGCTATTAAAGGCCAAGGTATTACCTTCTAATTCTAGTACTCCTTGAGTGACAGCTTGTGAGGGTGAGGGGAGCAAAAGAGAAAAATGCCATGTTTGTCCTATTCTTGAACTCTCCTCTACTTACAGGCTATTAGGGATTATGGATAGGTGAGGGTTGATTCTAACCTAGTGCAAACAGCATCACATGGGACTGTACTGTCTTACTGAAAATCAGATTATAACAAAACTTTCTCAAAGCCCTCCATATTAATGTATTTGTCACCCCATTTATTCCACTTGCTATGACTGGCTTTCACTGGAATGTTTTTCTTCCTGTTCTGATCCCAGTGAAGCCACAGAGTTTCAATGGAGGTATCTTGCATTACCCTTTGGACACCATAGAGGAAATGTGTTAGGGATGAACACCTTCTGAAGTATCTGAAGTGCCCTTAAGATGTGCCATGCCCTAAGCAGGGAATCCCTTCTTGCATGTTAAGAACTATTAACATTAAAAGAAACACAGAACAAGTCTAAGAGCCCTGTTCTGCATCCCAAAGCAGAATATTGTCTCACCTAAGAAAGCTGGCTTCCTTGACTTCTGTGTGATACTGCAAAGGATTTCCTATGTTCTTTTATGGTCTACTACTGAATTATATTTTAACTCATTCCAGGCTTTCTGCAGCTTGTCTCTGTCATAGGCTTTGGAAGGCACTTTAGTAACACCTTGATGCATCACCTTACAGGAAATGCTTAAGGCATAATCTTCTCAATATAGTCCTAACTAGTCTCTTTCTGTGAACGTTATATAAAGACCAAATGTGCCACCACAGATGGCAAAATTGGATGTGGGATGCTTAATTTGAATAACATTCTCTTTTATTCTATGGTGGTTTCATCAGGGGGGAGGAGTCTTTTCACACATTTACTTCTGTCTCCCTTTCCATTCAGCCTGTTGCCTTGTCAAAGAATGGCATTGGCAAATGGTTCTTTCTGTCCACTAAGAGTAAGACAACTAAATTAAATTAACCTCAATTACTAAAAATTACCAAAAAAGCCATAGTAACCAATATTATTAAAGAACAACTAAGTTTGTGGAGTCCCCTTAATGAAGGATTTGAAGAACAGACTTCTAGGAAACAAATATTTGCCAGGGAATTATTTAGGTATATTCCATTGAGCTTAAAAGCACGGCTTTATGTTAGATAACTTACTGCTGCAACACATCTGTAGGAATGTGAGTAGGAATTTTCCTACATGAGTAGGAAATCTATTCTGTATTCCATTCCAGAGGATACCAAACTTCTATAGAAGCAAACTGAAATTAATGGCGCGCTCATTAAAAAGTAGCTTGTCTATCAAGTCCTCTAAACTGAATCTGTGTTCAGTACAATGGGTGGAGAAATATACAATTAATCGTAAAATATAGAGAAAAATTGTATCATTTCCCCAGAAAGAAGACAGGACACCAAGTACACAATGCTACAACACAGGTATTTCATGAAGTAAATTAGGAAGGGATGGTGTAAGCAGGAGTTGCGGCCAAATTATATTAATTAAAGGAAAATGGTGATGCATATGTTTAACTTTTCAATGTCTTGTTTATGTGTTTTTTGCTCAAGAGGAAGAGGGATGGATCTGTAAGCAAGGCATGCTACTAGCAGGCATATCACGTGCTCTGAGGCAATATAGAGCTATAAAAAGGATGGGATGCTATTTGCCTTTCCTCAAGGACCACATCAACATTATTACTATTACGCTGCTGCTCCCAGAAGACACATTAAAGGGAGACTTTCAAATTTTTCCACAGTTAGAATGGTATTTTATCTCCTAAACATTATTTTGCTTCTCTATGAAATATGTCTATTTCAATCTTTTCATATGCGCCTCATCAACGGAGCTCATCAATACCTAAGTATTCTTACTCAGTCTCATGACTACCTAACACATGCATAATCATCAGAGATGGTACATGATTTCATTGTGGACCTCTCCAACAGCTATTTCATTTTCAAGAACAAAAACTCTACTTCTATTACTGATAGAGGAGCAACTACTGAAATCCTGCAATTTATTGTTAATAAAATCTGGTTTCTGCTAGAAAGCACAATATAGGAAAAAATACCAGGAAAATTAAGATCTCCCCTTGCTTTGTCCTGCTTCTTCCCTCTGAGTAGCACATAAGACATATGCACCTGACAATGCTGTCAAATAGATTTTTATTTTTTTTTAAAAAAGAGGCAAGAAGCTGAGAGGTTGGGAGTGGGAGGAAATCCTCCATCCCCCTTTTTCAACCATGAAAAACATTTAGAGAAAGTTTCTTGTAGAAATGAGAAGCTGCAAAGCTTTCAACTGAAAAACCAAATTCATGCAATTGTTCCTTTAAACAGCAACGATGAAACATTTATGAAGATTACTGAAATAAAATTAAGGCTGCAAAGCAGCATTTCACTTGAACTGGAAAAGCAAATTTGAAGGGAATGAAGATATCAATACATCAGCATTTCCAGAGGCACAGCAAATAGCTTAAACAGAAAAAGTATTAAAAACACTCCTCTTGGGCATAAAAAGAAGTTACCACACATACCAGGAACCAAAGCAGACACAACCATCTCATTATGTATGAACAACATGCTCTGAATAAGCCCCACAAACCGATAGCACAGAAGGAACTGAAAAGATGACAGACCCTATTTATAGAATGGCTTTAATATCATGGAATCATCTCCATGTAATTTTCATCTGTTTCCACAAAAAAGAGGTGTATTCTTGACTTAAATCACTGGCAGAATTATCATTATTATTTTTACATATATCTTAAACAAAGAAGCATTTCTGCAGTATCACAAAACTGTAAGAGGTAGAGATTTCGACACTTCACTATTTCCACCTATTAAAAAGAATGTCCCTAAATAAAAATAAGATGGTTTACCCAAATATAGATTTGTGGAAATTTACAAAGATCAGAAGAAGATCTTTGTGACCTCTGAGAGCCCTTATGTCCTAGAGTATAAGAAAATATACTTGATAGTTGGATTTAGTTTAACATTTTATAGGTCACAAGCAGATGCTCTCCCACTGGAAAAGGATTTTTTTCTTTTTTGCCAAAACCATTCTTCTGACATTTAAAAATGCTTGTCTGGTGTGTCCAGTATTGTGCAAATACAATTGGTATAGACTATAAGAAGATAAGGAAAAATTCTAACAAAGAAAGAAAAGAGTATTTACTTGTTTGCAACTTCCATTCCAAAGACCTCTCCCACTGTTCCTTATTTATTTCGGTGCAAACAGAAATGTATTTCCCTTAGCAATTAATGGTGCATTCACCTACTGAACCTTTCAGGTTTAGTTTGCTTGTTTAGTGTAATTTTTTCTTCCTAGTCAACTTTTCCATTTTTAAATAGGAAAGAAAAATATGTACATGGATTTTTTTTTCTGTTTTTTTTTCCTATTAAACTTCTTCTTCTACGCTCAGTGCATGGCAAAGGTACACAACCTGCTCAGCAACTCACATGTTAAGAAAGGATACCTCCTTGCCCTCAGTGAATGAGACAGCAGAATTTAACACAACATGGGACAACCTTGTCCTAGCATGCTGGCTGGCTTTTCCAGCAAGCTGGGTTATGAACATTTGCTCCCATATTTTTAACTGGCTGAAGAATTTTCCTCACTGTTCATAAGCTGCTAGAGAAAACACGGCATTAGAACATGCCCAGTAATACATATGGCTATTTCTGCGATCCACACTGGACACACCTCGCTGTACTACGCCTGAGCCTTCCCCAGCAGGCACAGAAGAGGACTCTGAGATGTGAATAGACTGCTACCAGGTAAAGTCACTTATGAGTTATCACTTAACATACTTCGGGCCTTGCTGTTCCTGCCTTCTTCCTCTTCACTCATACAAAGCACCTCGAGATATATCAACTTTTTATGCTCCTTTTTTGCAAGTAGATAGCATCTTCTTAAAAAAGAATATCCTAAGCCACAAAACTGGGTTTAGGATTAAACCTAGAAATAATATTTTCAACTGCTTTATCAGCCATTACACTTAATCCTTAATATTTGTTTATATTTTAACCTGTGTAAGGGAATAAAATCAGAACTTCAAATATCAACCAGGTTAATGGATTTTTATAACCGTACTTACAGAAAAAACAGCAGCCAGAGTCTCAACAGCACCAGTACTTAGGGTAACATAGGGTATTGTTTCACGATTGATCCCAGCTTCACTAAAGATGTTGTTTGTGTAGTACCAGATCTGTGTCAGAGAGAAGAAAATGAGTTATTAATCATTACAGCTTGGACTATAGGATACTGGCATTCAGTTCAAGCATCTGATCTGCCAGAGACCAGACTTGTTAAAACACTGAGCACCCCTGAGTGATCGAGGGCTGGGACAACAAATGAAGGAAAGGTGCAGATTTCAGGTGGATTAGTCACAACACGGCTGCTGTACTTCTGCTCGCAGACCTCGGCAGAATTACAAGCAGCTGAAACTCAATTTGGCTTAATTCACTTTAGGAGTAAATAAAAGAAACTCACTTTAAGCTTGAATAAAAGGATACAAATAGGTTTCATGTGGCTGAGCCCCACTGCTTAAAAAGCAGGTTTGGGTGGTTTTATGGAATAACTTCAATGGCACCTAACAACAGAGAACAGGGAAGAGATGCTGAGAGGCACTGCAAAAACTGCTCCTTTTCAGACAGAAGGTGTGAGATTTATCTCACTTTAACGTCAGTGCAGCATGGACATCTGCAGTCAAGCCATCACCCTAATCTCTCTATTATCAACAGAAAGAAAAGATATTTTTAGAGTGAGAGTTTTTTCGTGAAAAGTAAAGAGCTGCTTTTAGGATGAAGTGAATCATAGGATAGAAGGAGCTGTCATTAATGGACAGAAACACAGGGAGCATACAGCTACCATACTGGAGGAAGGCTTTTGTGTTTGGTCAGTAAAACCATACCCAGTGATGACAATATCCAGATGGAGAATATATATACTTTAAAATAACAAGTCTGCTAAGTATCAAAGCCACATTGCTATCACAAATAAAGACTGAAGACCATATGATATTTACATCGGGCTCGAGGTGACAACAAAGAACTAACCAAAGATTTTGGCTTCTAAAAGCATGTAACAAGGAGAGACTGCCTTGGAGAGAGGAAAGATAATTGATTTATTAGAGAAGACGAAAATCAATTGAAGCAACTGATTATGAGTAGAAAATAAAGTTCTAAACCACAGCTGATTACCTGTGGCAACAAAATTGAAAGCCAGAGATAATAATGGCACTAAACATAAAATAGTAGTGAAGTTTTTTTTTCCATGTGCTGTCCATGTGACAAGCCCTAACAGGCTGAGCACTGCTAAAGAAAAGGCTTTTCTGATTAATGGAAGTGTTATGATCGCATGAGGAAAACCCTGCTGCCTGCCAGCATATTATGCACATGCTACATGTGTTCATCAAGCTACTAAATCAGGAGCTCTGAAAAAAAAAAAAAAAAAAAAGAAAAAAAGTAATTCTAAATTCCCAACTAGCTCTACAGCAAAGCTGTTTGTTCCAGATCAAAGAAGAAAATCCAGCTCATCTTACATTAAAAAAAAAGTAAAATAAATACCAAGGACTAAACAGTCACTTGACAACCTATTCACCTCCCACACCCCTACCCACTGATTATAAGGAAAACAATGCAGTACAAAATCATGATAAAAGTATTTTTTTTCTCCATGCTACCAGATTGAAAAAATCCATGCAATGGAAGTTAGAAACCACGTAATTTAAACACTTCATTCTTGATACCAGTTTTGCATAGCAAGTAGAGCTAAAAATTATGGCAATAATGCAGGTATGGCAGACCTTGAAAAAGAACAAGAAGAAAGAGTCTGAAGAGTCACTTAAGCAGACAACTCCCAAATGCAATTTTCCAAAATGTAACAACTAGAACATAAGACATTTCACAAGTAGTTTTACAGAACAACATGACTGACCATTGATGGCAAGAGTGGTAGTAACACAGCTAGACTGAAAACCTGGCAAAGCAAAGGTAGGATGAGGTTCACTGAGTTATTAGCCCTCCATAGTAGCACAATAATAAATTAGGGTAAAAATTCGCAAGATATACACATTTGAAAACAATAAAAGTGAATGTTTTCCAGCCTGTGTGTCATTAAACAGGGCAATACATTACTCTAGGATATTACTGAGACAAACTTACTAAGCTAATGACAATTACTCTAAGTTATTTTTCTAACATGGTTTTTGTTAGCTAATTATTTGGGCTAAAAGTTTTGAAACAAAAGAACTGTGGAAAAATGAAGCAGTAGGTCCAAAAACCCAGACGTAACTACTGTTTAGTCCAAATCAACACAGGGACATCCCAGTTCCTACACTCATGGTGGGTTTCTGTTGCTTCACAGACTGAAATAGAACTTCACCGTTTTGGTCAGTTAAACAGCTGCCACGAGGAACAGTTGTATCTCTGCAGCCTGAATTCTGTGAGTTTGGAAACGACATTTTAGCATTCTTGTCTGTAGATTACAGTTCGCCGCATCAAAGTTGTTTTTGTTGCTCATCATAAGCTTTTACTCCTATAAGCTTAAAGTGGCATGTGTTATGTTACCCGTGGTGTTCCCAAACTTTTTCACATCAGGGACTCCTCTAGCATTGACCCAGTTTTCCAGTCCTTTTATTTCTCATGCAGCTCCCTACATACATTTCTTCCTAAGGAATTCAACTCTTCAAAGGCAAAAGAAAGCAAACAAGAAAAAAAGAGATGAAAAAAAAAAAGATGGGTAACAGCACAGACACATACTGTGTTGCACGCTGGATGCACACTGCATGCTCATCCCTTCCCACACTACCTGCTGCCAGGTCTTCTCTACAGCAAGCGTGAAGCACACCCTCTGGTAGGTCTTTTGCATACTGAAAACATGCGCTGCTGCATGGCCCCAGTCCCATCCCCTACGTGATTTCTTGCCATTTGAAATACAGTCCCTGCCTTAAGGACAGACCCCACAGAAGCCTAGGGCTTCCACTTGGGAATGACCCTGTCAGAGCAATATGCAGTGCAGTGTATATTGCTTGATATGAAAAGGGATAAAGTTCACTAATGAGAACTTCACTGTAGTCTTGTGTCTTGTTTAGAACTGAGATGTAATAGTGGAAGATAAATAAATTTATTATACACGATATGTTTCATGGATAAATTTTATCAGATGAAGAGAGACTAGTACAGATTCATTTATTTATGTCAACTTAGGTCAGACTGTCTGTATTTCGTTATAATTGGATATATTAATATGACCAGGACTTCACCATGATTTCTGTTCCATGTGGAAACTAACAAAATGTACTGTTTTTAAACAAAAAAAAAAATTGCCATAAAGTACAAGCCTTAAAAGGAAACAAATGTTCTCAGATACCAGCAGGGTGATTACAGAAGTCTGCCAGTTGGTAATTTCCCCCGAGAGTGACCTGAGACTCTTGCCTGAAAGAAGCCCAACTTTCCCATATGCCCTGCCCAGATGGCAGTTGTGGAAAAGACCAGACTGAGTACTACGGACACTACAGACAAAGCAAACGGTGGGAGCTATGAGTTGGAAGGAAGCATTCGCAGCCAGTTAAACCTTGCTGACGCTGGCTTATACCCAGAAGGTTAGCTCAGATGCAGCCAGGCAAACCAAGACCCGGGTTGAGCAGTAGCTGTCACACCCGTACCTGCCCCCTAATCTCTGAGCTTCAGGCCACTTGAGCAAGATCAAGCCAGGAAAGCCATGCAGAAGAGACAAGGCATTGAAACCTGGTCTCTAAATCAAGTGGTCCGACTCTTTCTCTTGATCTCTCATCATTTGCTTATTTTTCCCAGATGAACTATTTAAAAAAATCAATTTCAGAATGCAAATCTTGTGTGAATAATTTTCTTTCATGTTTAGTGGCATTATGTGGGAGGAGAAACAAAGTAATAATTAAATTAAAAAAAAAAAGGCAAGGCTTAAAACAGCCAATTGATATACAGGTTTCCTGACAAAAATAGCTTTTCTGAGGCATATTTTCACAAAGTGGCCACCTAATGACACTTTAAAATAACTCTGGTATTCCTTTTGGACTGGACATGTCTCACTATTGCCCCACGCCACCACTCAAGCTATGGGAGCGTGGCTTTGTTCTGCCATGGAATACTGGACAATTTCTTGTTAAATATCATAAACATCAAATCTATTAAATATCCTCAAAACCAAAAATCTCATCTCTTTCCCCTGAAAATTTAGCTGTGGCAGGGTTGGTTTTTTTTTAGACAACTTGCTTCATTATTTTAACAGTCTGTTTCTTACTATAAGTGTCATTTTATTTCACTTATGCGTTGATAAATCTTAGAAAGACTGGATGACAAGATAATTCCATTTCTTTTCTTAAAAAAGTATCCACAATGAGCAACAAAATAGCCTGTCATTAGCACCAAAATCCTACAATTAGAAGAAAATACCACCTATACAAATGTTTTTATAGTTCACAGTATGAAAAAATATCTTCTAGCTCCCTCCCAATATTTCGTTAAAAACTTTTAAATACCAGAGTTCTAACTGCACTTATCTTTCAAATGGTCTTGGACGAATTACTTCGTATTAGGAGTTTTAAAGCTATAGAGATACCCGAGATAAGCCTGAACTAGTTGTCTTAGGTATCAGAAGCATTTACACTTATGATCACTGATTAGCCCTGGGGGAAAAAATCTGTCTCAAGTATGGTGTCATGCACAAAGCCACAGTGAGAAGCCGCATTTGCTGAGCTCCGTTCATTAATTGCCCTTCATACAACATAAGCAATTAACACCTTTGAACTATTGACAAAAACCCCGCTCGCTTTGATGCAAGATGTCAGATGTCGCAAGCTGCAGCAAGGAAAGTTCTGGTTGGATATAAAGAAAACACTTTTCACAGTGTAAGTGGTGAACAAACCTGGCACAGGTCGCCCAGAGAGGTTGTGGACTCTTCAACCTTGAAGATATTTAAAACTCACCTGCACAAAGCCCTCAGTAGCCTGAGTCAGCCCTGGAGTCAGTCCTGCTCTGGGCATGGGGCTGAACCAGATGACCTCCAAAGATCCCTTCCAAGCTAAATTGTCCTGTGACCCTCTCCTAGCTGACGCAACTGGGCTCAGACAGATGGAAAAGGAGATTTTGATATCCATCAGTCTCAGATACACGTTAACGGTCAATGGGACTTCTCGTTATTGACTGTTTGGTGTCTTTTTTCCTCTTTTGCTCTACTTTCCAAGAAAGGCATATTGAAGTGTAGCTCATTTTTCAAATTGGATGAAACAACAACAAAAATCAAACATCCAATGCAACCTTATAAAATCACTTACAGGAACTTTTGCTGACTTCTGTAAGTACAGAACTGAATTAATCCAAGCAGAAATGTCTACTGAAAAGACCAAGTTTGCCTAATGAACAAACACAGGTCTTATCAGACCAGATATTAACTGACCAGAAAGGGAGAATCTGAGTATGAGAATCTGCACACTCTTTCTTTGCTGATCTGTGCTACCTTTTTGTGTATTCCTTCAAAGTTAACACAACAAATCTTCCCCCCTTTTTTTTTGTTTAAAAAAACCCAAAACACAAAAGATGCATCTCTCTGTGGAACTGCCCACGTGTTGGTGTAACAAAACAATTACGAGTGAGTCAAAACCAGAAAGTCATAGAGGTTGCTGAATGGTATAGCATAAGCCTTGTATTAAACAGAAAGGAAGGAGCACACCAGGAGATGTCATGGTGCAAAGGACACTTACGGCATTTAGCCCACAGAGCTGGTAGCAGCCCATGGTGACAACCACGGTAATGACCTGCCATCGCACAGCACGGGTTTTCAGGAGCTGAAGAATGGACACTAACTTGGTGTTTCTTTGGACTCGAGACTCTGCCAAAACTTCTTCTACTTCATGAGACACGTCGTCTTTCCCAAGGAAGGTCTGAAATGCTACAAAGAGAGGAAATGGACTTTAGGCCAGACACTTGGCACTATATGCATTTATAGCAGACTTTTGTCATAGAAATGGAAATGTGTGACACCAACAGGAGACATACATGCACTACAACTTATTTATTCTTCTGCCAACAATACTATTCTGCTCTGGGTATGATCTGTCTCATCCCTGCAACTGGTCTCAGAAACTGCAACAACAATATAAATTGCTTGGCACCCTACCAGATCTCTCCTCATATTATTTCATATATAATATAGCCTAAGGTCCAGTGCAGAGCCAAAAACCCTGCAAAAGAGGGTTTAATAGCAAAGCAGTTTTGAACATTATTTGACTTGGCTAATTTTGCAGCCTAACAATGTATCAGACTTTGTTGCTGTAGATAGATTGGATAGAGAAGTAATAACATGTAAAAAGGTACCTCAGCCTGGTAAACTAAGGAAAGGCAGACATTTGAAAGGAACAGCTATTACTCTTCAGATTACCTCTTGGTTTTAGTAGCATACCAGCAAGAATTCAGTTCATCAAGATGATTAATATGAGAAAGAATTACCTAGAGAAGTTTCTATTTGTCAATGCTGGAGTCATGGGAGCATATTTACCTGGCAAATGTAAGCAAACAAACTCCATCTCCCCAGAAAAGTACACCATGTAGTATTATATTATCACATATTGATGACTTACTGAGATATCCTTCCACTGTGAATAATAAAAGCTTTCCATCTCATAACTCCTTCAAGAGGTACTCTAAACAGATACCTCCTAATGGAGGTGATGTATCTCCACCAACCTTGTTTTACAGATACTGTATATGTTGATGATAATTTCATCAATCTTACAAACACACCCCAGGGGTTGGCTTTTTAAGAGATGTTTAAAATTCTCATCATCTTGGAGTGACTGCAGAGAAACAATTATATTACACATACCCCTGTGACAAGGCTTTACAACTCAGTAGGATGCTAACTCTAAAAACAATCCTTTACACAGCAGGTCACTTAAAATTGCTATTTTTATTAGGTGAATAAGTTGATTTAGTTCTCCTAAGAGCCAAATCCACTTCACTTATCTGCAGCTTTGCATTGTACTACCTATAAATAAAGGGCCTTCACATTTTTCAGTAAGTATACGTTGTTTGGGATCATAGAGAGGACCTGGACAGTTAAGAAAGCCGGAGACACTGACTAGTCATAATTAAAACACCTGGACTCTATTTAGGTTTTGAAGTTATAAAATTTAACTTTACCCAGTAGGTGAGAAGGCCAAGTAGTGGCACTTCAATGTTGTGAGGGATAGGTCACACAAATGAACTGGTGGCCTCCCCAGAGCATCCTTCTCTGTCCCTTTGGCAGATGCACAACGCTGTGTGCTCTGCCTGGCTCCCAGTCTGGTGGCCCAGGGAACTAACTTGAGCTTTGGGCCAAGTTTTCCAGAGGCAGTTAGCACTTCTATTGCAATTTAATGGGGTTTACGTGACTCTGCTTAACAAGAAGGATGATTTTTTTAAGGGATGAACACTGATCACCTTTGGGTGCTGAGTCAATTCATAACATTCATTTATTCTGATATCCAGTTTCTCTCTTGGGAGAGGAGAGGTCAGAATTTTTAAATCCCTCTGAAAAGATAAATCTCATGCTGTTTCTCACAGGAATTACAATCAGAAATGAGCTAACAAATTCCGACCTCAGAACCCAGAATTTAAGCTGCTGAGTTTTGTCCTTGTGCCACTGACCATTTATTGTTAAATGACATGCTAAATGCCTGTTAAAATGAGTGTGATGTATTTAAAGGCTACGATAAGAAATATGAAATTAGAATAATGTGTGCCTATGGTATGTTAGTCAATATCTCATGCTTAAATTACACTTTCCTCGGTATTATTAGAGCACTGATAAAGAAAAATTCAGATAAAGAACAACCAGACATATATCACCATGCTCTTCTTTGAAAAGATTCTCTCAGATTTTTAAGCATCTGGTTTATCACTGTAAATTAGGTCAGTGCACAATTTTCTTTCTTTTTCCTGTCCTTAGAATCCTTGGCATTACTGAAGGGCACACAAGTCAAAAATATAGGTGCAGTCAAGTAAAAAGAAAGCAATCTGTCTTTTCTGCACAAGGGAGCTTGTTATATTTCTAGAGAGACCAGGAAGTAAAAAACTGCAATTATCAAAATTACCAAGTACAAGGCAAGAAAAATCTAGACACCTGCTTTCTTTTTTTCCCCCTCCATGGTATTAGGACAGAGATGTAAATGCCACTAGGAAACTTTGACAGATATTTAAAATTACCAACAAGCCAAGAAATGCTAAGAAAATGCTACGCTATATACGCATAGTTTTGAGCAGACAACACTCAAGTCTTCTTGGAAAAACACATTTTCCTGCTACTCAACACATCTTTAGTTTTCTTCCATTAACAGCTTTTCAGTACAGTAAGAATCACAATTTTATACATAATTAATGTGGAAATAAGTTCTGCATCAGCAGGGAGATGGGAAAACTCAAAGGTCTTTCAATGTGTGATGTTCAATTCTATTCATTTTACAGTTTAAATCCCTGCATTGTTGGCACTGAGAAGCACAGCAGTCGTTCCTCTCCCCGCTGCAATGACTCATTTCCCTCCGTGAATGGCTGCTTCTCTCTATAGGGAAGTCTTATTTCCATGTCATGCTTACAACCATCTAAGGAGCTATAGTTCTGGCAACTTTTAGACCTTTCCCAGATTTCTTTTTGATTCCTTTGGATCAGAAGGTCCTAGATGCTCAGCTTTCAAAAGCTGGTACATTGTCTTTATAAACAGCAAAAGAAGTGGATGGTTCCAGTCAAGGGAAAAGGAGATGGGAAACCCTTCCATGTACACCACCAGCTTTTATTCATCTCAGGCAAGTGAAAGTGTTTCAAAAGTCTGAACAAAATCAGGTCAGTACTGTCTTTAAAACCAATCAGGCCTTTAAATTAACTGAAGACAAGCACTCAAGAACTCAACTACATCTTTTTCCACTGTAGTACTTCCATGACTATGCAAAGAAATCAGCTGTTACTGTAAAGACTGAATTAGCATGTAAACTTTGAGAAGACATTTAAAAGGATCAAAATGCTATTGTGTGGTTTACCCAACAGAGCCAGCCCCAGTCAAGAGAAGGCACAAAAAAAGAGTAGTTGTCACTGGTAGTAGTTTGGGCAATAGGGCTTATGCCTTTAAAAACTAAAAAAAATAAGAAGCTGCATGAGCATTATTGTCATCTGTTTCCCATGTACACATTCATTTCACTGATGAATAAGTGTGTTGTACCCAGTGTCCTTACCACAAAGCTTTATCTAAGCTCTGCTTAAACAGCATCCTCTTTGGCCACTGTGGGAGACAGAATACTGGGATGTATGGATGCAGTCAGGCATATTGCATTAATGCTCGCTGCTGTTGAGTGGTGGTAGACATATTTGGGGTGCCCCACAGTTTGCCTCACTGCTTGCAAAAAGTTCACCCAACTTCAATGCTTCTGAATTGGATATGTAGTAATTTCCCTGTAGTAACTTCATATCAACACAAAAATATCTGGCCAAATGAAAAAACAGTTATTTTCATATACTACTAATTTTATTAGAGCACTGAATAGCCAGAAGAATAATTTAGATGTACCTTGCTAGATGAGATTTAAATAGCTATTTAAAACTAGCAAAACATTAATTAACTACTAGCATGTAGCACAGCAAAGTTTAAGAATAAATCCCAAATTTGCTATTGTGCTGTTGGTCCAGTCAGCCGTTCTCCCCCCACGACACATAAATCTGTTCTCCCACATTCAGCAGTGAGATAGGAGTACGGGAGACTCCTGTTGGTCTCAGGGAGTCAGATACAGGATGGTGACCTCCAGGAAGACAAGCAGAGCTTGGCTGCTAGCACTGCTTTTAGCAGCAGACATGACTGCAAGTCAGCCACGGCGTCTGTAGGGCTGATCAGCCAGGCGTCGGCTCAGCCACCCACGGCATGCACCGCTTGTGCTGCTGTAGAGGGGAAAGCAGGGAACCAGGTAGATCTCCATTAGTGGAGCTCAGGAGACATCGCTCCTCTGAGGCCTCACTACTCCTGCGCTCATGGAGCAGCTTTTCTCGTGGTGGTGTGGTTTATGTCCGCACATGATGCCCACCTGCTCTAACCTCACCCTTCTCTTTGTTCATCACCTACACAACACATTTTGGTCCTTCTCCCTCTTTCAGTCTCTTGTTTGCCACTTAAAGGCATCACGCTTTTTTACACCTCTGCCAAAAAGGTGTAAAATACACTGCCTGTATTTTGGTAGTTATAGTTTGCTTATCTCCTGAGGACAGGAGAAAAGGAGGGGATGAAAGCAGGAGCAGAACTTTGTGAAAACTCAATGACCTACATTATCCCACTGGATTTTTATTGCTCTAAAACAATTAGGAAGATTAGTGTTGTCATCTCCATTTTAGAAGCTTTGACATACGTGTACATTTCAGAGTATTTTACAAAGACTAATGCAGTCATCTGCCTAAAATACAGTAGACCTTTTACAAAAACAGCTTTATATTTCTCCAACAAGATATAATCCACAGTGAAATGTATATTTGCATGAATAACCTTGATCTGTTAGGGGAAAGAAAAAGGATTTAGTCAGAAGAAAGATTTGCACATTTCTAAAATTAACATGCAGATTTAACCTAAGAGGCAAATAATTCAAAAGCATTACTGTAGTCATCATTAAAATGGAGAATACTGCATTGTCATTATATGGCTTATAACCAGTAGGTTTCTTTAGTAACCCGCAAACTCCACTGGTCTCCCTAATACTCAGGCTTTTCCTCTGTTTCTGCAGATAATGCTAACATCCAGATGAATTTTCTTGACTGTTGACTCATGGTTATTCACCCTTCTATTTTGTGAAGTCCCCTCCCCACCTGCTTTCATTATTCTGCGTTGCTCCAGATACCCAAAATTTGGCTCATGCCTAATCTGGATTTCTCCATGCACCCTGGGGTGGGGAGGAGGGCTCCAAACCCCCCATGCTGGTCTAGCATCACAGGTGTCCTCTGCCTGGTCATTCCATGAATCTACCAAACTCTTTCCCCACCCATCCACGTGCCCAGCAGAGATCTGAAGACACTGTCACCTGCATATCTATATTAGGAGAGGGAGGATTACAAAGGATGTGCAATGGTAAGAAAATTGTATGTGTTCTTAACACGCTTCATAATAAGGCATGTAGATACTTTATAACAGAGAAGTTTAAGATGATACGATCTATGCTGCCTTAACAGGTGGATTTTATGAACTCCAAAATCATGTCTAAGAATCACCCTTACCTATTTTGCGCCTGATATCCTACAGGCTACCTTGCCTGTGCAACAGGGTGGCCAATTCTGGAAGCACGGCTGCTTGATAGGCAAGGAACGGGAGGGAAATTCAGGAAGCTGTGTACACTTCATTGTCCTACGGTCCTTTGCAAACCTCTGTCTAGAATCACTGGTCCCTACCTGTTTTGAAAGCTCTGTAGACTACACTCAAAAGGAGTTTCACTCTGTACTACAACATATCTCAGTATTATTTTTTTCTTTTAGAATTAGTCCAAAAATTAATTCCGAAGGTCCAAAAGCTTCTATTTATAAGCAGTTACTTTGAAAAGTTTTTTTTATATCAGTCTCTTCCCTTTTTTTTCTCAGAGTATCTAAATTTATAGTCATTAAGGTGGCTCCTGAAAGCCACCTTCTCATAATCAGCAAGCCAATTGCTAAAGCTCATTTCCCTTCAGTTACCAAATAAGGTGTGGGCAATTTTGCTCTCCTGATGTCTTTACCCAAAAGTCCACCTCCAGTGCTTCTAGATTAGCTTTCAAACTATTTTCAGAACATGTATGCTGAAAACATCTCAGACTGCAGTTGGCCCATTACCAGCAACAGTAAATGGTGTGAAATTCAAGGCAGGTGGTGCTATTTCACTGCCAATTTTTTTTACAATTTTTGAACTCTACCTGGGAGAGGCCCAGCTTCCCTGTCAGTGCTGAGGTTTCCAGGTACTGTGGCAGCATTCCCAGCAGATCTCCATAACAAGTGTGACATTATGCAACAGCATTGCAGATGCAGGCTCTTTGCCAGCCATAGCTCCAGAAATACATTTACAATTTTATCAGGTAGAAACGAGCCAGTTTAAACTTGGCAGCCAAAGGCGTTTCTTCCCAGCCCAGCCGTGGTGCTGCAGAAGCCACCACCCAAGAACCAGCCCCAAGATGCTCACCACTGCTGGGTGCTCTGACCACCGGCTGGCAGGCAAGCCCTCTTCTCCACCAGCCCTGGAAAAGCTGTTCTCTGCCTCATCAAATCTCTGCTGACTCTGTAAAGCTACAGAACTCTCCCCAAAGCCCTGCTGCTTTTGTGCTCTCCTTTTTTCTTTCTTTCTTTCTTTTTTTTTCTTTTTTAAACATTCTACTGTATCTTTAAATGTTTCAAACCCCAACATTTACAAAAGTCTTCATTTAACACCAAACTGAGACAACATGGGAGTCTCTTCACAAGCGTGCCACTTCTATTTCAGAGTGCTCATCAGAACAAAAAGGGCCAATTTTTCATTTCATAGTAGAAGAAACAGGGTAGAGTGAGTTGCATTAATTTAATGCTAAATTATTATTAAATTTAAGTTTCAGGGGCCGATTTCACACTTTGCAAGTAATTTTGCAAGCAACTAGTTAGTGACTGAAAATGTTAAGGGTTATATTCAAATGAAGTTCTTACGAATAATTTTTAAGCGCGTTTATGTTCTGCAAACATTCGGGTATTATAATCAGATTCCTTCCTGCTAGGTAAATCCTATTTTTAATGTGTTCCTACAATGAGAAAAACCAAAATTTTGATCATTCTCTCAGCCATAACATGATGGTATATTGTAACTTAAAACTGACCACAGTAATTTTACTGGAGCAGAGTATACAGCAGCTGTGATCACACGAGCAAATTCTTTTATACCTCCAGCCTAAAATAAGAACAAATTATTCTGGTCTGTGCCTGTGAAACTGAAGCAAGCTATACGGAAGCACTGAAAGTATTCAGTGCAATAGGTGTATGAGTTTTTCATTAGATCTACAAAGGTTATTGAGTTGCAGAAGCACAGGGTCCAAACACAGTGACTACTGAGCAAAACCCAGCAACAGAACCGGTGTTTTTGTTAGCCAAGCTGCAAAGACTGTGGACAAGGGAGAGTCGTGGAGACTGAAATCACCTTTCACTCCCCAATGAACCCTGAATATAGTGGCTGACGCACAATGATTTGTGCAGGATGATTTGTTTAGCTCTGTATCACCATGCGTAATGCTACATGGGTTAGTTTGTTGGAGAATTTAATTTCTTTAAAAAAAAAAAAAAACAAAGCAAAGCAACAGTTATATTTACACACAGAGAGACAAACAAAAAAGGTGAGGGGAAAAATAACTGCCAAGAGATTCTCTCCTATTGGAATATTCCGTGACATCAGAATTGCTTTCCAGCCTGCATCCCTACAATAAACAATCCTTTGTTGCAAGAAAGTAACACATCATACCTTTTTCTGCCTTGCTCGTGTCATGCTTCTCAAGTAGGAGGTAACGAGGACTTTCAGGAAGAAAAGGCAGAATCAGGGCTTGTATCAATGAAGGCACAATGATCGCTCCAAATAAGTAAGGCCACCGAGATTCCTGCAAACGGATGCGAACCCAGTCAGTAACAGTCTCCCATAGTGATACTATAGAAAGAAAAATAGCTTTGATGGGAAACGTTGTGACTTTTCAAGATATTATGTCAGTGAGCAGAGTGATGTCTTCTGCCTGAGCTCAGTAAGCAGTCTGAGCACTTCCCCCTCAGATCACCTTACTCAAGGACTGAGGAAGACAGAATTCAAGCCATCAACTGACTGAGCATGAAAAGAGAGGCAAGGAAGCTGGAAAACACAGTACATAACAAGTTTCTCCTTTCCTTCAGCATCAACATGCATACATGGGAAAATCTGATACATACTCAAATATATGTTCTACAGATCATCCCCACAGTAGTATCATTAGCTTCAAGAAACAGTACAACACCATTTTCATATAGTTACATATACCTGCACGTTGTCTCTTACTCCAATCTAATTGATCTAAATATATATATATATATGCACATATATATATATATTTGGCTCAGTCCTCAAATTCTCATAGTATGGGTAAAATCCTGCTAAAACTTCAGCGAAGCTGCTTTTAACACAGTTTTGTGGTTCTTGGTGTAATGCAGGCAGTGACCGCTCAGCATTTCACAGCTGCTGGGAATGAACCAAGCTGGGCTGAAGTCTCACCAGAGGCCTCTTCTACTTGGAAAAACACAACATTTGCCTTACAGGTACAACTAACACACAGTTGGGCAGCTCTCATTTCCATTCAGAAAAGATGACATATACAGTTCAATGCAATTAGCATGAAAGACAGCTATATAATTTAACAACAAACAAGCTACGTGGCTAACAGCAGTGAGGTTGCCTTTATAAATGTTTTCTCTTGCAGCCAATGATTCCCCCTCTTCAGCTGGCTTCCATGCTAATTTAAGCATAAGAAATGGGTTTCACTTGTCCTCCTGCCCAAAATCATGGGACGTTAAAGAAGTCCTTTGGATCTATGGTGGTGTAACTAAGAATACTTGTAAACATTATACAAAACACTAAGAAAAATTATAGTTTCCCACTCTGAATTAGCTAACCCAGCTCAGATATTCAAATGCAATGCTGACAGCCTTGTTCCCAAGTCCATGAAATACAAAGTACTTTTTCTACTGCCTTGCAAGTAATCTGCTGGAAGTCTCCAGCAAGGACCTGAAACACAAGAGCCATCTGCAGTATCCCCACCAATGCAAAGCACCGATGACCCCTCTTCTGGCAAATCCCCCCTGCAGAAGCCAGGCAGTTTTCACCTGCCAGAACCCCACCGTGGTGCAGGCGAAGAGCACAAGGTGCTGCACTATCCAACACCATTTATATGAATCTACTCAACTGCTAGCACATTTCAGATACAACTTCACTGTGATAATTTTCTTTGAAATCAACTGAAACAAAGATGTTAACATCCTTAAACATACTCATTATTTAAAACCAGCTGCAGAGGGTGATCTGAGCAAAGATCTTTCAGGAAAAGGCTGGGAAAGATAGTAGAGAGCTCATCTCTGGACTTACTCTCAAGACAGGATACTTTCAAATAGCTGAAGGAAAAAGGTCCCAGCAGTATTATTTTCTCCTGAAAAATGGCCCTCAATCTGTCCATGTTCTTAAGATGCTTTCTGTTCCAATTGAATGTCAAGATCAAAATTTTTAGGTGTATTCTCCAAGTTCAGCATTCATCTATTTAATTCAATGCTTTCTAATTTGAGACTTTGTTCTTAATTGAAAAGCCTGCTGAGACATCAGTGGGCCTACTGTTCAGCCATCATGTCTAGCACACTTTCAAAAGTTTGGCTAGATGAAAAGCAGTCTGAGCTACACCCTGGCTGACTGAGCTCTGAGAGGCACCGGGGGTTTGGATCCCGTCCCTCCAACAGAATGAATCCATCCATTCAGAGCCCATGTTTCCCCAAACAAAGATGGATAAATTTTATTCAAATGTCATTTTTCATGGTTTAATTGAAGTTCAAAAGCCCCCAAACTACTTTCTGTTGATAGTTTTTAATTTACATTCTCCCGCTTCAGCAATGCAACTGCTAAAACACAACTTACTCCATGGTGTGGGTGTAATCCAACCCTCGAACCTGAACTAGGGTCTGAGATAAATTACTAACATAGAGTATGAAGAGTAGCTCCTAACGAAACTTTTCATCTGCCCTTTAAGTGACAGGTGTGTTGTTTTTTTTTAATCTCCTGGGATGAGAAAACAACTCGAGAAAGGAATTTTTTTGAAAAAAATTTAAAGCTCAAGGTTATCAATCTTCCTTAGAGCCTCTGTTACCATGAGGACTTCAAGATAATATTTTTTTATTCTGAATTTTATTTTTTTTTTAATGCAATTGAGTGGAAAACTTTACCTAACATCGGAGAACCAAGAGTGGTTAACACTCTATTTATAAAAGCAAATGAGTCTCAGTCTTATTTTAAAAATTAGAAAATTAAACTTATGTTAAGACTTAAGATCAGTTAATAAATCACATTAAAAAGTAGGTACCTGTTTGTGAAGAATAACTTATGAAAACAGGAAGCACAACTGATAAATTTCAGTTTATGTCTGCCTGGAATCCAACATTTCTTTCATACAATATAATTAAATTTTTTTTCATTGTTTTATTTAGTCTCTCTCATTATTTCCTGTAATATAAATACACTTACAATGTACTACTTAAAAAAGCTTAGAGGGTGGTAGAACCTTTTACAATGCTTCTAGTTAAAAATCTTTCTCTTGATTAGCACATCGTATTTCCTGTAGTTTTTTTCCACAATGCCAAGGACACATTTTAAAGGAAAAAAAAAAAAAAAAAAGTCTGTCCTGTATATTGTTGCTGTTAAGATTCTGACAACCTATGAGGACTTACTTGAAATAAGCTTTCACCTCTTGTAAAGTCTCCCAGAGTGCATGGTTTTTCACATTTCTCTCAAATGACTCTTCTGCAAGTGTTATTTTGAAAAAACTATGAACGAGACTAAAGTTCTCAACTTACCCTTTGCAATAAATAACAGTATAATAAATGACAGTATAATAAAAAGCCCTCTATTTTCACTACATAAGACACTGAGCTTCCTTTATTTCCTCTATGAAAGATTTCTGGTTTACTTTTCATTATGCTAACTTCAAGTAAATGTTAACCTTAAAATAAAACAATCATAAATACGCTCCCCACTTGCCATTGCTGGCATGAGTTGATCAGAAAGTCACTGAAGTCAACAGAAACTTCTCCATCCATTTCAAAAGCCTTTCAATGATGCCTATTCAATGCTATAGAACATGCATTCTACTTGCTTTTTTCTTAATTTATGTTATTCATGTTAAAATTCTTCATCCTGCTATGGAAAAGAAATAGGAGAACTAAAATGAGTTTAAAAGATCCATGCACTTGTTGGCCTGAAAGTATAAAATATAAATTGCTGAAAGTCAAACTGATTTAAGATCCTATAAAGAGAATTAAAAGAAGTAGGGAAAGAGGGGTTCCTTAACCTTCTTAAGAAGGAATAGGACAAGATACAAACTGGGACAATGCTTAGAAGCAATATTGAGGTAAAGGCAGAAGACACTGTAGGTATGACTTAGAAGACACATTAACACTTTACCTCAGTTGTCATCAGTAAGGAGAAGCACACAGGCACTACCGAGAAAAATGAAAACAACCGTGTCCTATTTTATCTCAGGAAAAACTTAAAAGAGCGTTAAACATTTTAATTACAGGGGACCTGACTCATCACCTGCTCAGAATTGGTACAAATAACATGTCAAGATGGTAAGATTTTAATTTTAAACTGTCACATTATGGATATTTGCTTAGGCTAGAGCATGAAAAACCCCGCTTTGATCTATTTACAAAAGACAGTTAAATAGTAGAGCGAGTTTGACAACTGCAGAGTCATTCAAAGGTTGGTATAATAAAGTGCAAAGCTGCAGAAATAGGGGGGGAGAAAGGGGAAGGAAATGGATAAAGCATGACATGGATTTATCAACTGCAAATTAGATGAGATTAAATTATACCAAAATACAGTAAAGCAAGTGTAACTATGCCAGAGATTCATCAGCTGAAGTGCAGAAAATGGAACTTACTGTAATAATTAAAAAGTGGAAAAGAAACTGGCATGGGGAAAATGTCAACAGGCACTGCTGAAAGCTGAACTATTGGTCCATATGAAGTTCAATGACCCATTTAAGCACTGTTTATATTTAATATTTTCCCTAATTCGGAAGATTTTGATAAAATTTGAAGAACTTTCAACACAGAAAAGGCTAAGAATATGCACACATATATAAAAATCTTAAAAGGGAGAACTGAATCGTTGACAGGGTCATACAACAGAGGCAGGAAGAGAAGCTGTACTGTCCTATATGTAGGCACTCATTTTTGGAAAGATCTAGCAAGGCCAATTAAGTATACCAGTACAAGATGTATGACAGGATAAAAAAGACTGAGTAAGGAGATACATGAATTGCCACAGGCTCTACTCTCTCTTTCTCTAATTTTATTTATTGATTTATTTTAAAAGCATAATCTGGACGTGCATCCCACTCCCCATTCCCAACTAAGAATCAACCACTATAGCACAGTCAGCCTCCTTGTTCGCTCTCCGCCCCAAATTTGGTTTTCTCTGCTGTGGTGACCCCCACCTCCAGCCCAGCATCCCTGACCCCAGCTGCCCCAGGGCATGCTTCCCGCATCCCTGCCTCCTGTCCATTCTAGAGCCACGGGGAATTCACTGCACCCCAAACGCAAGCCCCAGACCCCTCTTCCTAGGCAGCAGCCTGCACAGGGGGTAGCACAGGGCACTGCCTAGAGGACTCCAGCCCTGCTGTGCATCCCAGTATAACAGCCACGCTACCTCCCAGAGCTGCTATTAAGGGCTCATTTAGCTTTACTGCTTGGAACTTGCAGGAGATCGCATCAAAATAAATCCTCACTGTGCCTTTTTCTCTTTCATCGCACAGGATGAACTGTGATCTCTCAGTCACCAGGTCTATTTACCAGTCACTATTCAAAACTCCTTTAAATATAAATTCTCGAATAAATTCCTAAGGGGGGATGGGGTTATGATGGGTTTCCTACAGCGCTGAACACTTTACAAACAGCAATGATACTTTGTGTAATACCTTTCTCAGGTAAAATGACATATTTTAATCATTTTTTACATGGGAAGCAAAGAAACAATGCATCCAATGCAAGATGCTCAAAATATCCAGGAACTAGTGATTTGACAGTCTATTATGTTTCATGTTCCTGTAAGAAGCAGGAACACATTTTAAAAATTTAGTTTGGCAAAATATAATCACATACATACAGACAAAAAAAGTTACATATAGTATAATTTCTAGATGCCCTGAAGCATCTTGCCTCGCCTCCTGCTGCAGCCCCAGAAGGATGCAGGTCTCTGGGGTTTTCTGTATCACATCTGCCAGTCTCACAGGGACATCTAAGGTACCCTAGGGCATCAAAATGATACTATATGCTTATGTTCAGGCAATTGATTCTTATCCTCTTTAGTAGCGACTCGGCACGGAAACTTCATATCAGAAATATTTTGTTTGCTACACACACAACAAAAAAGTCCCATCCCAGCTCAGAACAGACCAAGCAGACTTACTTGGGTGTGCAAAGCTGAGAAGACTGCACAAGCCCAGCATTTCTCTGTTCATCTGTTACTGTGCCACATAAAAAAACAGTCCTACAGGTAAAGGACAACCTCACTGGCCCAGGGCCAAGGACTGAAAAAGCACTGAGATGGAACTAATTTCCTAGCGTTAGAACTGTCTTTTCTTCCTTGAGTCAAGGGTATGGCATCAGCGGTGATGACCATGAGGGAGCTGAGAAACGAGTACTACTTCTGTATCTCAGGTTTCAGATCAGCTACTCATATAAGGAGCAGGACAACTACCTTCCTCTTACCTCCTCGTGCTGCCTTTGCAAACACCGCTTTGCAACCTCCTCTGGTTGGAGAGGGCATCAACAGCCCCCCCACACCCCACCCCACCCCGGTCTAACAGTCGCATCCCTGCTGGATACAACTTTCTCTTTGCATGACCATTCCTGTAACCCACTTCTGTCAAAATATGTTTTAATAACAGAGTTACGAATTACCTTCTCGCTTAAAACAGAGGTAACCCAGATAGCATGCACTATTTCACCTCTGTTCTGCACCCACACGGGTATTTATTTTTATATCTCGCTACTACAGATACAGCTCTGACAACAAGATGACTCAAGTCTCAGTGTCTTCCCAGGTATTAAACACTACAGAAAGTTGCCAGACTTCAGGCTGTACAATCCTCATCTAAAATTCACAGAAGTCAGAAGGAGGTTTTTGCTTTGAGTAAACCACCTTTGAGTCAGGACTTCAAACAGCCCTGAAAGGGCTTGTTGTCCAATTCCCATGACCTTCTGTTGATTAAACTGCATGTTAGATCATATTGTACATACTGAGAGGGAGAATTAAAGTGTCTGTTCCAAGTTCTCAATATGCTTTTTCATCCAGCTTTTTACTGGAGTAACAACTATCTTTTTACTGAACAGTTAAATGGCAGGATTTGCCTTCATTGCTTATTCATTTCTGAGAAAATTTCAGAAAAATTTCTGACATAAGCAATGGGAAACAGCAAGCTTTCAAATGGGATTACTATCAACAGCCAGCATAAATACTTGAGCTTCTTTAGAAAGAAATATTAGAGGTATGTTGGAGCTACACAAAATTTCTGACAAAACCTCCTTTCAGCTATGCATGTAGGCTCAGGTTAACTTCCATAAATAATAAAATATAATATTATAAATATATATATAAAAATATTAAATTAAAATAATTGGAGAGGATAAGATTCAGTTCTTCCAGCATGAGCATACAGTATCATTTCGATGCCCTGGGGGACCTTAGATGTCCCTGTGGGACTGGCAGATGCGACACACACAACTCCAGAGACCTGCGTCCTCCTGGAGCTGCAGGAGGAGATGAAGCAAAATGCTTCAGGGCATCTAAAAATTACATTAGATGCAATCATTTTTTTTGCATAATTATATTTTGCCAAACTGAAGTTCTAAAATTTAGAGACTAAGGAATAACAAGGTTAAAAAATAAATAAATAAAATAAAAAACCCCAATGCACATTTGTTGTTTTAAAACCAATGAAACAGTTGGATATTTTACCTTGACACTATTTTAATGGCGACAGATCTGGTTTAGATTTTGGAAAAAAAAAAAAAGCCCTAAAAAAATAAATTTAACATTTACTTTAAGTTAAAAAAAATCCCTCAAAATGCTAATCAAGAATATGTCTCCTGAATTTTCTTTTTACCAGTGGTTTCAAAAGCAAACTAAGAAACACAAGTCTAGAAAATACACGCTACTACTCAATACAATGACTGCTTGCTACCCTATGATGCTTGTCCAATTTACCACAGCATTAATATCCAATTTGTAAAGGACAAATTTACATATTAGGACATGAATTTGCAATAATGGGTGATTTTACAAAGGACAATGGAAATTAAAACTGAAATGTTAATCTTCCAGAACCTTCAAAAAGGTTTAAATGGTGGTTATCTCCCCAGCGTGTGAAGCACTGTGGGAAGGAAGTCACAGGTCAAATCACTTTAGATTTATTGCTTAATAACAGATTTGTAAATATTATCAGATACTCAAGCACTAAGGAGACAGGCAAATCTAAACCGCCTACTTGCTCATAAAGTTCTGAAGCAGAGTCCAGTTAACACAAGATAAGATGAGGTTCATAGACAGGTTTGGCCTGTTATTAGGTCAACTACAATAAATGAAGAAGTCCACCTTTTTAAGTCTGACAACGAAGCAAAAATCAAACCTTAAAGATATATCTAATATAAACAAATGTTCTAAGTTCGACTTCCGTGGTGTTTTGAAGTCTTTGTTTACTTCAGACCTGTTGAAGAACACCTTTCCATGAAAACTTGTCTACTGCTTTTCCGACTGACCTAATTAAACAGAGTACTGCTACATAGAAATCTTATCTTCTCAAGAGTTAGGTGGGCACTCTTTCAACTGTCTATGAGAAAGTAGTCCTTGCTGAGGATGAACTTTCATCCAAACATTAGATGCTCTGCCGTTAAGTCTGCTGTTCAGCAATGAGTAGAAATAAATAAATACATGTATCTCCATAGTTCTCTACCTTCTATAATCACATTTCCACATGCAGATCCTCTCCTGCAGCATGTTCTCATTCCCAAATGCAAAACTGCAACATTTGAATATTACATATGGCCAATCAGCCATGTGTTGTTCCTAAAACTTCAGGAATTGAAGTGTCACAGCACAACGCTAATGGACTGAAACTCATTTGCAAATACGAAGACTCACAGCTGTTTTCCCATGCATTACTGAATGAGTTCTGTCCAGAAAAGGGATGAAATTGTGTCTGCCTGGGGGAACCAATAAAACGCTGATTTATAATCTCCAGTAAATACATAATCTCACCTGGTCAACAACAGATATAACCAGAATACCTCATTTAATGTCTCCATTAGAAATATATCAACACCCACCACATCCCACCAACAGGGCCGGTTTAACAGAGCAGACCTTCTCTTTCCATGAGTACTGTTGACCTACGAACATGCAACAACCCACAGGGTCATGGCAGCATTTCTGTACCCTTGTCACCACCACCAAGGCCCTGTATCTCCAGCCTAGTGGCTGCACACCAGCTTCCCTTGGCTGCGGCAACTATGGAGTGAAGTCACCTCCAAGCCCCTGATCAGCATCTCACAGCTTGTAATTAATTGCAAGTGCCTTGATAAATGACACGGAAATTGCTTCAGCAATAAGAAACCCTGTGCCTTATGTGTTACTGTGAAAAGAAGAAGGAAATTTCCCATGGCTAGATAAAATAGGAACCCAGAAAATATTTTAAAAAGGATTGCCACCTTCAAAATCACTACCTCAAGCAATCCTTAATTGGCATGTCTGGTACCAGTGTGCAGGAAGCACAGGCAGATTTCCATCCAGATATACATAATCAATCTAGGCTCAGAAAGGCATACAAACACCTGATGATATTGATGATTATCTGAATAAGCACTGAAATGTTTCCTTCTTCTGTTTTTATTTCTGGATTTTTTCTTTCCTTTTTTCCCCCAAGACTGCATTTAGAAGGTCCTTTCTTTGTAAGTGTGTTTTTCTGAGCTATTCTTGGCAGACACCATCCCCTTATGGATTTGAGTAGCCATTTACAAGCACCAACCTGTCTCCTGTATCCTTAGCCAAAGATTTAAAACACTTTTCTGGGAAAACTCTAGCTTTAATTCAGAGTTTTGCATTTTACTACAAGAATATAAAGAAGCTTTGCTTCTGTGCTCTTAAGATCTTACGAAGAACTAGCAATTCATATACTATAATAGGCTCCACAAAGCAGCACGTTTCTAAGGATATAAACTGCCCCACTGAAATTAACAGGACTACTCACATATTTGGGCGTAAGGTTTCGTTAAAGTCTTTGAGCTCAGGTTTAAAAGCCTTAGAAAATCACTCTTCAAGAGTTCAACATGAATACACTGAGATCTCTGCATTGTAAATTGGTAAATACAATTCTGTGTATGTTTAGTATTGCACAGAATCACTGAATGGTTGAGGTTGGAAAGGATGTCTGGAGGTCATCTGGTCCACCCCCTCTGCTCAGGCAGGGTCACCTAGAGCCGGCTGCCCAGGACTACGTCCAGATGGCTTTTGAATATTTCCACGGATGGAGACTCCACGACCTGTCTGGGCAACCTGTGCCAGCACGCAGTCACCCTCACAATAAAAAATAAAAAAGTGTTTTCTGATGTTCAGAGGGAACCTCCTGTGTTTCAGTTTGTGTCTATTGCCTCTGGTCCTGTCTCTGGGCACTGCAGAAAGGAGCCTGGCCCTGCCTTCTATGCACCCTCCCTTCAGGTATTGATACACATTGATAAGATCCCCCTGAGCTGAGCCTTCTCCAGGCTGGACAGTCCCAGCTCTTTCAGCCTTTCCTCAGTCCTCCAGTCCCTTCATCATCTTAGTTGTCCCTCTCTGCACTCTCTCCAGTCTGTCCATGTCCCCTTTGTACTGGGGAGCCCAGAATTGGACACAGCACTCCAGGTGGGGCCTCACCAGTGCTGAGTAAAGGGAAATAATCATCTCCCTGCTGGCAGCACTCCTTCTAATGCAGTCCGGGAACCCATTCAACTTCTTTGCCACAAGGGCACATTGCTG
This sequence comes from Limosa lapponica baueri, assembly GCA_002844005.1. NCBI lineage: Eukaryota > Metazoa > Chordata > Aves > Charadriiformes > Scolopacidae > Limosa > Limosa lapponica. Next base: position 873,512 of record KZ505776.1, on the reverse strand, counting down.
GCTCACATTCAACTTGGTGTCCACCAAGACCTCAAGTCCTTTTCTGCCAAGCTGCTTTCCAGCTGGGTGGCTCTCAGCATATACTGGTGCCTGGGATCGTTCCTCCTCTAGTACAGGACTTTGGACTTCTCCTTGTTGAACTTCATGAAATTCCTGTCAGCTCATTTCTCCAGGCTGTTGAGGTCCCTCTGGATGGCAGCATGACCCTCTGGCATATCAGCTACATCTCCTAGCTTGGCATCCTCTGAAAACTCACTGAGGGTGCACTCTGCACCATTGTCCAGGTCATCAGTAAAGATACTGAAAAGGATCAGGCCCAGTACTGACCGCTGAGGTACACCACTAGTTACTGGCCTCCAACCAGACTTTGCTTCACTTTGCTTTATTTCTAGAATATAATTAGGCAGAATTAAGATGTTACCTTTTTTTCTGTTCTACATAACCAGACATTTGAAATTATCACAAACAGGACACTTTGGGAATTCGAGTGATTCTGGAAAATGCTAAATTACTGGATGCTTTTTTCCTACTCTAATGAAAGCTACAAACGCCTTTTTATATTCTGTAAACAGCATGCATCCATGAGGCATAAGCTTGTTTCATTTCCAAGATACTTCATGCAGTTATTGTCACAAGAGCTCTCGGTTCTATATTCTGAAATAAATTCTCGCTCATATCTTGAAAGATAAATATCTTTAACCGTAGATACTATCATGGCTCAAGGGGAAGATAAACATATACAACAAAAGAGCTCACAGAAAAATATGAGGAAACTTGTTGATTCATACCTTTGTGTTATCATGCTAAAGTGTAAGATTCATTTCAAGAGCACCTCCAACAGACCATTTTGTCATTGGTGTCCACCTGCAGGCTGCAGGTCCCCAGAGTAATTCTGAATTGCTTTCTTTTCTCATCTATAATTTACTGACAGTTTTTAAGGAATCCTTGAATCTGAGTCAAGAGTCTTACGAAGAAGGATCAGTTGAAAAAAAGAAAAACAAGGGGAAAAAACACACTAAAAATGAAGCTTTGACAAGTAAAATCAAAGCTTAGTTTTCAGAACAGCCTTCAACTGCATAGGCTGTACAACTACCTCTTCCATCACTGTCTATTTTAGTGCAAGTGAAGGAGTACTTCTTTTAAGAGAACTGGGTAAAGAAAAATGAAAAATTTCTATATAAACTTTCCTAAATACTCAACTATCTATCACTTGAAATATATCATTTTAAGATGTCTTGTAAAGAAAATTAGTTTAACGCAGCACCTGCAGAAGTTCTTAGTTTGAGTATAAAATAATTGAAAAAAAAATAATCACAACTATTCCTTAGCAAGGTCCACTTCTGTAAAGAAGAACTAACTTGAAAGGGATTCATCACAAAGATCGTTCCTTAATAGACATATAGTACAGCATCTATGAAGTTCATTACTCCTTTCCCAAATTTATCTCATTTTGCTGTAGAAATGATATTTGTATCAACAACAGAATTTCTTTGCTAAAATAAATGATATTTGTATCAACAACAGAATTTCTTTGCTAAAATAATCAGTTGTGGGGCGAGAACAGTTTGGCTAGTATCACCAGGTGTCACAGACTTATTTCCAGCTAACTCCTTTTTTAAAAACAGGTAATCTCCAGACAGATATGCATTAAAGCTGCTCAGATTCCTGAAAAAATGGCATGTAAAACTGTAGTTCATGTTGTTTCAATGACAAAGACAACATCAAATTAATAAAGTTAATAACCGTAACCACTTACACAGCAATTTTGCAACATGGCAAATTCCAAATGTGTTTAAAAAAAGACTGAGGAAAATCTAGACAACGACAGCATGTAATTTAAAGACAAATTCTGAGCCTCTGGTTGTACTTTGCATTGCTTTAAGTGTTTACCCAGCATGAGGTTACGCTCTCCTATGAAGACAGGCTGAGAGAGTTGGGGTAGTTCAGCCTGGAAAAGAGAAGGCTCCGGGGACACCTTATAATGGCCGTCCAGTACCTAAAGGGGGCTACAGGAGAGATGGGGAGGGACTCTTTATCAGGGAATGTAGAGATAGGATGAGGGGTAATAGTTTTAAACTGAAAGAGGGGAGATTTAGTTTAGATATTAAGAAGAAATTTTTCACTATGAGGATGGTGAGACACTGGAACAGGTTGCCCAGAGAAGTTGTGGATACCCCTTCCCTGGAGGTGCTCAAGCCCAGATTGGATGGGGCTTTGAGCAACCTGCTCTAGTGGGAGGTGTCCCTGCCTGTGGCAGGGGCATTGGAACTAGATGATCTTTAAGGTCCATTCCAACTCTAACCATTCTATGATTCTATAAGAGCTGTCGAGCCGTCGAGCCTTAACCCAGCCTTTTCTCCTCAAGAAGCCACTTCCCTTTTCTGTTCATTGCTGCTCCCTCCTGTACTTTATGTTGCTCAACTAGACTCTTTATAAGGCAGGATGACCAAAACTACCTGCAACATTCAAGAGGTGGACACATCAGAACTTTTACAGTTTTTCTGTTGGCTCTACTTTTTTTTTTTTTCCTGGAAAAACCCACAGTAGCAATAGGGATTATTTACAAGGTGTAGCCCTAGTAAGTCTTAGGATACACGTAAAGCAAAATTTTTAGGACAACATACTATCCACTATGAACCAGGGCAATACAGTTAGACAAACTTGTGGATGCGTGACCTAGAAACACTTGAAGTATACAAAATGGGGTTCCTGAAGTAAACAAAATCTGTTTTTCCATTGGCCTACCTATGGCAAACAGCTGTTCTGGTCAGAGAAGCAGCCGGAGCCAGCCAGCCAGCCACTGGGGACAACACCAAGGAAACAACTACAGCTCGGCAAAACCTTATATACCATGTATGGGAAAGGGGGCTCAAAGCAGAAGTCTGAGGAAAACACAGCAACAGGCAACAATTCCAGTTTTATCTGTCCTGAATACATATTTTTTTTCTCCCCTTTCTCATATCTGTACACAAGAGGAAAGAGATACTGAAGTTCAATGTATTAAAAAAATTTATGAATATAGTAATTCCAGCAGATGTCTTCATAACTAAAAGCTCTGTCATTTAAGAAAAGACTACTAAAGCCCACCTTCATTAAACAAACTGAAACAATAGAATGGACAGCCTGGTGGTCTACAACACTTAAAAGATGTTACCACCCTAGGAAAACCTTTGGAACATTACATACAGGAGGAACTAGATGAGTTAGTTACAGAGAGATACCTAAGGGTACACAGAATATGCCAGAATCAGGCCACACAATATTCCCCCAAGACAGTAAGTGTAAATTTGAACTTTCAAAACTGAAGTTGACAATGTACTGGCTTTTGCTTTGCAGGGAGCAATCTGTCAGAAAAATGAGCTGGGTGATTAAATTGCAGAATCACAGAAACAGAGAGAATGGAAACACCTGAAGGGCAGTGTTTGAAGAAGTGACAGCTCTAAAACAGTTCCTCCTTATCTTATTATCTGTTTTTTCCTTCAGTCAGATATATGGAAAGCTGCACATGCTATACAACCAAAAATGCCCCAAATTAAATAATTTTGTAGCCAGTAGCAACAATTCAGTGCCCACATTACAGCAGATAACATGACTACACACCTGTGGGCCAGCACCAAGTTGTCATCTACCGTAGCCATGGCTTCCTGAAGAATTAAGGACTCTGGCTTAGAGTAGACTAAAACAAGATGCTAGCACATGAAAACAAGCACACCGTTCTCAGCAGTCAGGGTGGTGGAGAGAAGCAGGTCACCAGCAGATAAAGTCATTGTGCTTTGGAGTCTGATCACAGCCAGCTTTACCATCATGTAATTTCCCAAACCTCAACAGAGATGTAGCAGATGTGGTTTCCCCACAGGTTATGACCTACCAGAATCAGAACCTTGAATAAAAAGCATTGCCGGGATATGTTAAATGGGAGGGAATTAAGACAAGGAAAAGAAAATAAGAATATCAAACCACAGCAGCAGAGGACCAGTGTCATGACAGCAGCTTTTCTGTTTTGGAATAATCACTCTTGGTAAGCATTGCTCACTAAAGGAACACCTTCCTCAGACTGAATACTCTAAAGTTAGTACCCCTGGAGACAAATAGAATAAAAGCCTATATATTCAGACTCCAAAAGAATGTCTGTATCTAAGTATTACAACCATTAGTATTTTAATTTTTTTTGCATCTGCTCTTTTATACTATAATTTAAAAATTGGATGTAGTAGTGTTTGGCAATGTCATTTCAATATGGCATGACAGAAAAAAAAAAGTAAATGCAGTTCTAGAATATTTCAGCCAAAATATTTCCAGGACAACCAGAAAATAAGGGAGTGTTTCATACAATTCTATTTTTAAAAGTACCATTTCATCTGGGTTATCTGGGTAATCTTGTTCTGCTGGGTTTAAATTTAAAACCAGAATTGGTACAGAGAAAGGCTCCTAGGATGAGAAGGAGATTAAAGGGCTTGTTTTACTAGAGGACATGAAGTCTAACCCAAAATGCAAAGATCACAAGTGATGGGAGGAAAAGAAAGGAAACACACTTTGGGGAGAGTGGGGAAGAGAGAGAAAGATATTAAGGGATAAATAACAGTTGACCAAAATGATAATGAGAATACGCTCACAGAACTGGCATAAAAACATATCAGAAGGAAATGAGAAGATTCTGAACCACTAGCCCTTCCAGTAGAAAGCTTGGGAAGGCTGAAGGAATCGGAAACAGCCCACCAGTCCACAGTAACATGGCCAAAGCCAACCATTGCCCCCCAGCGCCGAACCTGGTGCTGCCCGCATGGCTCCTTCTTCTCCTGGGCTCATCTTCATAAAAAAAAGATAGCTAAAAAAATCACTTTGGGCCTGCTTAACCCACTTGACAGAAAAATCAGTAAGGACTTTCTGAATTGCCTCAAGTCATATTCAGTGCTTTGGAGCTATTTTTATCACACTTCCACATTTAAAGGAACACTGTTGCATTCGGTAACGGAGGAAGTTATCAATTAGGTTGTTAATAAATGCTTGTAAGGCTATGTCCCACAGCCTACATAAATGCTTTCCTTTCCTGTGAAAAGACTTTTACAGAACCATTGAAGGCAACAATCTCTTCTTGGCCACACAAGCAATGTAGCTGTCATCTCCTCTTACAAGACAGGACCTTGGCCATGCCTGCAGCCCTCCCCCTGTCCATTCCTGTTCCAAATAGTCCTTCCAGCAAGAGGCCCAACACGGTCTTTGTTCCTCCTTTCTTCAAAACCATCACCGCTTAGGTAAGATTAATAACCTCTTAGGTATTTGCTCAAGTTACAATTAATAGACACATGGCAGAGCTCAGGAGAAAATTGTTATGAAACCATGAGAGAAGACATGTATGTGTAACTAGTATTATTTACAAACAATTTTGATAGAAACAAGTAACCAACCACAGAGCAGCACAGCAAAAAACCACTCCTGCGAGGTTTTACGCCATGATCATTAAAAAGCTGGACTTTGTTAGACAGACTTAACAAAGGTGTTTTTCCACATGTCAGTGGACGCAGTTGCACAGAATGGTGATTACTGGCGACAAGCTCCTACTGATCAAAACTTTCCTGTCTATTTGCTTTAAACAATTCATGAGTTTTGAAAAGGTAGAATTATACCACAGAAGGGTGTGTTACAGCCTTGGCCAAAGTATAATGCAAATGACCTCAGGCTTCTGAGGAAAGCGAGAGTTTGCTTTACAGTTACAGCTCAAATCATTAATAAGACACTATGAATGCATGGCTGCCTCCAAAATATGGTGGCTGTGGATCTGGAAACTGGCCTCACTTCAAATGCAACAAAGACTCCTCCAACAGAAAAAGAGAGAAAAAAAATTAAATCATAGACTCATAGAATGGTTTGGGTTGGAAGGGACCTTCAAGATCATCGAGTTCCAACCCCCCTGCCATGGGCAGGGACACCTCCCACTAGAGCAGGTTGCTCAAAGCCCCATCCAGTCT